>CAXKWD010000012.1:1205000-1742500 GCA_964059195.1 Ectobius pallidus
TATACCTTGTTGGCATGCCTATTGCTGAAAAGAGCAGAAAAAATAATTTTGGGGGTAATTATTCTGCAAGACATTGTGCGGCGTGTCACCCTTGAAAGCTGTGCGGCATGTGACCCAAAACTCAGGGACACGTGCCGCACTCATCTGTAGAGCTTATTGTTATTGTTGTTATGGCGAACTTCACTCACAATATCTTCACAACCTCTAAATAGTCTATTAAAAGTAGTACACGCAGAAAAAATGGAACAAATACAGATCAGGAAAGAATAAAGTAATGAGTCCAAAAAAGTTTCGCAGTGAAACTAGTGCACTTACCTGATAAATACCGCTATAACAATGACATAAACACCGCAAACAATGAAGACACGTGATCCAGTTACTCTAGGGAGGGAACTGGAGATGTTATCACGACAATTAGCGATACCTAGCGTCAAATGTTCGAGTTAGAGGGGGTGCGGCATCTATCCCGGTGCGGCGCGTCACCCGGTTTTGCCCTACTGAAATCTGATGCTTCGACAGCGCTAAAATCACGTTTTCTGCCAGTTTATCACTCATAACTCGCGAACGAAAGCTAAAATTAAAAATTCGGCTTCGAGGTGCATTCGCCCACCTTTCAGTCCATCTATCTTTAAAATTTCAGATCTCTGCGTTCAGTAGATTTCGATGGGTATCGTGGACAGACAGACAAACATCATGTGCCCGCGGCTTCCCCCGCGATAATTATTTCAAAAATTAAAAACTAAAAATTAAGAGCATAGTTAAATAATTATGATTATTAACACCTAAATCACGTGGAGTGCATTCCACGATTAGATAGCGTCCCCTGGTAAAAGCGACCTCAGATTCGAGTTCCTTGGCCCAGAAAACCCCTGTACAGTGAGTTTCGTCCAAATCGAACAATGTTTGACCATATTTAGGGTTGATTATCCTTCTTCCGTGTAGGTTGAAAATGTCATATGTCTGTGGGCCTTGACACTCTAAACAAATTAATCGTCTAGGATGGACTAACAAAATCAAGCGATCGCGTTGCTTTTATTTCCAAGGATGAGGTATGATGACAAAAATAGCCAAAGCCATCTGTAAGTGATTTGATATTGAAATTTATTACTGAAACTGATGCTTCGAAAACGCAAAAAATGCATGTTTTTTGCTCATTTTTCACTCATAACTCACGAACGAAAGCGAAAATTAAAATTCCGGCTTCGAGGTGCACATTCCGACCCTTTAGTCCGCCTATGTATAAAATTTCAGATCTCTGCGTTGAGTAGATTTCGCTGGGCATCGCGGACAGACAGACAGACAGACGGAGGACAGACACTTCCTTTTATTAATATAGATATAAGATATACAGTGGACTCTTAGTAGTTCGAACCCCAAGGGGAATTAGAAAAAAATCGAATTATCCAAATTTCGAATTAACCAAAACTGTGACTTTTTAAACGAAAATGCCGTAAAAATGTCAAAAACTAAACTCATTGCAATAAATAATAATCTCTATATATATAAAAGGCTTTGTCCTGACTGACAGGAATCAACGTACAGCCTAAACTATAACAGGTAGAGACTTGGAATTTTGACAGTACCTTCGTTTCATAATGTAGGTGCTCACTAAGAAAGGATTTTGAAAAATTATGATTCTAAATGCCAAAAATTAAATGTTTTTGAAAATACTTCATCCCTTTTTGCATATAATTATCGAAACAAATTCACAGAACATATTGTTGCCAATGGTATAGGTGGGTTTGGATTAAATTAAATGGATGTTTGACAAATTAGAGAAGGTATCATTATAATTCATATTATCTATATTAATAAAAGGAACTGTCCTCGATGTCCAGCGAAATCTACTGAACGCAGAGATCTGAAATTTCAAACATAGGTGGGCTGAAGGGTCGGAAAATGCACCTCGAAACCGGAATTTTAATTTTAGTTTTCGTTCGTGAGTTATGAGTGAAAAACGGGCAAAAAAAATGCATTTTTTTGCGTTTTCAAAACATAAGTTTTCAGTTATACATTTCAATGTCAAATCAATTACAGTTGACTTTGGCTATTTTTGTCATATCTTGAAAATGAAACTTTTGCGATCGCTTGAATGTTGTAAACCCTAAATATGGTCAAACGTTGTTTTATTTGGACGAATATCACTATACAGAGGTTTTCTGGGCCAAGAAACTCGAATCTGAGGTCGCTTTTACCAGATGATGCTATCTAATCGTGGTATGTAATTCACGTGATTTAGGTGTTATTAAATATAATGATTTTACTATTATGCTCTTAATTTTTAATTCTTGAAGTAATTATCGCGGGCGAAGCCGCGGGCACATGCTAGTTATTGTATAGTGAATCTTACCTATGACTGCCATCCTGTTGTTAGGATGTTAAATGAAACCATTTTTTTCTACACCAAAACCGTAACCCTAAATTTAATAAAGGAACTGCTCTACACTTTGGCATTTTCAAACACAGTCACACTTGGAGGATAAAATGAACACTAAAATTTTCACACAAGTGTTGAATCCCTCCAAGACTGTAGCGGACGGGGTGAACTTCGCATTTCATTGAACATCTATTCAGCAAGAAGGAAGATAACGGTGGTTAAAAATACACTTTGGTACGGTACCTGCTGGCTGCTACCGACTAGGGTTCTTCAGCGAAATAGAGAATTCTTGTGGAATTCCTGGAAGCAATGAACTCTTGGAATCGTTACAACATTAACATGAGGCAAATTCTGGCTTCGATTTACCCAAATTAAGCTTAAAAAATTCGAATTAATTGCAATTTTTTAACATATATTTATATAGGAATTTCAAGGGGAATGAGTATTTATTCGAATTATACAATATTTCGAATTATCTAACGTCGAATTAACCAAATTCGACTGTAGTAATGTTATAGAAAAATAATTTCCCTGCTGGAGAAGCTTCCAAGTTTACATCGGGCTAAAGTAATCTGGAAGATAATGAAATAGTGACACACTCTATTAAACATTGATATTTAGTTCTGTACCTGCGGAAGTTTAATTTGATTCCCGTTTGATTAACGGCATCCGTTTGTTATTACGAGTTGTCTGCTACGAAATTTAATTAAAAACAACACAACATATCCGCACACCGGATAATTAATTTTGTTGCTACACATGCATTGTAATTTTTACTCTAACTTTAACAATAGCTTCGTATATTGAAAAACTCAATTACCCTGAAAGTAGACATATGTAGTCTGAAGCAGCACAAAAATTAATTTGCATTACACGCTTCGTCAGCGTCTCTATTGTTTATTATTGTTTGTGATGCCCAACTTTTAGATTTCCCTTTTCGTTATGAGCGAATCGAAGCACCTGTTTTCGCTAATACATTTCAATTGTCAAATTAATTTCAGGTGGCCTTCATCCGTTTCCGTAGCAACTCGGAAAGATTGACATCGCTAAAAATATATGTTTAATTAAAATAACACATCAAATTGTCAATCGCGTCGATTTTGTTAGCCCGCTTTGCTTGATTAATTTGTTTATGGCATTCGGCATGAAGATGTATAAATTTGTTTACATAGGTGGACGGAATATAGGCTTAGGCGGGAAAACATTGGATCATTGACAAGAAACTAACTCTGTGCCTTTTTTGGGGGGGGGGGGGGGCGGCAAGGAACTCGAATGTGAGGTCTCTCTTTTCGGGCGACGAATTCAAATCGTGAAACGCACCTCAAAATAGTATTTTTAGGTTATGAGTTACTCATGCGTTTAATTGTTAATGTATTATTTACATGTAAGGCTAAGGTAAAGAAGTCTAAGGTTCGTTTTAGTCGTTTATTTACAACTAGCATGTGCCCGCGGTTTCGCCCGCGATAATTATTTCAAGAATTAAAAATTAAGAGCATAATAGTTAAATCATTACATTTATTAACACCTAAATCGCATGGACTGGTAAAAGCGACCTCAGATTCGAGTTTCTTGGCCAAGAAAACCTCTGTATAGTGAGATTCGTCCAAATAAAACAACGTTTGACCATATTTAGGGCTTACAACATTCAAGCGATCGCGAAAGTTTTGTTTTCAAGGTTTGACAAAAATAGCCAAAGCCAACTGTAATTGATTTGACATTGAAATGTATAACTGAAAACTTATGTTTTGAAAACGCAAAAAATGCACGTTTTTTGCCAGTTTTTCACTCATAACTCACGAACGAAAACTAAAATTAAAATTCCGGCTTCGAGGTGCATTTTTCGACCCTTCAGCACACCTATGTTTAAAATTTCAGATCTCTGCGTTCAGTAGATTTCGCTGGACATCGAGGAGAATTCCTTTTATTAATATAGATAATATGAATTATAATGATACCTTCTCTAATTTGTCAAACATCCATTTAATTTAATCCAAGCCCACCTGATACCACTGGTAACAATACGTTCTGTGAATTTGTTTTGATAATTCTATGTAAAAAGGGATTAAGTATTTTTCAAAAACATTTAATTTTTGGCATTTAGAATCAGAATTTTTCAAAATCCTTTCTTAGTGAGCACCTACATTATGAAGCGAAGGTACTGTCAAAATTCCAAGTCTCTACCTGTTATAGTTTAGGCTGTACGTTGATTCCTGTCATTCAGTCAGTCATTCATTCAGTCAGTCAGTCAGTCAGTCAGTCAGGACAAAGCCTTTTATATATATAGACATGAATAAGCATATTATGTGATACATGTAAGGGTTATTAAATACGATGGTTCAATTACTTTTCTGCTAGTGACAAATATTTACACATGTCAACACGTATTTTGTTCAGTTTTGACTTATGCCGCTTTTGCTCTGTTTGTAGGCATCACGACCAAACGCGTTGTTGGACTTTCTTCCAACGTGGCAGAAATGTTCCTTCAAGTCATTGCAAATGATACGTATATACAGTTCATCCCATTTCAAGATGAAGAGCCGAGAGAGAAAATAAAAATAATAATAATTATAATTATAGCTGCTCTCTCCGGTATTACCAGAGATAGAGTCAATCAAGACCAGTCTGTTAAAGACAATTTTATGTACATAATATCTTAAAGTTTAAAAAAAATTGCATATATGCATAAAAATTGAGAAGGTGGAGAAAATTAATTTTAATTAAAAATTAGAAAAATAATCGGAAAAAAAAACAAAAAAAAAAACAAAAAACCTCTTGGATAGACTGCATTAACCATTATTAAAAAGTTTATTGAAATTTCATTACTGAGTACAGATGTTTGTGGACTATCGTTAAGAAATCAAATAAGATTGCTTTATATTTCTTTTATGCGAAAACTACAAGTTAACGATCTAATGATTATGGACTTTGTGAAACAATTAAAGCAGTAAAAACAAACCAGTGGCGAAATTAAATGAGTTCTAGTAAATGCTAAGAAGGCACAATATTAGATTGTATATTCGTATTGTAGAGCTTATTTATAAATCCAGTTTGTCATTAATGAATCCCACACAAGCTCGGATTTATTCATTATTTAGTGATTCGTTTTAAGGTAACAGCGATTTCATTAGAACAGTGGCCTAAATGTGGTAGGATGCAAACTGTTAGGGGACTTGCGAACATAGCTTGTATCCTAAAACTGTAACGTAATATGAAATTAAAATTTTTCTTCCGATCATTTTCCCTCATTTTATTTGAAATATAATACAAACTGCTGTATCCTGGGATACATTACGAATGTCATGGTTAAATGTTTATATTAACGTAACATTAATATAAATGGTTTTAATCAGAGAAGACTCGTATTTTGATGATGTTAGAAAATTATCTTTAATTTTGTTATTATTCTTATGATCTTTCTCCCCATTTTTAGAGAAGGAAATCAGTTATAATTAGGTATGTAGCAGGTACACACACCTCTAATTAAAAATGTTATTTATTTTTAAGATGTCTACTGGTAAAGTGACAAGTGTCGAATTCAGTAGACTCTTTTGTAATATTTCTTAATACAATAAAACAAACCGTTTTGTTTGAACTAGACAAATGCAATCATAATGTCAAAAAGAGGGAAAAAACATGCTAAGGCACTTTCCATAAATTTTAAACGACAGAATTTTTCACTTTAAATCTCTATCACAACTGCATTAATTTATATCTGCTAGAGAATACAGTGTACAAACAAACAAGTTAGTTATCCTGCTATCTAATGTGAAGTTGCTAAGTTATACACCCCTGTGATCAGTACTTCACTCATGAGGTCAAGTTGATGCTTCGTCTGACGGTTGTTTCATTAACAGACATTAGAGCTTCAAACACTCACAGATCTCTTTACAATTCACTCCAGAATTTTCTGTCGTAATGAAAAATGGAGGGAAATTAACACCAGCAATGTAGCCACATCACCAACATGAAACTTAGCATTTTCTTTCCCAATTCTTTTTGCCTCTGAAACTTGTGACTCTACAGGATAGTTTACTGTTATAAGCTAACAGACGGAATCGAAAATAAAAATTATAAAAAGTGACTTAGCATGTTCTTTCGTGAAGTCTTCAATTGTTAAGGAAGTCACCCCTACTGGTATTTTAGTAGAAAAGTCTACATTTTACGTTATAAAAATCTCAGCTTGATCGGTCAAGTCCTTTAGCGAATAACGTCCAAAAAGTCACTGTTTTCCTTAATTCATATAAACAAGATTGCAGTGTTTCTGTCTCCTGTGAATAGGTAACATTTTTTGCATCTGGGAGCTGGCAGTATAGTAATGTTGTATGCGGTAGTACAGGTTGAATTCTTTGGAAGGTTGAATTCTGGTCAGAGCTGGTCGCTTTGGGTTTGTGTCAGTACTGCCACCAACACTGGTCGATTCCGCATATTGGAGACTTCCTTAACTAACCTCCATAGAGATTAGTCTGTATTGTACACACCACTTCAACTTTTGATTGACAGGAAGACCACCAACCAAATATGTTTACAGGACCAATCGGATTATCTCTTACAACCTGCTCACCAGAGTTTACTAGAGCATCAACTTCACCAAAGGTTCATTGAAAACGGATTAAGTATATTTGTTGAATCTGTCAAGCAGTTTCATCAGGAGGATGCCCTGTTGGCTAGTTGACAAGAACCCTGCTAAAATTCATCCAGTCTTGCGTTCTGAAGAAGCTATAGAGGGACCAACATGAGAGCTTAAGGTCATCGTCCAGTTCATCATGAAGGTCTACGCGCCCCTCTGCTGGTTCGCCGTGTGCAGAAGCAGTTCATCATTCGTGGCAACTCATCACAGCTTTTGAGCGCATGGACGCAAAATAAGAGAAAATAATAGAACCAGTGGTCCGTATAAATCCAGAGAACTGACTGGCCAAGATGCTAAAGTATGAATCCTGGTGATTGTCCCCATTTGGTGATAGGGTATTGAAACGTGAATTCATCGTTCCCGATATCAACTTGGAACCGACAAACTGTGTTGAAGTGATTAATACGGGTCAATATGCACATTTGAGACTGGACATAGTAATACTACAATGGGGAGAGAATCTGCCAGAATTTAAATCAATTCAAGGCGAAAGAGTGCCGACACGAGCTGCAGTCACCTCTTCGTGGTGAGTTTTCATCTCCATTTTGAAAAAAAAAAAAAAAACAGACGCAACAGATTATTTTCTTACCTAGTTAACTGTTCACAGGAGACAGGAACAATGAAAACTGCTTTTATGAAATAAAGAAAACAACTTTTTGTGTGTTTTTGTACAAATATTAAGACACTGGTGAAATCTGAAGGTCATGAACCGATCAAGGTACAATTGAGGTGGTCCAACCATCCTGAGAAGAAAAATTAGATTTTTATGCACTTGGGGGTGAACTATCTTCCTGTGCTGGGGTTAGTATAGCTAGTTCTAAAGTCCCTAAACAAAATTTCTCTCGTATAAATGCAACCAACATGTTGGAAATAAGGGTCAATAGAACAAAATAATCTTAAGGACAATAATGATGTTCTTAAATATTTACCACCCATTCTTCATAATTTTGATGACACTCTTATTCCAGTAACCAACAAAAAAGAATTGCAGGAGGTCATAAAAACGAGAATATATGTTAATGTTCAGAACAGTCTACGGAGTAACTTCCCAACAAAACTGGAACAAATGTACAACTTCAACTTGCTTGTGTTCGACAGCCGTATTTAAAAAATGCAAAATTGGGAATAAAAAATAGTGAACAGGATTCGCTTTGTGGTGTGAACACGTGCTCAAAGTTTCACAAAAATTAGAGATGCTGAGATTTTTCTTTTTACATGGAATGACGAGCGTAACAATAACAACACATACATTTACCGTGTCGGGAGGCCTGAGTTTCAAATCCCACATGGGTTTTTTCGTGGTTTCGGAAGTAGAAAAGGCAAATGCCACATAATATATTTACATACCATGAATCATCCTCACCATTTCATCCTGTATCATATCCATTTAAATTAATATCAGTTCAAATGTACTCCATAAAAAATCACCAATGATAGAAACAATAATTTACAAACAATAGTTCCATGGCCTACCCAACTGTATAAACAGACATCCCGAACGCCTGATATGGTCTTGCAGTTTCCGACCGTTAAATTAAGCTAGGACGTTCACTTTTGTGCACTGAATTGATTTGTGGGCAAGTACAAAGTGTGTTCTTTGTTGTAAGAGAGGCTAACAATTGTTGTGTTGTTTCAGGTGTAATGGAAGATGAACTAACAAGAGGAAGTTCATGAGAAAACTGTACTAATACTCGGAACATAATAAGGCAGACAATTAGATAACGCGTAGAAACTTAGTGAAGATAATGTCGTTAACAAGTCGATGACCCCGTCACAATAATTATAGAAATGCATTTCACTTACTATTAGCCTGCGATCTACAATAAGCGTAAAGATGCTGAGTGGCATGGCGACGCTGTCTGACCAGATTCCACAGGGGAACGCCCATCACAACATCGGCTCCGGTGCCACAGTGACATGGTTTGGGCACAACGACACGCCTGCCACCTCGGGGTCATCGCTGGCACAAGCACCCGACGGAGTCGCTCCCTGGAGAGAACTGCTGCCGGTCATATTGAAGGGCATCGTCATGGGCACGATTATTATATCGGCCGTGTTAGGCAACGCCCTTGTTATCATCAGTGTAGTGAGGCATAGGAAGTTGCGGATCATCACTAATTACTATGTGGTGTCGCTAGCAATGGCGGATCTGTTGGTGGCACTGTGTGCGATGACATTCAACGCGAGCGTGGAATTGACGGGCGGTGAGTGGCTCTTCGGTTACGTCATGTGTGACGTGTGGAACTCCCTGGATGTGTACTTCTCCACGGCTTCCATTCTCCACCTGTGTTGTATTAGTGTGGACAGGTACTACGCAATAGTGCGGCCGCTGGAGTACCCCATAACAATGACTCACAGGACGGTCTGCTTCATGATAGCCAACGTGTGGGTCCTGCCAGCCCTCATTTCGTTCACGCCCATCTTCCTGGGCTGGTACACGACCCCGGAGCACCAGGAGTTCCGCAGGTCGAACCCCAACGTCTGTGTTTTCGAAGTTAATATTTACTACATGCTGATATCCTCCGGGGTGTCCTTCTGGATTCCTGGAGTAGTCATGGTCACCATGTACTACAGAATTTACAAAGAAGCCGTTCGGCAGAGGAGAGCGTTGTCCAGGACGTCTAGCAACATTCTGCTGAACAGCATTCACCAGCATCACACGAGTCACCAGCACCATCACAGTCATTATCTCCATCCCAGCGATGGGGAGGTGAGAATTCCACCGAGCGAAGGAGTTCGCAGACAATCCACCAGGGGCTCTGCCTACACGCCGAGAATGTCTCTCAAGTCAGCCACGGAGTTGAACATGAACGGTGAGTAACTTTAGCATTTCTTCCCTCTTTTTGGAGAGATTAAGGGATGAGATGGGGTTGTTTCAACTCAGCTAACTAGGCAAATGTTTTTACGATGAGTCGAATAAAACCTGAAACACGTCGATAGATCAATAGTGTACAAGTTGTAAGGGTTTTTACGTACAGCTAGTTACGCATCGGTTTGTTGCAGAAAATTTTTATTGCAATTATAAATCGTGGTGCAATAATAGACATTTAATAGATATAATAGATTTAATAGATATTTTATTTACAACATATGTTATACCTAGGTATATTACAATTGACTGGGATATAGTCCTAAATTATTTCAACCTACCTTCAGAAGAAGTTTTTCATAAGTTTTTTAATGCACTACTCAATTAATTTAACGAATGTTTTAAGACGAGAAAGAAAATGATTAGTAATTGTAGAAAACGAAATAACACTTGGTACACCAATGAGTTAAACAACAAATAAAGTTATCATATGATATTTACGAAAGTTCTGGATCAAATAAATAATGTTATCTCAAACGTAAAAAGGATTAAAAAGACAAACTTACGGAGGCTAAATTACATCATAACATAAGTTTAATTAACAACTCTGAGAATACAGCTTGTATTTTCCCTGGTCTACCTCTTGCACCCTTTCCTGGCAGTCACTCTCAGGTAATCCGCCCATGTACTGAACGTCTATTCACCTTGATAAACTTAATTAGCTCAGTGCCAACATAGACACGACCGAAAAATTATCTGCTAATAGTAACTGGAAGTGTTTGTATTGTTCCATAAGGGAACAACGACGGGCATTCGTACGGCTCGCTTGAGTAGCCTGCATGAAGTTCCCTTTCACAGGGTCCCGTGTAGTTTGTCTTATCTCTCCCACTGATATCATCACTATGGCGGCACATCTTGTGAAGAATTATTACTGTACATTTCAGTGTTTAGGATTATTCAAAGTGAATCTCGTATTCAATAGCAGGCACAATACGCGACCTCTTGAATATGAATCCATGAACTCTGAACTCACATGCAGATGACGAGATATATTTTATAAACACGTTGCTGTAACTTCGTTCCCACATTCACGTAATCTTGTTTCGATTCCCACTCAAAGCGGATTATCTCGCTGCCAACGCAAAGGAAGAGAAATGCAGACCAAAGACGTTGGATGAAAGACTGACGAAATATATCGGATCAATATTAAAACAGTCAGTGAATCCAATATACAGCAACAACTATAATAATAATAATAATAATAATAGTAATGGTAATAATAATAATGATAGTAATAATAATAATATTTCATTTTATTTCATAGAAATGAAATGAAATGATTCCCCTGATTTAAGACCCAAGACATGACCAGAACTGGCATTATTCTGAAGATTTCTCTCCTTGGAAACTTGTTAAGTTATACGCAGGGTTCAGTCTAGGTACCCAAGTCGTCGGGCCTGGCATGCTAGCGGTCCCGAGTTCAAATCTCGGGGCTGGCGGGCGTGTCATTTGTGGTGGACAAAGCCGTGACCTTTGGGGGTTTTTCTCGGGGATCCTCCCGTTTCCCCCTTCATTCATTCCACCAACACTCTCCACTTCAACTTCCTTTCCCCCCTCATTATCATCCCGTTCCCCTTTACTGGTTTTCGGGCCAGCTCCTGCTGCAGACTCTGCTGCGGGCCTCCCCTGTCCTGCCCCGCTGCTTGTGGTCAAGAGTTGCTGGTGGTGTACCGTGCCTTTGGGGCTCTCAGAGGGACCCTGGGTTAGTGGCGCATGTCTGGCTGTGCCGCGCCTATGGGGCTCTTGTACAAGGGACCCTGGGAACGGTGCACGTGGAGTGGTACCAGGTCCTTGTTGGATGTAGGGGCGCTCCGTGGGGGCTCGTGGTGGAGTCTGTTGACTGGGGGGCCTTAGGGCATGCACATCATTCGTTTCCTAGGGGGTGTACAATGGGCCCGCCTATGTGGCCTCCGTACGCGAGCCCGTCAGGGCTCAGCCCCTGAACCATACCATACCATACCCAAGTCGTCCGGACCATTGTTTTGTGCAGATTGCTTTCCCTCAACATGTAAAAATTAAGTCCACAAAATAATTGTTCACATTTACCGTCAAATATATGCAATGAGTTTTAGGAATGATTTGCCAAGTAATTTACGTTATAATCTACGTGATTTAAAGAAAAGGAAATTTATACACAACCCATATTTTCTAGTCTTGCACCGCTTTTCTAATCTGATTCAGTGATCGTCATAACAAGATCTTAAGGAACTTTTTCTTCGGGTCGACTCCCGAGCCATATCTTTTCAAGAAACTCTTTACAGTATTTATTTTCGACCTTGTTGAACGTGATATTGGTATGTACCAACACTAGAAAACAACCCGTGGCTTTGTCACGGTTAAAATTATGCTTAAATACGAAACTGAAGGCACTGACTATACATTTACAAAAGTCAGCGGTGGCTTCATCAATTTTTATTTAAAATATCTCATCATATTATATTAACACCTTTTCGTTTAGAATATAATTCGTTCCTACCAATACGTACATTTCGGAAATTAGCCTAATTATATCGTAAGTTTTATGCAGTTCCTAAGCTGCCTCTGAACACTGATAATACGTATCGTTCTCAACTGTTTGTTGACAGATGAATATGATGTGAATTTTATTTGATAAATTCAGTGTAATTATCAGAAATTATATAATTTTTTTCAAGGGAAGGAGTGGTTTGTTTGGATTTTTATTGTCCGCAATACTTCCAGGGTTAAACTATCAATATATTATAGCTGCATTCGCCCGCCATTATTAATTGACTCCAGGATTTTTAAGAAATTTACACTGGCAGATTATTAAAAATGTTTGTGGTTCAGAGCTATGCAAATTGCAGGTAAAAATAAAATTAGAATATTTGTTCATTGTGTTCATTCCACTTGGGCCTTATATAATAAAAAAAACTGTTTTCCTAACTTTGTACTCTTCGTGAAAGTTTAGACTGCGAGAGACGAAGATCGCCGAGTATACCCGATGTCTCACGAAGTGGGCGAGCGAGTGAGCACTCTATTTAAAGCTGTTGAATTGTATAAGAGTAGATTAGACGTAAATGTCGATAATGTTCCGTTTGACCTAAAATGTCTGATTTTGATATGGAATGAGTAATTTAATATTTCTCATCTGCCTTTTGCTATCAGTGTTTTTCAAACAATCGATTTCTACCTGTCCGTATATATTTTTCAAAATGCAGTGTTGTTTCCTTTCACATCCGAATCTGTCTCAGTTCCTTCTGAAGAGAAGGGAACGCTTCGTGCTCTCAATTTTCGTCATGTACCTCAGTACTGTCAATTTCAAAATTAACACTAATATGAATCATGAAATAAATAATTAATTAAGAGGAAGAAATAGGAAGCAATGGATTCTTTACTTACAGGATCGCAAGTATAGTATGTATGGACCCAAGCCAAGCAGCAACGAGGAAGTAATGAACTTTGTTATAAAACATACTGCACGCTCTCACGGCAAGAGCAATGACGTCATTTATTCCAAACTCGGTATAAGGGATCGGCCTTATACCGATCCATTAGAACACATTCATTTAACATGTTTTTACGTTCATTTTCCTAATGCACTGACTTTATCTGCTATTTCCACTGTGATTTGTAGCACTGTATAATTTACTTATTAGAAGGCTTTACTTATCAACTGAGAGAAGTCTCTTCCATTATTATTCTGCATAAATTCCAGTTATTTACTAGAATCCACAGCGAAGACTTATCCTCGTATTTTAACACGGGACCATTTCTTTCCTGAAATACGAAATCTACGAAAAAAAATCAAAGAAATTGGAAAATGGCAGTTAATTGAAGTGAAATATATTTTTTTTAAATACCGGTATGTTTTGAACTGTCTAACGAGAATGGATACTTGAGTGTAACATGAGGCTAGTTTACACAGCGACACTAGGTCTAGCAACTAAGTTTAGCAACAGTTTCTTTATTTGAATGCGCAGGCGCGAGATGTACTGACGACAGTGAGTTACGACACTACGCAGTTTCGGCAGATTCCAAGTTTTCGCGAAACCATAGGAGTGATTTTGAGGCAAAGGTGCCCATATGATATTTTTAATTAATTTATTTTTTGTAGCTTCAACTTCTTGGGCCACTTTGTAACATTATATTAATAATATAATAAGTGCAACAATGACGTAGCCAGAAAATAATTGCGGGGAGGGTCGAAAGTGCCGGGGGGGGGGTTTGGAATACCCCCATGGTCGGGGGTCGGGGGTCCATCCCCAGAAAATTTTTAAATATTGAACTAATGAAAATCACATTTTACGCTATTCTAGCACTGAAAAACTAGTTAGCATATTTGTTTATCATAAGTTACTCTAAAGACAAGCAAACATAAACAAGAAATCGTTACCCAAGTTATAGCACTTATTCTATTTATAACAGATGTTAAATAACACTTGGAGCGAAGGAAATAATAGCCTTCGTATTACGTTAAGAAAACAGAATAACTGCTATAGCCTATTATATTTGACACATCAACAAAAATTGTTTAATTTAATAATTTTGTAAATACAGAAATAGAATTTTAGGTTTTGATTTTTAGGAATTCGGACCCCATTTCCTAATCCACTGTGGATTCTGCTTCCATGTTGTCGATTTTGTAAAACTTCTCCAAACTTTTTATGGCTCTACTGACTTTTAAATAACTATAACAAAAGAAAAACACCTGACTATAGTAATTAATATAATTTTTTTCCTTTCCCTAACAGCTAGGGGGGTCCTCCTGTCCCCCGGTATGGGCGCCCATGTTTTGAGGTAATACATGTATTTCCTTTTAAGTGGGGAAGCTAGGAATTATGAAATGTCTGTATTTATTACAGGATTCAAAAGTGTACATGAGATTTCAGGCACTTGAACCCCAAAAATAAAGTGAAACTTGAGGTTGCACTGGAATTAGTCTTGAAGAAAATGGGTGTAATCACTTTGATGAAAGTAGTTGTCATCGTGTAAACTACCCTATACTAAAGTGGTGGTGAGAATGCTGCAGCTGAAATTACATTACCAGCTGCAGGTAGGTTCATCTCTAAATCCATTTGTCCGTCCATCTATCCATCCACTCAATCATCCATTTATCTATCCATCCGTCCCTTCAACCAACATATTCTATCTTTCCTCTCACCCATCGATACATCCGTCCATCAAATAATTCAATCACCTAACCAAATAACCATCCAGTCGTCCAAACATCAACGTAGGCTATGCTACCACTTTCCAATTATCTAAATTACAAACTGCACTGTATTCTTATCACTAGGGCATTTGATGACTTTGCTTCGATTTCATGTGAATTCAGTGGAGGTAGAGAGGAGCTTTTCCATGTACAAATCGTTACTTTCAGGCAACAGACAATCGTTTTTATTTGACAATCTCCGCCAAGTGTTTATAGTTAATTTTAATTCAGGTTTATTGTAAACACCATAGAAGTTTCTCTTGTAGCAATAAAGATTTTTTTCTGTGTCTTTAGATGTTTGCTAGTGGCAATTTGATGGACATGCCAGTTCAGAAAGAATTTCTTTTTCACTAAGGGTGTCCAAGTAGTATAAATTTACTTTCTTCTTGCGTAATAAAATAAAATTGTAAATTCATATACAGTATAACGTACTGTCATCCATTAAATTGCTTTTAGCAATTCATCACTTAAAAAATATTTCAAGTATTAATGGTAAATTTATTGGTCATTTAAAAACGTTATGCAATTTTTTCACTATTTATAGGCCATAAATGTATTTTTTATTTTGCGATTTTATAAATGCCTTGCCTTACTTAGTAGCTATCGCTTTGATAACAACTTCAACTGTCCCTTAAAGTGACCGGATTGCTGAGAATGAAACATCCCAATTACAGAACAGGCATAATAGCAATTTATTAACTATAGTACTGTCTGAGATTGTGTGGGGAACGAGAAAATGTCTGTCTGTCTGTATGTCCGTCCGTCTGTCTGTCCGTCTGTCCGTGTATCGGTAGGCGCGATAACTCAAATACGCTTTATCGGATTTTCATGAAACTTGGTATACCAATTCCGGGGTGCGCGGGCAAAGAGAGTTAAGTCCACTTTCTTGTTACTGAGAATTAGAGTGACTTAACACACTATACCAGCCCAACATAGCTTTAGAGATGGATAAACCCATGAGGCACACATCCATAACTACCGTACAATTTTGAATATGACTTACTGGACTCAACACAAATGTAGAGAACATTTTTATCTATAACTCTATGGACATATCTCAATTTTTTAGGATGGTGGACTTAACTCTCTTTGCCCGCGCACCCCGGAATTTATAACTTTCATGGGTAGAATCGGTTGACCGGTAGTGGAAAAATAACTAATTAAGTTCACATCTATTATAATATAATCCTCGTTCTCCGAAGGTCCGAAGCATTTTGATTGGCTCGCAGATAGCCAATCAGCGGTCTAGTTCCCGTAACTATTGTAAACAAGACAAGTTCAGATGTATCAGTTTCTGTAAGTAGAAATAAGAGGCGAAATTACTTATTAAAGAGCATGCTTTCATTTCCAGAAGTTCTATCCAGCGTGTACTTTACACACATCTTATTACTTGTCCAATTGACACCATACAAACACAATATTAATTATTTTGTGTTACAATAATATTGCATGGCCCACGATACACAAAACGTAACGTAACAGATTATCGTTAGCTTCAGCCTCGATTGATTCATTTCTTTATAACGATGTCAGAGTAAATAAATATAACCTAAATCTAGCCGATAAATAATTAAACGCAGCTGCTGCTGATATAATATTGTGCATTCTATCGGCTCCGATATCTACATTGTATTTTAATGTCAATATATTTCAGTTTCAACGCTCCTGTGCAAGCAATAGACCTAATGTAATTCCTGACTGATTGAATTTAGTTCATTCTTACTTTATACGGCTGCTTTAAAGTGAAACAAACATCTCAGCAAATTGTAGGCCTATGCTTACATCATTAATATTATAGCCAGTGCATTTTGTGAAACGTTGACATATTTTAAGAATGTCTTATATCAGTGTATACGAATATGAATTAAGGTTAAGCATCAAACTTTAGACCTTACTTCTTCCACAAGCCCTGCTTAACGAATCGGGTATAAGTGCACTTCAACTAAGTTTACGATTTATATGAAAACCAAATTTTTTATGGATCTGAAAAACCACTCAAATCGTTCAGGATTTTTCACAGAATTTTTTCACATGCAACATGTCTTTATAAATGCTTCGTAAATGAAAATAAAGAGAAATAACTGCATGAATTTTGCCGTAAAATACATTTTGTCAGCCATGATCCATTCTGTAACGGCCCCGTTGATACGAGCGTTGCCAACATTCCAAATAAATCCCTGAAACTACTTGTGTTGAGTTGAATTTAGTGCATGTACTAGTAAATGTCATGTTTGCTATAGGATTCTCTTCGTTACATACAGGATACTAAAATGATCACTCTTCAGTATGAGTGAAATTGTATTTCCAACATTTTTATAACTACGTATTTTATTTTTGGACACATATATTAATGCCGTATTACATTTACCTTACTTATGTGTATATTAACAGTCACTAGACCCAGTGGCGGACGCAGGGGGGGATAGGATGGTTACAAACCCCCCGAAATTTGAAAAAAAGGCTATATATATATATATACTCTAAGTGGCCAGTTTCATAAACTAATTGTATATGTAAGTTGATTAATTTTTTGTAGTATTCCGTCTACCTATTCAAATCCCTACCCGAAAAAAAATTCTGCGTCCGCCACTGACTAGACCTGAATGCCGTGAAACTCATACGAGCGTAATGACAAATCAAAACAAAAGCAATAAATCCGGTAAAGGACCTCTTACACACATCACACCTGAATGCCTTTTCTCCACCTCCCGCATTAATATCAACGCTATGAATAATATCTCCGGACAAATAAGTATGCAGGCTGCAATTTAACATCGTATACACTAAGGCCTAATTATTTTGAGACCTTTAAGGAGAAAATTGCGATTTTACATCAAATTCGAATGTGTTAAAGATGAGATTACCAATGAGCAGATGCACACGGAGCAGTCAGTACAGCAGAGTTTCAAAATTGTCAGGAACAGTTCAGAAGGTGTACACATAATAAATGAGCGACAGTCCCATGGCTGTAGACGCACACGAAACGAAAATATATTTCCTGGGTGGTGCAGTCAGTAAGGCAGAGTTTCTACATTTGTAGGAACACTACAGAAGATGTTGTCATAAATGAGCGACTTTCCTATGGCTGTAGATGCACATTTTAATTGATATGATTTTATTCTGCTGGATTATTCAGAACTGTATTAAACACACATATTTTGTTACTAAAGAAGTAAGTACTACTTGGACACCCTTAGCGAAAAAGAAATTCTTTCTGAACTGGCATGACAATAAAATTGCCCCTAGGAAATATGTGCTATTTAAAAAAGAAAGAAAAAAATAATTATCTATTACTACAAGCAAACTGCGATGTTTACAATAAACCTGTAATAAAAATAACTATGAACACTTGGTGGAGATTCTCAAATAAGAACGATTGTCTGTTGTCTGAAAATAACGGTTTGCACATGAAAAGCTCCTCTCTACCCAAGGGTGTAGCCAATTGTGGACAAGATATGGAAGAAATGAATATTGTTTATAGGCCTATTACTTGTTGAATTTTGCCTTTTTAAATATAACTAACTCCGTGGCGCTAACATCCCTGAAGGGACAAGGTCTAGAACTCTTCCACTGCGTCATCTACCATAGGCAGATGGCAGGATTAGAGTCATGTGGTCTGCATGCCGACACCCACGGCCGTTAATGGTGGTATCCATGACCGGAGCCGCTACTCCTCTCTGCTCAATTTGAGTCACGAGGCTGAGAACACCCCGTTCCAGAAAAATCCGAGGAGGCACCGTGGATCGAACCCGGGCCGACGGATCTGTAGACAGCGACGCTAACCACGAGACCACGCCGGTGATCCTTCTTAAATATACTCGTATAATAATGTATTATAATTGGATGTTTAAGAAAAATACCAACTTCAATGGAATTCACGATTTTTAATAGATCATTTTTGCAATTTTTAAATCCTATTTCATAATTATATAGAGCTTACTTTAGGCACCTAAAATTGCATTTTACCAACCTAAAATCCCGAAAGCTAATAATAATATTTGTGGTGCTGGCGAACAAAAAAAACCGTTACAGTCAGACGCTAGGGATGTGTGCAGTGTTCTACTCACAGAAAAAGCGGGTACGATATCAATAAATATTTATTATATGGAGAAAATTTTTTTTCCGATTTGAGTTACATGTGATATTTATAATTCGACCCTTCTGAACACGAATATAACAATAATAATAAGCAGTTTCTTGCGCACTTCGAGAAAATGCCGATTTTCCAATAGTGTCACACATTTCTCGATGGAAAAGAGGGTCGTATTATAGATAACACACGTATTTCAAGTTGGAAAAAAATTTATTTTACACAGAATGAATTTTCCTTTGAATAGTTCCCTCTTTTCCTGCGAGAAATGTGTGGCACTAATGAAAAATCGGTATTTTCTCGAAGTGCAGTAGAAACTGCTTATTATTATTGTTATATTCGTGTTCAGAAGGGTCGTATTATAGATAAAACACGTATTTCAAGTTGGAAAAAAAATTATCCTACACAGAATGAATTTTTCTTTGAATAAGTTCCCTCTTTTCCTGCGAGAATTGTGTGACACTAATGAAAAATCGGTATTTTCTCGAAGTGTGGAAGAAACTGCTTATTATTATTGTTATATTCGTGTTCAGAAGGGTCGTATTATAGATAACACACGTATTTCAAGTTGGAAAAAAATTTATCCTACACAGAATGAATTTTTCTTTGAATAGTTCCCTCTTTTCCTGCGAGAAATGTGTGACACTAATGAAAAATCGGTATTTTCTCGAAGTGCGGTAGAAACTGCTTATTATTATTGTTATATTCGTGTTCAGAAGGGTCGTATTATAGATAAAACACGTATTTCAAGTTGGAAAAAAATTATCCTACACAGAATTAATTTTTCTTTGAATAGTTCCCTCTTTTCCATCGAGAAATGTGTGACACGAATGGAAAATCGGCATTTTCTCGATGTGCGGAAGAAACTGCTTATTATTATTGTGATTTTCGTGGTCAGAAGGGTCTAATTATAAATAACTCATTTAATACAAGTCGGAAAAAAAAATTTCCTCCATGTAATGAACTTTTGTGTGAAACTTTCCTACTTTGTTTGCGTAAACTGTGTGACACTATTGGAAAATCGGTATTTTCAAGAAGTGCGGAAGGAACTGGTTATTATTATAATTATATTCGTGTTCATAATGTTCAAATTATAGAT
Organism: Ectobius pallidus; assembly: GCA_964059195.1. Taxonomy (NCBI): domain Eukaryota; kingdom Metazoa; phylum Arthropoda; class Insecta; order Blattodea; family Ectobiidae; genus Ectobius; species Ectobius pallidus. The sequence goes on from CAXKWD010000012.1 coordinate 1,225,236, forward strand.
AAGACAAATAACTTAGGTCGGGAAGAAATTTTCCTTCCATGTAATGAATTTTTGTTTCGAAACTGTGGGTAAACTGTGTGACACTAATGGAAAATCGGTTTTTTCTCGAAGTGCGGAAAGAACTGGTTTATATTATTGTTATATTCGTGTTTAGAAGGGTCGAATTATAGATAACGCATGTAACTTAGGTCGGAAAAAAAAATTCCCTCCATGTAATGAATTTTTGTTTTGAAACGGTCCTACTATTTCTGCGTTAACTGTGTGACACTAATGGAAAATCGGTATTTTCAAGAAGTGCGGAAGGAACTGGTTATTATTATAATATTATATTCGTGTTCATAATGGTCAAATCATAGATAAGACATATAACTTAGGTCGGGAAAAAAATTATTCTATGTAATGAATTTTTATTTAAATACTTCCTACTTTTTCTGCGAAAAGTGTGTGATATTAATGGAAAATCAGTATTTTCTCGAAGTGCGGAAGGAACTTATTATTATTATTGTCATATACGCGTTCAGAAGTGGTGAAATACATGCAAAAACATGTATATCATCTACAATAACATTTTTATTGCCATGTAATTTATATTTCTTATATTGTTAATATTATTACTCAGAAAATTGCTTAACATTAATTTTAAATCGGAATGTATTTATTGGAAATTCGCGTTCAGGACGATCGACTAATATAGAAAACATGTATTACATGTCAAACCAGATTTTTACTGTTATATTATTTATACGTTTAATAGTTATTTATAACAATTATAATTATGAAATTAATGAAAACTATTATCTGCCCACCCAATAATTCATTCAGCCATGTATCAATCCATCCATTTATACATCCATTCTTTTTTCATTCATCCTACCATCCATTCGTCCATCAATCAATCCAGTTATCTAACCAACCATCCATTAATTATTAATTGATCCATCCACTTATTACAGAAGTCATTCATCGATCCATTATTCAACTAATTCATTCACCAAGCAATCCACCCTTCATCTATCAATTAATGAATTAGGTACATAATTAATTAATTCATCCTCCCATCCATTGATGAATCAATTAATGCATACATTTATCCATCCAATTAGTATATTAATTCAACCGTCCATCCATTTATTTATATATCCATAAAGCATTTGATGGATGGTGGGTTAGGTGGGTGAAATAAATAATTTCGGATGAATGAATGGATATATTTATGGATGAATGAATTAATAATGGATGGATGAATGGGTAGGTGGGCTAATTAATAAATAAATTAATGAATGAATGGATTGATTAATGGTTGGTTGGATCGATGAATGAATGAATTTATTGATGGATGCATGAGTGGATAGATGGGTGGATGAATGAATGAATGAATGTATGGATAATTAAATGGTGGAATACATGAATTAATTAAGGGACGAATGACTGGATGGATGTATGGATGATTGAACAGATGGGTGGATGAATGGTTGGGTGGATGAATTAATAGACAATGGATGGATTAATAATTTTAGTTAAAAATGAAAATTAATTATCTCATTGTTAATAATTGGATGGTTGGAAAAATAATTTATGGATGAATGGATAATTCGATGGATGGATAGATTTATTGATGTCTGAATTGATGGATGGATGGGTGGTAGGTTTGTTGGATTAATTAGGGGATGAATGGATGGACTGTTATTAATTATTTAGTAAATATATTGATGGATGGACGAAAGGATGAATGGATGGGTGGATTCACGGATGTCTTAATTGATCAATTAATGGATGGGTGGATTGGTTAATCAATGAACTAATCAATGGATGGATGAATAGATTAATGCGAAATTTAATTAACATACGGATTTGATGGATGAATGAACCATCCAACCAGCCATTCATCTATCAATCAAGCCAACCACCCCTATAACCAAACATTCATCCGTCCATTAATTAATTTATTATATAAATAATTCATTTAACTATTTCATCCACCCATCGATCCAAACATTCAGCTATCCATTAATAAATCCATGCATCCATTTATCCACCCACTCATCCTTTTCATTAAATAATTCAACAATACACCCATAGATTCATCCATCCATCAGTCTATGAATGGATGGTGGAAATAATTTATTAACTAGTAACTGGATGGATGGATGAATTTAAATATTTATTTATGGTTGAATGGATGAATGAATGTACGGATGAATTAATGGATGAACGGATGGATAAATGAATGGATGGAAGAATGTTTCATACCAAATTACGATTATTATTTTTTTATGAAAGGACAAGGTTGAAGACAAGTATTTTAGAAAACAACAACAATAATAATAATAATAATAATAATAATAATAATAATAATAATAACAACAACAATGTGAAGAAAGAAATTGAGTAATATTTAAAATGTTTCTCTGTTAGCTCTTCATGAAACATGAAGCAAAACAGCAATTAAACAATGCTTTTTCTAATAATAAATAATAATAATAAATAAATTTAGCCTACAATACATCCCCTAAGGGCCAAGGCCTCCTGTATTCACAGGGAATTGCTCTTTGTTTGCTCCTTAAGTGAGCAAGTCTTAAGGAGCTACACGAATTTGTTCCCTTTCTTTGTTGCACTGAACACTGTCTCACTATTCACTGCCTGTCTTGGTTGGATGCGGGTGGTTGCAGTTCACTCTTTGTGTGTCCGTCTTTTAGTGCTTGATGAGTCCTCCCCGAGTCTGTCACTGACGCTGGTGGCCCAAGAGTCTCCACACCTCTCTATCCTTTGCTATTCTTGACCATTGGCCTCCTGCTACGCTTGTGAAGTGATCTGCCCATCTTGTTTTCTGTCGACCCACATTCCTCCATCCAGTTCTTGGGTCCCACATGGTGACTCTGTGTGCCCATCTCTGGTGGTTCATCCGTGCCACATGGCCGCCCCATCTCCACTTTTGGTTCATTGCTACTTTTACTATGTCAGTCATACCCGTGCGTCTGCGAAGGTCATCATTTCTGATCCTCTCTCTCAAAGATATATGTAAGATTTTTCTCTCCATCCTTCGTTGACATACCCTGAGTGATCGCGCAAACGTCTCCTGGAGATCCTTTAAGGGGATATCTGCGGCGAATTTATTTCCGGGGTGCGCCAGTCCCCTACCTCACATTTAAACCTACGTACAACACAAGCACCCAGTCACGAACCCGGGAAAGAGATTTTTCACTGCTGAATCGAACCCGGGCCGCCGGGTGGAAGGCAAGCATGCTACCGACTAACACAAGGCGGGGGGACACTTTAATGTTAATTGATCACGAATTAATATTTGAAAAAGTTTCCTTATTCTACTTCATTAAAACACGAAGGAAATATGAGTTATTACATAAAATACTCGAACATGGTTTCTCTCCATGTATTACATAAAATTAAGCTTCCGTTCGAATTTGCGTAACCCCAGCGCTCTTATTTTAATATAACTTGTCATTGAGGAAGTTCCTATTGTTTTCCCGACCGGGAATTATACGAAACGAAAGCTTCCATTCTAACTTGTGTAAATGCAGTGTGATACTAGCTGTCAGGTTGGTACTGCTCCAAAGTCAGATGTGGGTTTAATCATCAAATAGCCGTGGTAGAGAATACTATGATTTTATATGGGGAAAATCACGACTTTAATTACTGTTTTTTGAAGCCTTCGTGGCAAGTACAAAGGTGTGTGACGTGTCAAAAAATTCTGTGAAAATTCCTGAACGATTAGAGTGGTTTTTCACATCGATAAAAAAATTGGTTTTCATGAAAATCGAAAACTTAGTTCAAGTGCACTTATACCACGAATCGATCTGAAGCTTAACTTGGAGATAGATTACAAAAATAAAATATTTTCTGTATATCATAATTGCAATTATCACTGATTAAACAAAAGCATTCTGGCACTTTGTTACATCACTCCTGCATTTTTTCAGCTCAAGATGTATTATGAATTGAAAATCAACTTCAAACTATTAAGTACATTAATACCAGTGTAGTTTCCTTAACCCTAGTCTTTTGAATTATCAGATTGTGTTCTTCTGGACCACAGTCTGGTATACTATGATGCAGTTATAGCCTAAACTCAGTGTAAATATTTATATTTGTTATTCTCCCTGCAACAGGTTGACAAAGAGTAGGCCTACCAAAAAATTAATGAGGCCATAAGTCATTTCAGGGGGATCTGCCCCCTTGCCCCCTATGGTCTAGAGAATAACAATCTTGAAAATAATAACGCTAACTGATACATGAAAATAATCAGCAATCATAACGTTCTTGAAATTGTATTAAGTGGTGAAATTACTGGCTGTAACGAAATACAAAGTTACTACCGAGATTAAGACTGTAAATGAAATTAGCGATATTTGATGCATTCACCAGAAATGACCACAATCACTGACGAGACTGCGCATGCGCGGAACACAAAACTGAAAACTGGCGAGCAACTTCAGAATCAACTGGAAGAGGTGCCATTTGGAAAGAAATAGTAGATTAGTTGAATTTTCCATTTTGATTTGCAAGTTAAAACAAAGATAAAGAACCGAATTCGTGTAGAGCACTACCTCCTCGACATTACAATTTTGCTTTCTGGAAATGAACACTTGATTAAATGTACTTCCTTTAGTTAAAGGAATTGATTAAGAAGTGAAACCAGTTGTATTTAAAACTTGATGTTGTATTTTTACCCATTTCAATCAATTCATTTTTATTACGGTTAAAACACGCCAGCCATATTATGGTTCTGAACGAAGCAGAATGACCAACCGTCCTTCTTGCATTAACGTATGTAGTGGCAGGTAGATTTTAATTTAATGGCAGTTAGGTTAGGTCAGGTTGGTTATGAACACTGACATTAGTTTAGTAGGGCATATTGAATTCACATATTTCGAAAATGCGACATATTATATCTCCCGCGAGATTTATCGTGTTGGTTAAGCTGTTTACCCAGAATACTAGCTCCAGTCGATAAGATGGCCGTCAGTTATATATTATTATCATGACTTACGTGTTTTAAGGTAAGAGAATTGCGGGATGTATTCTTATATATGAACAGTTTCTGGCCTAATAATAATCCTTGCACATAGGGACACATTTTTAACGTTGTTTTGTTAAAGTAAACTGTAATGGTAAGGAGATAGGACTGGACACCACAGGAGATAACATGGGGCATCTAGTGTAATGCTGATGGGCAGCAAGTGGGTAGAATCTGTAGTTATCTGGAACACTGAGTTCACAGCCAGCTCAGAGCGAATCGATATGGACTCGAATGAAGGAAATAAGGGATTGCACCAGGCTCCAGGTTTTCTCAACACTTATATTTAGTAGACTATTGCTATATTCTTTTTTCACAAAATCTGAAAGACCCTTCAAATGGAAAATTTCCAGTTATGTGCATTGTTGAGAATGCAATCTTCCAGAGCACGATTAAGCCTAATTATTGTGACAAAGTGAAAAGCTGACTGAGAGATTAATTTTGATACAGAGTAAGTAAAATTAACTTATGAATTTGATTCTTCCTTCCTTTTGTCGTCATCTTCCTAATAACGCCACATGGCTGTCATAAGAGGACATAATGGATGTTTGGCTTGGACCAAAGCGCGACATTGTAAGTTGGAAGAAATCTTCCATAGTTTGCTTTCGACTTACTTTCTGAAGATGAAGTTGTAATTGACTACGAAACCGTTAAATAACAGAATTGTCGTACATGATATGAGCGTTTTGTCTGGGAATGGAATGGGGTCGGGGTCCACCTCCGGAACATTTTTAAATATTGAACTGATGAAAATCACATTTTACGCTAAGTTATAACATTTATACTATTTTTAAGAAAAGTTAAATGACACTTGGAACACTGGAAACAAACAGGCCTACTCATTATGTTATAAAAAGAAAATATCATGTTTGACACACCAACAAAACTTGTATAATTTAATAACATTTCTAAAAAACAATACCAAAATAGAATTTTACGTTTTGATTTCTGGGGGGTCTGGACCCCCCTTTCCCTACGCCACTGTGTGATCAACCTTCGGCAAACTTTTTGTGTCTTTTGGCTTTTAAATAATTGTCTTAAAATAAAAACACCTGACTGTATATATATATATAAGTTTGAAGTTTATTGTTACATACATACATTATTACATTTCATTATTTACATTATTTCAACATTAGTATAGGTAAAAACAAAAACCAACATAAAATACTATTTCTAATTTAGCATTTTAAAAATGTAAGGTCTGCCCATAGATGAGCAAAGCTCGTGTTTAGGGTTATAATAGATTAATATAAATCTAATTATATGTCAATGCACAGTATACTACAAACGAAAATTATAAATGTATGAGTACGACAATGTATATAAAATAATTTTGCATAATTAACCACCATTAATTTATTAATATACATTTCTTCCCTCTCTCTGGAAGCTGGGCTGGGGCATGATGTGGATTCTTGTTGGTTGGATCACCTGCATTCCATGCTATTGGACAGAGCAGCTTGGGGAGGCCGCCCACGCATTCCGAGTCACATTATAGTTATTAAAGGAAATAATTGCACATTGTAAGTGACAGTGCAAACTAAATTGAGGCCAAATCCTCTGTCTTCAAAATCTTCACCGCAAATTCCTTTTATGGAACACATAATTCCATGATGAGGATTTCCAAGTTGACTGTGCAATTTACCTTCAGCTGCCTGAAGGTAACGACTTTGATAATCCCTAGGGAATTTTACAATCAATGGCTTAGTTTCTTTTTCTAAACCGAGCGAAGTGGTGGCCGAGATGGTAACGTATTAGACTCGCATTCGGGAGGTCCCAGATTCAAATCCCGTGGCCGGCCAATTTTTCATGTGTTTACTTCATCGTCTCCCCAGTCGTAAAGGCAATTGCGGAATTAGATATTCATACCACGAATCATCCTCACCATTTCATCCTGTATCATATCCATTTAAATTAATATCAGCTGAAATTTACTCCAATATAAATACACCGACAATAGAAAGAATTGGTAATTAATGGCCTACCCTACTGTATAGACACACATTCTCAACTTTTGATATGGCCCCGTAGCTAAAAGGACTATGAACACAGCTGAATTAAAAAGAGTATTGCCATGTTTCTTTTCTTGATGTATATTATAATGTGTTGTACTTTGTTATTCTTAAAAGGCACTTTCAAACTCTTGGGTCTTTTCTCTGGTGGAGTTAGATATTATAAAATCAGAAAAACGAAAGTCTTGAGATGCAACAGTAGTCCTATTGACTTTGGGCCAAATCGATTGACCGGTACCAGAGTAATGACTAATTAACGGATCACATGCTTTCTAAATTTCAAATCACACCACTGCAACAAAGCCGCGTTGCTAGCAATAACCACGGCCTACGTGATCTGTTAAGACATCATATACACATAATCTATTTCCCAAAATGAATCCAGACGGCTTAAATGTATATCTGCAATTCAAAGAGGAAATTTTATACCTTCAGATAACTCGTGGTGAGTAAAGATAAGTCAATGATAAATATTTGTCAGTATTTTGTTAAACCCATTCGGTGGTAGTAATTGTGATTTACAGTTTGTGAAGGCTGTTTATTTTCATTACAGCTATCGAATACCTTACTAAACGAATTATTATAATATTTAAACAGGGTGCTCTATTAATAATAGATATTTATGTTTTAGATAGGCCTATATAACAGTATTAATAGTACAAAGTCTGTGTCATGTATATCGGAAGCATCTTTGTTACATCAGTTTACCTGATTTTATTATTTAGAAAGTTGTAATAATTTTATGAACAGTTAAGCTATCTGAGAATGATAAACTGATAAACATTAGAAAAAGCAAGTTTGTTAAACTTTATCTTGAAGCAGGTCTATTAGAAAAAGGATGAGTTATCTAGGGTCGATTTCTGGCCCACTACTTTAAACATGTATGGCACTTTTTTAAGATTATTTGGCGAAGGGAAACATGTAAGCCTATGTCTTTACTGGAACATGCTTCACAAGATTTGCATGAATACAAACCCTATTGTTTAGATCCATTGGAAGAAATTAATTAATTTTGCACCAAATCGATTGGCCGTTACTGGACTATCGACCAATTAATGGTTACATGCTTTTTAAATGGAAATTTTGGATCAATCGATAGAACTGAATATGCTGTTGAGAAATGAAGTGTTTTTTCGTCTTCAGATATTTTTGGTAAAAAAACAGGGGTATTGTTGAAGTGAGGAATTTGTTCTAAATTCATTCTGTTAATTTTTTTTTTTTTTTTTTGCACGACGTAACTAATTAGTGGTACTTACGAATATTGTTGCCGTGGATCGTAACTTGAAATTCCCACACGCTTTGAAAACAAAAGAAATCTCAGTGCTGTAAAAATGACAAAAAGCACACGTGCCGTAAGTAAATCCATCATAATACAAGCCTTTAACGAAGACCGCAGCCAAGGCCCCCCAGTTTGTGGCGATATTAACAGGACAAATATTCGGTTTCCATAACAACCAACACATGCGAATCACTTTCTGAAATATAACATCTATTTTCAATAGTATATATACATAATATTTTCAGCTAATATCTCAATTAATATAATTAAATTCACATAAGTAATCATCGTGCAAAAAATACCATGCAATACTCGTGTCGTAAGCGCATAACGGATCTCGGAAATTTTTCCTCGATCCGTATGCATCGCTTACGGCACTTGTATCGCAATATACTATAGTTATCCCACCTTTCTTCTTCACATATGCTTATCAAACTTTCTCAAGAAACCATGGTCTAAAACTCAATAGTTTCTAGAAAATATAACTTATTAACTCCACCTGGCATTTTGTTACGTCATTTTACCTGACTTTATTTTCGTATGAAACGGAATAATATTGCCCAATTGGCTACCACTGCTTTATTCTTTCTAGCAAAACTGAAACGTGATAAGAAGGGCTGACAGGTAAAGAAGCACTCTGTAAGACAAATACGTTAGCTACGTCGTGGTGATTGATCGCTCTCCACTTAAGAGGCGATGGACCAGAAGGCTGCATTCTGTGTCTTTATGAAGTCAATGCAGCAGTTCAGATACGCTGTATCGCATCCATAACTTAAGTGGTTTTCAACGAAATCTCTACGCATCTCATAAAACTTTATCTAAAGCGTGCGTTTTAGTGAAAACTGAACGCGTACGGTGGAAAGTTTAGAAGGCAACTTCCAGTATATAGGGCAATTCTATTACTGTTTGTGTCCTTCATAGACATGCAGTTCAGTTAGTGTGATTATTTTAACGAACACCTGGGAATTCATTGGGTGATATTAATAAAAATGGGTCAGCCTTGGCATGAGTGCACACCAGTGTCATTACGAGCCTAGCAGCATCTGAGTAATAGCCAATCAGGGCTCTGTTGCAGTTTTAGATGGTATAAGCCATGTCATTGGCTGAAGTTTCAGTAGCGAGGGATACAGCCGTCTGAACGTTCGCTCCTGTAGTAGGAAGAGAGAGAACTCAATTTCATTTCAATTGTGAAAATCCACAGCTTTGAGAGTACAAGGGAAATATACTTCCATTGCCACATCCATCTGATTTGTTTAGGATTGCTTCTACACGTCACTCCGGTCACCTAGCTCCTCCTTTCTGCTGATATGTCAGCCACTACAGTGCTTTATAAGCAAACACCCAGGTAACCCTACACTTGGACTGAGCCCTTTTTGTTTTTCACATACATATTATTACACATTTAGTAATGGAAACTAAGTCTATTTTGTTGATTATGCTCACAGCCCGGCAATCTGAGTCTCGGCGGTGAAGCCTAACCTTGCGCTCATCCGCCATCTTGGCTCACTATAAAGACACCCATTAAACTACAGTACACGTAATTCAATTAGAAACTTAGATTAAAGTCTATTTTTACAATTTTCTATTGGAAATTTCGCATCCACTGGTGAAACGTACTGAAACCACGTTGAAAGGCTGCCCTCTTGCTATTATTCTTAAGTAATGGTTTCTAATACATGCTAAAAATTGTGGTGTTAATGGCATAAAATTTGACGTTTTGTCGGTCGCCTAGGGTTACGCCGTAGCGTAGTGGTTGAGGCGCTGCACTACAAACCGGAAGGTCGCGGGTTTGATTCCTGATGAGGTCGCTGAAATTTTTCAATTGGCCTAATCCTTCTCGTGGCCCTGAGGTCGACTCAGTCCCCAACAGAAATGAGTACCAGGAGCAATCCTGGGGGTAAAGGCTGCCGGTGCGTAAGGCTGACAACCTTACCACCTTCATGTGCTGAATGTCCAAAATCTACGAGCCTCAATTTCCTGGAACCCTCTGGGCCTCCATGACCTGTATACGGATCACTTTAACTTTTTTTATCGGTGACCTAAGGAGTACATGCCACAAGAAAAACGCCCTTGGCGTATTAATAAACTTCATGTACGATAATTTTTTATTAAAGAGAAATAAATAATATGGAAGTTATACTCCTAATGCTAGTTGTAAAGTTGACCTGTATTGAAATTTTCCGCCATAAAGCACTAGTTTGAAATTGATACTTATATCTGATATAATCATGTGTTTGTATTATCTTACATTGAATTGTGAACATGTTTACTATATACCTTATTATGTAGGCTACTTCTTATTCTTTTTAGGTTATGTTTTAGGTATTTGTCAATATATATACATATGTAAAAATTAGCTGATGTTGTAGATCAGCTGCGTCTTAAATAGTCGGGGTAGTTACCATTGAAAATAATATAAGACCCTGTTTTTTTCAGTTATAATTAGGAACACTATAATTGGAAAGAGGACAGGAAAGAGAGAGCAACAAGAACAACTGGTTTTCATAGGTTGTTACTTTACTGCAAGATATTATCTCTACTATTTTTATTTTTATTTAATTTGTTTTCATCCATCAAAACATATTTGAAATTTGATTTGTCGCTATCTTGCATCACAAGTGTCTGACGTTGATGCGCGAACCGCCATATTGGTATACTATAATAGCTTTACTGCCGCCTATAGTGCAGCGTGCGCCATTGCCGATCTGTGATGACGCTTAAGCACTCAGCCGGTAATTGCAATAACTGCTTTTTGTAATTAAATTGTTCTACGAAATAATTTTAGCATAGATTTTATTAACTACCGATTACCTCATCGGAAAATTCTAATGTTCAACAAAATACAATGATTTTCAAAACAAAACTTCGTGAAATTTATAAATTCCTTTCTATTTGCACACCTCTCGATTTTACTATCCGTTGTTGTTTCCCAGCTATTGTATTATACAATTCACAGACAACTATTCCTAACCTTAGCTTGTGTCTTCCTGATATTCTCTCAAACATGCTTAGCTAAATCTTAAAGCATGTTCCATGCGCTTGATACTTTAACAAATGTTTTTTAAAAACATTTACCTAGTTGTAAAACTACATAACTACAAAACGTTACATGCAAGAAGTAAAAATAAGCTACTGGATTTTTTATTCATTGTAAATTTGAATAATTGAAAAATTATATTAAAGGCTTAAAATAGTAGCGCAATAATGCTGAAAGATATTGATGTTATTATTGTTATCCGTTTCACTCAGCCTTAGTGTTCCATAAAAACCACAATCAGTGTGCGAGTCACCACCAGAGGGAACTGTTTGTCTCAATCTAGTTGAGCGAATATTTCATTAAGTCATTGCTTAGTACTATTTTCAACCAAACCTTTATCCTGTTTTTGACTGTTTTCACAATTGTATAACTAAGCTATTGTCCGTTTCCCGACAGTTGATTCTAAAAACGCAACAAATGAATGTATAGATTCTTTTTATTGGAAACCAGAATGAGCAAAGCTCGCCTTAGCACATTTTAGAAACACAACGCCTTCTTTAAATAGAATATAAAACACTGAATGCAATGATTGTGATTGCCACAGGAGCACAAACATGAAAAAAATCTTCAACATTTCTCACATATATTGCATATTATTTTAGAAACAACCTGACTTTATAAAATTACTAGCCTAAAAGGCCCGGCTTCTCCCGGGTTTTGTATTTTGTAATATGAAATTAACTTATGGAGGACTTTCGATGTTGAAACTCTAGGTCCTTATATAATATGTATGTGGAATTAGAAATGAGCAAGAACGACATATGACATTCAGACTATTCCCTCAGATAACGCTAGATATAGCTTTTTATGGCTCATAGAGGATGTGGAATTTTGCATTCCATTACTTCTACACACCATGCCTGGGAGGAGTGCAAATAAGAAGAAAAAGAAATTCCGGTTACATAAGATTGTATTGTCTTGACAGAAAATTGTATTTCTCACTCTCACATTACCATACAAACGTTTCGGGGCTGAATTAAAAAAGAAATTCAATATCACTTTCATACTTTCCTTCCCAGAAATCTGGGACATAATAAACTGCGCGCGTAGGACTGAAAATGTTCCATCCCGTTTTGTCTTCTTTTAGATGCTTAGAGCCTCTGATAAACGTCCCTAGGCCTATTTCTCAACTAATACAAAGCCTACAGCTATGAGTGACTATCAGTGAATAGGATTTGTTACCGACTTCTGATATAGCATACTAACTGGCACACACTTAAGTTGTCCCTGGAATACGACCGCTTATTCTACATCAAAATGTGAAGTGAGAAAATGATATTTTCCATGTCGAGGGTAGAGAAAGTTATGTGACTGCTTTATTTTCTTGGATTTTATTCGTCAAGAATTATTTTCACAATTATGTATTAAATACTTACGCAGAAATATTGTGTGTGGATTTTATTCTTCAGAATTATTTTCACAAATGTATTAATTACATCGATAGTATCAGCATTTGTTAAAGCCCACTATTATAATATAGTATCCAAAGCCCTATGTAAACATCGTAAACAATGCTTTCGTTATGTAAACAATTGACATCAGAACTCTCTAACTTTGCCTCATTTCACATTTCCGACTTTTCCCGTGGATTTTCCAAAAATTTTCTTTCACACAAACCTTGTCGTGACAATTACGAACACAACAAAAAAGAATCAGCCAAATCGGTCGAGCCGTTCTCAAGTGATGCGGCAACAACCCTTTTGTAAATTCATTTTTATTAATATAGATGAATTCTGTTGGCTTCACTTTTTCAATTTCATATCCGCGGGACTGCAAGCCCCCAGACTTAATTTTACAACAGAGTCCATTTAAAACCAATTATAACCTACAATATGACCCCTATTTATTACAGTATAATTAGTGTTGTTTTCATTTCCTGTTTTATTTCAAACAAAGACCCGGTAAAATACATACTAGGTATTTTAAATTCGTTTACGGCATGTAAGAAGTTTGTATCAGTTTATGCTCTACTGTTAAAATTCAAAAAGTGTATATTCTTGTGTTATTATCAATTATTGGGCCAGTACTTTATGAGATTGTGTGGGGGACGGGAAAATGTCCGTCCGTCCGTTTGTCCGTGTGTCTATACGCGCGATAACACAAAATATTTTTTCATCAAACTTGGTATACGGACTTATAACGTCCATGGGGAAAAAACATATTGATATTGGACCAAATCGGTTGACCGCTACCGGATTAGTGCCTATTTTATAGTAATACATCATAAAGAATTTATCAAATGCAAATCAGTTCTCATAACAATATGTATTGCTTTAGAGTGTTTATATATGGTGTCTGAAGTTGCAATACAGTTAGCTTTGACAAATAACACTACCAACATATTCCTTCACATATGCTTACGGAAGAACGAAGGTCTAGTTTGATAAACTTATTGATTCGATCTGGAGCTTAACTCGGAAATCGATTAAAAATTACTTATTTTCTGCATATTATAATTGCAATTATCACTGATTAAACAAAAGCATTCTGGCATTTTATTACACCAGTTTTCTGGAACTAAAAGGTTTCTTTTAATTTTATTGCATTGCCTAGAATTTGGTTTCTATAACTAAACTCGCTTCGCTCATTGGGGGCTGCGCCCCCAAACCCCTGCTGAGGTTCTCGTTAAAGGTTTTTTAAAAGATCAATGGAGATAGAGTGCGTGTATTTAGTCTGCTGTATTGGCTATTACCTTTTTTGCCACAATAAACCTGAAAAAATAAATGTGGGAAGACTTTGGGTTTTTTTCTCGGAATTTTCCCATCGCTTGCAAGCTAAAAGGTATCAGTCTAGTCTAGTTTTCTAGATCAACTGGCAGTGTACATACATTTATGGTGTATTTTATGGAGTAAATTTCAACTGAAATGGACATGATACAAGATGAAATGAGGAGTGGACTTTCAAAACGCAGTTATTGCACAACTATTTGTTTGTCAGAAAACACAAAAAACTACTGTACAAAAAAGCTTTTTGATTGTCCAGCGGCGAAGGACTAACAGGACTAACAGCGTTTTGAATGCCCATACTAATTTCAGACCTCTGTAACTACGAGAAAAATAGCATTTTGATGCTGTAGTCACGTTCATAATGTAGAGAGATAGATAAAATGACATTATTTTATTGTAAAAATTACTTCCAAAGTAGCCTTTTCTTGCTCATCTGTAATTTTTATCACAATAGAAGATACATGAAAACCTAGCACAATATTTTGTCCTCCACATTCTTTAAAAACAAAATAGGCATCAAGATAAAAACAAAATAATTATGACAAATGCAGAATATCAGAAAAAATATGAACGAGTTGTACTTTGATAGTTCTGTTGCCTCTAGAATGGCTATACCCATACGAAGCCTCATTCAGTCATCAACAGCCAACGACCCGAGTCAGCACTGATCACAAGGATACAGTTTCATCTGATAAAATCGTCAGCTCGTAACTGGACACGGAAGGCATCAACGTGCAGTAGTCAATACGTCACATGCCGCAACTCACCAGAAAACACATTATTTTATACAACATAGCTTGTTTGGAAATTGAAGTAATTGATTAAAAACACAATTTCAATTGGACGCAAGCCAGTTCGTGTGCTTTTATAGCTTTTTCATGTGAGCAACTACCACGACACCCTCCATCTTGTGATGCGCACTATTGGTAGCGTTGGGCACTCGGATCGATTCCTGGACTGTTCACTCATCTATTATGCCGTGATATTACGGCTGACAGAATACTGACAACAAAGTAAGAATTTACAAAATCCGTTACAATAGTTTGTGTTTATAGTGCAGCCTTATACCCTCTATTAACTTGTAGAATGTTCCAGGATGAATGTATATTGCCAATATCAGTTACATATATTTATTAATTAAAATTACAAGTTATAAAAATATATCACTAGATTGATTTCGTCATTATTTAAAATATTAAAATGATCAGCATAGTGTGATATAAAAAGTTAAAATGATCTTGTAAGATTGTAACAGCTAGAGAATATAGCTTCAGTTATAAAATGTGTTCAGTTATAAAATAACCTGCTAAATAGGTTCGTCATACAGGCGTACATTTATGACGAACCTATTTAGCAGGTTATTTTATAACTGAACACATTTTATAACTGAAGCTATATTCTCTAGCTGTTACAATCTGACAAGATCATTTTAACTTTTTATATCACACTATGCTGATCATTTTAATATTTTAAATAATGACGAAATCAATCTAGTGATATATTTTTATAACTTGTAATTTTAATTAATAAATATATGTAACTGATATTGGCAATATACGAGGGTCGTGCAAAAAGTAAGTTTCCCTGTTTTGTTAAACAGGGGAAAATTTTTGTGGGACTCTCATATTTTGAAGGATTTTTATTACATACGTAGTGGCAACACTGAACCTGTTACCATTTCTTTACAACAATCGGTTTGGCGTCAGTAGCTTCTTAACCATGGAGAAACCCTCACTCTCTCACGCCGCTGTCAAATTGTGTTCTGTGATCCGTTTTCTCCATGCTAAAGGCAAAAATCCAACTGAAATCCACCGAGAAATTGTTTCTGTGTATGGCACGGGTGTGATGAGTGTCCAAATGGTGCGAAAATGGTGTTCTACTTTCGCAGAGGGCTGTCAGAATGTTTGTGATGAACCTTGCTCCAGTCCTTCGACCGCCACTGAGGGGGACGCTGTGCAGTGCGGTTCAGAGATTGTTGAACGTGATGGGCACCTCACCCTCAACGATATTGTTGCTGCCTTACCTCCCCACATTGAAATCAGTCGAAGGTCAGTGGCAAACATCTTAAGAAAGAATTTGGGAATGACAAAAGTGTGTGCAAGTTCGGTCCGCAGCGAGAAAGACAGTTGAGCTGCTTGAAAAGTTGAATTGGGACATTCTGCCACATCCACCCTACTCCCCAGACCTTGCCCCAAGTGACTGCTACCTGTTTCCGAAGTTGAAAGTTCACCTGGGTGGACAGCATTTCCACAACAATCACAAACTCAAGATGGAAGTCAACCAATTTTGAAGGAAGTGGCGCAAGCGGAGTATGAGGCTGGACTGAAAATGCTTATACCATGGTCACAAAAATGCATTGAGAAAAACGGTGACTATGTAGAAAATTAGTTCTTGAGTCGAAGAATCGAAAAATAAAAGAATTTTTTCGATATTTCCTGTAGTCTTTATTCTAAAAATAAGGGAAACTTACTTTTTGCACAACCCTCGTACATTCATCCTGGAACATTCTACAAGTTAATAGAGGGTATAAGGCTGCACTATAAACACAAACTATTACTACGGACCCTCTTTGGATACCATGAAATTCTTGAATACAAATCCGTTACAGTTTATTCGTGGAATAGTCTTAATAAAGAAAAAGGATGTTATAAAAATGAAGCATAATCATCGAAAAGATAGCCTAAAGCTCCATTCAGCTGAGGCAAGTAAAAGAATAGCCACGTCGCATTCAATGGGCTTTGTGTTGATGTGTCAGCTCCCCACATATCTCTACTAAAATTGTGCTTGCAGACGTCAGACGGTTTCTACACAATACAGTATTGTGTTGTCAACATCAATTGTTGCATAATTAGGACTACGGGATCGCTTCCACTACATGCTTCTATGCAATTCATGTTTCTTCAAGTGATGTTTTCATTTCATGGACTTACGACTTAATTCCCTTGATTCCCTCTCAAAAATTGGATTAAGGCTCCCTCATTGGGGTATAGCAGATTCTTTATCCATGTTCGTATTTAATCTTATGCCAACGCCATTATTCGTCCGCCATGTCGGCAATGCAGCTCACTGTTATACTGCACTGTTGTATTGACTGTGACTTGTACCACAATGGGACCTGCCACTTTAAAATAAGTTCTATAAAGAACTTTCTTAAGTAACGAATTTTGTACAGACGTCTAAATAATGAATAATACTATCCAGATAGTTGATGCACGCGGAATGGAGGCGGTAGCCGTAGCGGAGCGTTGTAGAATAATGTTGATATTAATATTAACCCGAGTCATATAAATGACTATCTAAGTATATCACCATTGAATATAAAATATAAAAGAAAATATACCTTTAAAACACAAGTTTCTATGCTATTAGAAAAGTTGGCGATCTTGGTCATGTCAGACGATTTCACAGTAGTCTACCTGTTTCAGAGATATTTATTGTGGAATATTAAACTTTTCAAAATATTTAAGCTTTTCTTTTATACAATCTTTGCTCGAATAGAGTTCTTTCGTTATGGTCAGGTAGTGAATTTTGTTAAATGAATGATTTGCTTAGACAAAGAAAATTTACTGTCTGATGTGTACACCCACTCAAAATAACCACTCTCTACCATTGATTATTATTATTTCACGGTAAAAGCGTTATACATAAAGATCGGCACTGAGGTCTTAAATTCTAGATACGTCCTGTTAGAGGTAGAAAAATGTTTTAATAGCTATTTTACTACTAATGAGCTCAAGTTTTCAGTAATTTTCAATGATTCTGCGTAAAGAAATCCAAGATAATTGTGATTGTATCAAGCAGTGCATGTTTATAAACTTCGCTTAAAAAACTTTTAAAGTTATCGTTTAGATATTAATGTTAATTAATTAAACGTCATTTTTATAATTTTTTCTGCAACAAAACTTATCATTCCTTGTTAAAAGAAGCAATTGTACAAGATGCTCATCTTAAGTCGTTTCTTTCAGCTAAGCACTCATGGTCTAGGGGACTAAGCTAAGGCGTAGAGTAGGATTACCTCCACAACGTCTCTGGGTTTTTACGTATATACCTTAGGAGCGAGTCTCACCGCTCGTAGAGTTCCTGGCTGGGGGAGGTAGCTGCACCCTGATTGGATCAGCTCTCCTATCCCACTCCACGTGTTGTCTGTCTCTCTCGCAGCGGCATTACCCCTCCACTCAACTATTATAGTATTTTCTGCGACTGGCGACACGCTGCATGATGTTCACTCTCTGCCCAGCGGTAGCTTACTGATCTTACGCGCACCGAATTCGCGCATCTTGGTAACGAGAGGTAACGAGAAGCTCGCTGGCTGGGTTTGTCTTCAAGGCCAGAGACTTTGTGGGAATAATCCAACTCTAGTAATGCCAACTTCACCCTCAGCCAAGTAAAACATACAAAGTTGTTGTTATCGAACTTATTTCCTAAATTCAAGATTTATAAATAACAAGTTTCACTATTCTTGTTAATAGACAATGAACAATAAAACCCTGAACATGTAAACTTGAACTCATACTGGGAGACACTGTATAGACATTTAGGAGCACTAGTTGGAAGTACATCCACTAGGGGTTACCACGGCAACCCCTTTTACTTAAAATTACTTTACCGGCCTAGGCCGATAAAGCGTTACTTTACGGCGTGTTGTCAGTCACTTTAGAGACCGGGTACTAAAATAGCTATTTATATATAAAGTACGCAATATAACGCTTTAGTGGACAAAATACTGGATGAGTCCGATAAAGTTTTTTGCGTGCGTGGTGCATACAATATTTTTTAGTAAAATATCTCTAATTTATTTGAAATGAAACAAAAACCCCGTACAATTAATTATAGTCAAAGGTAGTCAGCCATTGTTGACGTCATATTCTTACAGCCGCATGAACCGCAGAGCAATAATGAACCGTACATACCAATACGAAATGCAGTATAGATGCATAATATGAGTCGCATGTTTGTAAACAAAATCTCGGCAGCAGTAGAGTATGACAAGGAATATAATATTACGTTTGTTCGCAAAGCAAATCCGTGACTGCTTGAGAATTTGTTGTACTGCGCATGTCCAGTCTGTAACTTACCCGTGATTTTGCACTTTGCGAACGGTTACAAGAATTTGGAATCGATAGTTTCTGCGTTTAATCGATATGATATGCAAATAAAAAATATACTTCCCTTTAACATGTTATACATGCAATATACATCGGCAATATAAACTATATTTTGGGAAACTTTTAATTATCTTCCATTATTCATACATATAAGTAGCCTATGCTTATAAATCTGGCGCAATGTTATTGGAGGGAGGAGTCAGGGTTACTGCGCATGTCTCTGATAACAATTCTTGGTAGAGACTGCAAACTTTTCTTATAGTACAGAAACTGTCCGTGAGAACTCGTCGAACAGAAGATTGAAATCAGAATCACGGATTCTCGCTTTGCAAACGCGTGTGGAGAAAGAGCGCATGCGCGAACGATGTGTTCCTGGTTTGCTTGCGAACAAACCTATTATTGCAATGAAATGCTGGTGCATCCATGGTAAGCATTGTTTCTCTTGAGAACGAAGATGTGAAAAGTTGTTGGCTTATATTTGTTATATGAATGATGAAGTAGTTTTGCGAAAAATCCTGGTAAAGTTTCCGATTATGACAAAGTAACATGTTGTTTTAATCCATGTTAAAGTTGGTGTGACTGATCAATGCCATCTGGATTGTGTTTATACATTGACAAGACGACTTTAGCGTCCTAGGTCGATAAAACTACGTTTTAAGTGCACAAAGAATTTAATTAAATATTAATTAAGAAAACATTTTACACAATGAAATTATGATTTGGTTGAAACAGTTGATTCAAGCCATTCATATATTTGTAGATTATAATATTATAGGAATTTTGCAAGTTTCAAGCATAGGGTTAAGACATTTTTTTCTCTATTCCTATTGCATTTACAATGTTGTAAATATTAAATACATAAATAAATAAAAACCTACTCACTTGAATTCCAAATAATAGGCTACTCCAGACCCCTAGAAATCTAGACGCTAGCATCTAACCTAATATAAAGCAAGAATCCATCTAACTCTGATGTTAACTGTATTATAATTTAACAAGTTTTTGTGAATAGGTTTTGTCTTGACACTTGGTACTTTCTGATGCAGGCATTCCATTATTATTATTATTATTATTATGGCAAGGCATTTGATGATTTTGCATCTTTTTTATATGAAGGTTAAAAGATAGCTCGAATATATATAAATGTATATCATGAAATAATTAATTAAATAAGGGCAATTTGTTTTTGCATTATTTTGCTTTATTTCGTATTTTTCGTAATTTTTCAAGAGATAGGTCATTTTTTGGCAATTTTTAGGTCATTTTCGGCATTTTTAGGTCATTTTCGGCATTTTTAGGTCATTTTCGCCATTTTTAGGTCATTTTCAGCATTTTAAGTCATTTTTGGCATTTTAGGTAATTTTCGGCATTTTAGCAATTAATATTTTTTTCTTTCTTTTTAAATGGCACATATTTGCTAGGGGCAATTTGATGGGCATGCCAATTCAGAAAGAATTTATATTTCGCTAAGGGTGTCCAAGTTATGTAATCTTAGTATAAATGTACTGATTTCTTTAGTAACAAAATAAGTATGTTTTATATTGTAAATTCACATATAAAGCATCGTCATAAACTGTATATAGCAATTCATTACTAATTATAAGTAATAATGGTAAATTTATTGGTCATTATTTTAAGATTTCGGGTCATTTTTTCACTATTTTATGGCCATTAAATGCCTTGCCCTAATTATTATTATTATTATTACTGGCAAACACATGCTTAGGCCTACCGAGTAAAGTGGAAATGGAATCCTCCTGGACATGGCACTCACCTGAAAAACAAAGCAAAGATTCCCATATTAATGTCTGTGTCTGCCATAGTAGTCCAGTCAAATTATCACAAAAAAAGTCATGTGGATGCAAAATTTAGGGTAGAGCTAATTTTTTTATATGATGTCTGGGATGGTTTTGAGAGTAATTTCTGACATTTTGCCAACAAAATTTTTTGCCGCCGGAGCCGCCATCTTGAAAAAACTTCAAAATTTTCTATTTTATTTCTGTTTTTGCCCATTATCTGCCAAAATACGCACCTGACAAAATATTTTATTATTTATCCTAAAAGCGAACTAAATTTGACACAGTTTGATATCAAATTGAGTTTTCTACCATGAATAGTTTCGGAAATACAGCTCTCCGAATTTCAGCAACATTTTGCAAAAAATAAAAAAATCTGAATTTTCAACTAGTTTTTGCTCGCTATCTTCTAAATGACCAAACCTTCAGTAAAATTTCGAAGGATAACTTTTAAAGTAGAGTAAATTTGCAACAAGTTGAGTATTTAATGTTTTCATACCTATTATAGGTCACCAGATACAGAGGTATCTACAACTCCTCACATTTCAGAAAACTTATCGAAGGTACGAAAGTCTAGTTTTGCCTAGGATATTCTAAATGGCGTTTATCAGTAAAAAACCTGTGCTGTCTTATAGTTAAGTTTTACATTGTAATTAACAACCAAAACAGTATTTCCAACAATTTATAATGATAAAAGACTAAAAAAACAATGTAAAAAGAAAATAAGAAAAGTTGGTGTAGGTACAGCATTTTGATTTGGAGAGAACGGCGTTTTATTTTAGAAGAACACTTTTGCAGTGTCCTCTGAAAAAAATTACTTCCTATAGCATATACAGTTGTCCCAAAATGGAATCATGTTATCGGAGGAATGGCGCTAAGAGGCTCTTTGTCACTGCTCCGCATACCGTTCTCTCCGGATACATCTGTTTTTATGTGTTTGTACCAGGCAACCTTAGGCATTTTGAAATATTTGCAGACAAATTATGACTCAAAGGTTTCAGTTATCTTCGATGGTTATCCTTCTGACGCTAATCAAACAAGCACAAAGAATTGTGAGACTCCGACGGGCTACGAGTCCATCTCCTGATGTCGTCTTTGATAGAACTACTGTTTTGAAAAGTTCACAAGAAACTTTTCTCACCAATGAAAACAACAAGAGGCGCTTCGTAGAATTGGCAAAAGCTGGAATAGGCTGTTAAAGATGCAGATGTCTTGATTGTTAGCACTGCCTTCTCAAAAGCATCTCAATACGACACTGTCTTTGTAGTTGGGGAGGACATAGACCTTCTTATTTCCTCACTACATTACCATCCCCTCATATAAAGAATACATATATCCAAAAGTACGGAAGAAGCAAAGCTGCAGACATCTTCTAATCAAGGCAGTCATTTCGCCACAGCTTCTCCAACATGCTGCTGTTCATCCATGCTTTCAGTGGTTGTGACACAACATCTGCAGTTTTTGGCCACGGGAAAACCCACTTCTGTTCGCCGATTTTGAAACATCCTGAACTAGAAGAGGAGGCTAATGTAATTCTGAACCCTCAAGCTACATCAGGAGAAGTGGCTGAAGTGGGCCAACATTTTTTGGGTCACTTATGTGGAGGAGACCCTGCTACACAAACACTTGACGAACTTCGGCACGGAATATTTGTAAAAGCTGCAGGAAGAATGAAATTTAACTTAGCGAACTTGCCCCCAACCAGTGATGCGGCTCAACTTCATGCCATGCGAACATACCACCAAGTTCAGGCATGGCTCAGTGAATACAAAGACCCTTTGAAGTGGGGCTGGGTGAACACACCAAGAGGCCTCTTTCCCCTTAAAGCCAAGAAGTAACCAGCTCCAGAATCAATTCTGAAAAGTATTTCCTGTACCTGCAAGAAGGGGTGTTTAAACGCTTGTGGGTGTCGTAAAGCTGGATTAAAGTGCACAACGATATGCAAACATTGCAATGGGCAGTCGTGTGACTAATAGTCCTGTCCTCCGACAGTGAGGACACTCCTGATGAGCCAATTAATTCGTTTTTGGATGAAGACGCTGAAGAGTACTTTATCAACACTGGCTAGATTGTGAACATCATGGACGAAATAGCAGACGTCAACTGCCCAAGTCCCTCTAAGTGCCGAAGACTATGAACAAACAAGTTATTCAATGCAATGTTTCAACAGAACTCCAGCTAAATAAAATCTTTTTGTATATAAATGAATGTTCTGTGCCGTTATTGCTTCTAAGTTGTACGCACATGCATTTATTCAATCGTTGCTGTATATATATTTATAAACCTCTGTATTTTGTGACCTGAAAGAGGTAGGATAAGTTTAAAGTACTCAGTGCAATGTTTCACCAGAACTCTAGCTAAATAAAATCTTTTTGTATAAAAATGAATGTTCTGTGCCGTTATTGCTCCTAACTTGTACGCACATGCATTTATTCAATCGTTGCTGTATATATATTTTTAAACCTCTGTATTTTGTGACCTGAAAGAGGTAGGATAAGTTTAAAGTACTCGACAAGTTTCAAATTACCTCTAGTTTAAGTTTCCATATGGAGTTTTACTATAGGTTTGGACATTTAGAAGATAGCGAGCAAAAACTAGTTGAAATTTCAGATTTTTTTATTTTTTGCAAAATGTTGCTGAAATTCGGAGAGCTGTATTTCCGAAACTTTTCATGGTAGAAAGCTCACTTTGATCTCAAACTGTAGAAAATTTAGTCTACTTTGGGATGGGTAATAAAACATTTTTGTCAGGTGCGTATTTTGGCAGATAATGGGCAAACACAGAAATAAAATAGAAAATGTTGAAGTTTTTTCAAGATGGCGGCTCCGGCGGCAAAAAATTTTGTTGGCAAAATGTCAGAAATTACTCTCAAAACCATCCCAGACATCATATAAAAAAATTAGCTCTACCCTAAATTTTGCATCCACTTTTGACAATTCGATTGGACTATAGATGCTTCATTACAGTTAAATGCATAGTACATAACATTACATGGCGACTGAAATTGGCGACGCACATGAAATAAACCTATTCGAGTGAATCAGACTGATGCTCTTGTCCATCTTATAAATTAAATACAATTCAGCCTCCAACATTAAATAAGCTAAGCATTTGGCTCTCCCTTTCTGGACACTGTCAATCATTCAGCGTTTAATAGAACATCGATATCGGTCCTGAATTTCACTGCGTCAGATACAATTAAAAGGCATTTTAAAATTATTTCTAAATCAGTGGATAAAAGTTAAAAACACACGACGTTTCGACAAACGAGTTACCACGATGAAACTCAATCTTCCTTATGAGCAGTTCAGTGTGGAATGTCGCCTGGGGAAGACTCAAGGGTAGAGTCGAAACGTCGTGTGTTTTTAACTTTTATCCACTGATTTAGAAATAATTTTAAAAGTCTTTTAATTGAATCAGTGTTTAGTCGTCTTGTTTGTTTTTTTAGTTTCTTTTCTTTCCTAAAAGTTTTCTTCTCTGCTGTCTTCCCTTCTCCTGTTGATTCCAGTGCGGTTCTTCTTCTTTTAATTTTCATTGTTTGCAAAAGCCTGGATTGCTTGCAATCTTTCGGATGGTCTTAGGCCTGGCGTACACACTCGCCACTTCACCCAGAGAGGAACAGGAGGGTTAGACTACTTTTGCACTGACCCTCAATTGGACTCTGCTTTGAATGTTACAACTCCTTACTTCAAATATTTTATTAAGTTATAATATGTTACTTTGATTTAGTAAATTACATTTTTAATCAAATAATAAAAGTGGTTACATATTCACAATACAAAGATAGGCTCCTAAATTTATTTTTAGATGTAAAATTAAAACAAAATATTTTGCTCCCTAAGAAAAAATCTAGCAACCCTAATTTATGTGTATTATGTATATGCACCAGTTTTTGTAATATCTTTCAATTTTACTTTCTCCCATATACGTAGTATAGAGAAAGTATTGTGATCGTGACAAAAAATCGAAGTCGAGATAACACCGGGAGAGCATGTTTCATGAAGCCTAGAAACCGAAAAAAGTATTTTTGGAATGACGTCTGTCCGTCTGTCTGTCTGTCTGTCTGTCTGTCTGTCCGTCTGTCTGTGGACAAGCACAGCGGGTAAACGGCTCGTTGTATTTACTTCATTTTTTGAAATAAGGACTTTTTCGAAATTTTGTCGAACCGCCCAGAAATTTAGCTTTACAACTGAAATATTAAGGGGACTTTTCATGAAAACTTTTTTAAAATTTTTGATTTTTGAAAAAATGGCTCTAACGATTTTAATAAAAATTGAAAATTGGAAACTCTTATCTATGACCAATAAAATGGCTATATCCGTATTTCTGCAAAAATGACTTAAGGGGTACTTTACTCGTATCCATTTTCAATTTTTCTAGATTATATCCATTACTGTAGGCGATACAGGAAAACCTACCACAGTAAAGTTGTAGAGAAATTTAAAATGAACATTTTTTGTTTAACACATTTCTTTATACATTTAATAGATATCAAGATAAAAACGAAATAAGGACGGCTTAAATGCGAATTTCAGAACATACATGTCAATTGAAATATGAATGACATTTTGTTGCCCCTAGCAACAAGAAAACTATAGGCCTAATGTACTTATTGTTGCAAATGCAGTCAGTTTAGCTCAGTCGTAATGAACACGCCAAAACCAATTACAGCGAGGTGGTATAGGCTAACAGGGAAGAGGTCCTGAGTTCAAATCAAACCTCGTGGCTGCCCAAATTGACTTGGGTTTTTCATGGTTTCCTCGTTCGCAAAGGCAAACGCCGGGTTTGTAGGACTTGTTTATTTTCCATAACTCATCGCCGCTATGTCAGTGGATATTATAATCGTTTAAACTGAATATTACATAAGAAGACATCACTAAACAATAGATGCAGATGACGCGAATGAGCTGTTACTATAGACTAATGGTTCACGCAAACATACTAAACACGTTATATGACCTACATGCAGTTAAAGCGTGCAATATAACCTAAGTAGTAGCAGTAGTGGCGAAATTCAAATATAAGTCGCTCCTTAAGCTCCGCCCATTCGATATTCACATTTGCATGGACTGTGTGATGTATTTTGTTTCTGAGCGAAGCAGAGTGACCAACTGTCCTTGTATATTGTCGCAAGTGCCTTGTATCCCCCTCTACATATAACTAAATAATGCATAACACTAACCACATAGTTAAGTGCGCGAAGCGGAGGCGGCAGCCGTAGCGAAGCGCCCTTGCTTTTTCGAATAATGTACGATACACTGTTTGTAGGTTTCGAAAATGTGGCATATTATATCTCCCGCGAGGTTTGTCAGCCTGTCACCTCTCGTCTAGCGGTATGACGTCACACCTCCAACGTCCGATCACGAGTTTCTTCATAATACGAGGACAGAAGAATTTGCTAGATCGTGGTACAAAAGAAACTGCATCGGTGAGGGTGGGTTGGGTGGGACCGATTCATCCCAAGGTGCGATTTATATTTGAATTTTCCCGTAGTATTAGTACTAATAATATTACTGCCATAGTTTTACTGCCATTGATTATTATTATTATTATTATTATTATTATTATTATTTCACAGTAAAAGCATTGAACATAAAGATCGACCCTGATGCTTTCCGTTCTAGATATTTGTTAGTTTTTATGAAAATGTAATAACTAAAATTTAATTATCTCTTTAATTTACTTTTCTCTGTGCTAGCCTTTAACACGTATATGGGAGAAAGTTTGTGCAATATATTTTTGCACCATTTATTTATTTTATTTTACTTAGTTTACCTTTCGTGCTGTTTCTGCTTCTTCAATTATTTCAGACGAAGCCAAAGAGCACTTTGACCCAAAACTCTGGAAGACAAAACAGCTTTGAATGAACTTCATCAGTTACTTATTCTCAACATTTTTATTATTCAAGGAATTTGATAATTTTCCATCTTCTTATACCACGATTGAACGATAGCTTGAATATACATAAAAGCGTATAATGAATTTAGTGATTAAATAATTTAAGAAAATACTTATACTGAAGATATTTCAAAGAATTCATTCCTGAGAGAGAAAAAAAAATGAAATTCACCTATTTCTCAACAATGAATTTCATCGAAAGCTGTATGTCCCCCTTAATTTGATGCGGCGAGATGATACAGGAATTAGCTTCCTATTTCCTGGAAAAAGAAAATAGATGTTGGATACATGCCAGTGGCCTCCAGAAATTACCTGAACCACCAGTATTTCAAATAAGAAGGTGTCATAGTCACATTTTCACCCTGTCATGGGTGATATAATGTTAAACAAGCCAGATACTGAAAATAATTATATGTTTACGTATTCTTTACATATATATGCAACCGGTTCCATTTTATTTTGTTTAATAATGTTAAAAACTTATTTAAATGGTAATCAGATATAGACAGCCTAAAATCTTAATGACTGGTAGGAGTACTGTTCAATTGGAAAGATATCTAATTCACAGGAAAACTTGAAATTCCGTCACACTCATTCATTCATTAATGGTACTTAAATGGAAAGTTGTATCTAGACTGGAAGTTAATTATATAAGCTACCGGTACATCTCTTCTAATTTAAAACGACGTGTAAATAAAGTTCCTCAATCCTTAGAGTTCAGAGTTTCAGAAGGTTTCACGTTATGATTTGTTGGTGGTTGACATCTTGAAATTCCGTCATAATTATTAAAAACATTTTTTCCTTCCAAAATTTGTTTAAATTCAGCAAACTTATATTCTCCTAGAAGCATCCATACATCACCTATCAACACACAAAGAAGCAATTTCTCTCATAAACATAGCTCAACATAAATCTGTAAGATCTATGGCAAAAAAAAAATCCACTTTGCAATTCCATCACAAATGGAATGCCGCAATAACATAATAATACAAGGGCTTGTTTATTACATGATGAGAAAACACGTTTATTTTAATGCACGTCTCTTGTCCTGATAATTATTTCCACACAGTAGTCATGAAGTAGGCCTATGATCGACTTGTATTGAATGCTCTAACACAGAATAATTACATTTTTAGATTCTTTGAGTTTATCAGTGGCTGACGTGCATTTGTTCATATTTTGTTCTGTGTTCATTACAAGTGATGCTGAATTTCGATATTACATGAAGTAAATAGCCAAGGTGAGTCCACTACTGAATTCATATAAACTTTCCGGGTGTAGAAATTATGTTAGTTCAAAATTTCAGCTCTACCAGTTGAGTTATTTTTGTGTTAAATCGGAGCAGACATGAACCACTATGATTTATAAAAGAACAATTAACTTACTAAAGTTTTCAATATCTTGATTCCTATTTACACACTCTATGCCAAACATACCTTTCCCTGTAAATACTGTTTTAATTTACAAACACTAGACACAAACTCAACCTCTGAGGAGGAGAAAAGTCACAACAATGGAAATATGACTGATAACTCTTTATTACCAAAAACAGAGGTAAGCACCAAAATATTACCAACTCAGAGAGAATGAAAAGACAAGACTTCACTCGCCCATTAAAAAATGGCGTCAGTTATTTATTTATTGTAATACTTAAACCCCAACGAGCAAAGCTCACCTTAAGGGGCTATATACAAAATGACAGGCATTATTGTAGGCCTACATAAATTGCAGATTACAAATCTAATATATAAAATCAAAAGTGTGTATGTATGTATGTTTGTTTCTTATACAAATCTACATTTCTTTACTAATTTACACGACATTTTGCACACATACCCTGTTTAGCCCGGGAAGTATAGCGGTCAACATTAAAATTGAATCAAATCAGTCCTTCCCTTGAAAATTATATAATTTCTGTGAATTTTATACTGAAAAAAAAGAAATGCTGTTTAGTTCACATGACAATAGTGAATTGTTTACTGTGATGACATAGGGCCTTGGCGACTATATAATGCTGGACTTTAACGAATTATGATTCCATTGATGTAATATATTGGCGAAAATAATCACTGAAATTGAAATCCACGAAAATAAAGCACAGTGTGATGTAGTCACATAACTTTCTCTAACCTCGACATAAGAAATATTTTCTCACTTCACATTTTGATGTAGAATAAGAAGTCGTATTGCAGGGATAACTTAAGTGTGTGAGTATGCTATATCAGAAGTCTGTAAATAATCCTTTCCGCTGATACGTTATCCATAGGCTTTGTATTAGTTGAGATTTATCATAGGCCCTAAGCATGGGATGGAACATTTTGAGTCCTATGCTCGCAGTATATTATGTCCCGGGTTTTAGGGGAGGAAAGTATGAAAGTGATACTGCATTTCTATTTTATTTCAGCCCTGAAACGGTTGTAACATGAGAATGAGAAATAAAATTTTCAGTCAAGTCAATACAATCTTATGTAATTTATGTTTCTTCTTATTTCAACCCCTCCCAGGCATGATGTGTAGAAGCAACGGAATGCAGCATTCGACATCTGTGAACCATAAAAAGCTATATCTAGCATTTTCTGATGGAACAGTTTGAGTGTGATAAATCTTTTCCTTCATTTCAAGTTCTACATACATAAAGTCCTCCATAAGTTAATTTCAAATTAAAAAATACAAAGCCCGGGCAATGCCGGGCCTTTTCAGCTAGTAACTTATAAATTAACTTTCAAAATAACTTAAAAATATACAAGAGGTACATTAACTTATATACATTATATACAAGAGTTACATAAGGGAAATATAGTTACATATTCTACAAAGATAGATATATAGTGACTTTTTTTACTTTATTACTATTAATTTCTATATATATATGTACTATTTATTACTATATATTTTACTCTATAGTGTCTATTTATTACTATGTTATATTACTATATTTATTATTATAGTTAAGCAAGTTTGTTATATATACTATGTTATATTACACCCCAGTTAAGCAAGAGTGGGGGAAGTTCTAACTTCTACTCTTATTACACTTGTCAATATGAACCCTATGACAAACTACAGTCTGAATTACACTGCTTCTTCAAGAAGAGAAACGGATGTCAAACTTTCACAACACTCACTTGCTGTACCATGTGGCCACTTTTCCAGTTGTGTGCATTCAGTTGTAACAGCTTCATTCAAGGCAAAGGTTTGGTGCACATCACAGAAGGTTCTTCGTTGCATGGGTAAGCAGATGTTTCTTCAGATTTATTTTTTGGGCAAACTTCTTTGTGCAGACATCACAAGTAAATGGTTTCTCTCCAGTGTGAGTAAGCAGATGTTTGTTGAGATACCGTCTTAGGGAAAATTTCTGTGCACAGACATCACACGAAAATTGCTTCTGTCCAGTGTGAATGAGAAGATGTGTTTTGAGATGCCACTTATGGGTAAATTTCATTGTACACACATCACACGTAAATGGTTTTTGTCCAGTGTGAATGAGCAGATGTGTTTTGAGATCATCTCTTCGGGTAAATTTATGAGCACAAACATCACAAGAAAATGGTTTCTGTCCAGTGTGAGTGAGCAGATGTCGGTTTAAATGCCCTCTATGGATAAATTTATTTGTACAGACATCACAAGAGAAATTTTTGTGTAGTGTCTGAGTAGGGTGTTTACTGTTTCTAGCAGAGGATTTGCTTGTAGATCCAGCAGGTGAGTGTGATTGCATTAGCTGAGCCTCTTCTTCACTATTCCTTTCAGAAATTCCTGAAACTTGCTGTATCCTGTGAATGGTGCTGCATGCTGTGGAATTATTGAAGTCTGTTTTCTCAAGTTTGATTCGGTTTGTCTGTATTGTATCAAACGTAATAGGCACAGGTTCACACTTCGGTTGAGTTGGAGAGATCTCTTCCTTAATTTCGATCTTAACTTCCTCAGACTTCAGTGAAGGCTCCATTCTGTATCACTACGCAGTGTTCACTTATTGAAATGGCACAAGGTAGCTTTCTTCAATCTCACCACTGTTATGCATCGTCTAAAGGCAAGGCGCTGGCGTATGGATCTAGCGAGCCGTGGTTGCCGCCAATCTAATAACCTACTTATATCTACGAAATTTACATTAAAAAAATATTTACATACTTTTTGCAACTCTTCATCGGCCCTTTTGACTTGAATGTTTATATGGGACCAATCAGGAAGATCATATCTGCGAGTGAGGAACTGAGAAGAGTACAACATTCGTACTTCGTAGGTCGAGCAGTCATAGGCGTAACCAGGCCGACCGTATGGGGGGGTATAACATCTGGACCCCCCAGGGAGAGGGGGCTTCGGGGGTCCTCCCCCGGAAAATTTAAAAAATGAAGATGCACAATAACTAGTTTGAGGCTTCCCACGCTTTATACTCATATTAAGTACTTTATAAGTAGGATTTAAAAAAAAAAATTGTCTAATTTTCCTTTTTTTAATCAATCAGGGGGTTCAAACCCCCCCCTCGTGACGCCTCTGCCAGCAGTCTTCTTTTTAGTGTCCTTACAAGTTCGGATGTCTGGTTACACGCCACATCATTGGTTCCTGCAGCAATGACTACTATGGTATGGTATGGTATGGTTCAGGGGCTGAGCCCTGACGGGCTCGCGCAAGTAGGCCACATAGGCGGGCCCTTTTTGCACCCCCTCGGAGACGGAATGATGTGCATGCCCTAAGGCCCCCCCTGTCAACAGACTCCACCACCAGCATCAAAGGAGCTCCCCTACATCCAGCTAAGACCAGGTACCACACCACGTGCACCGTACCCAGGGTCTCTCCTACAAGAGCCCCATAGGCATGACGTGCGCCACTAACCCAGGGTCCCTCTGACAGCCCCAGAGGCACGACACACCACCAGCAACTCTTGAACGCAAGCAACGGGGCAGCAGGAGCTGGCCCGAAAACCAGTAAAGGGGAACGGGATGATAATGAGGGGGAAAGGAAGTTGAAGTGTTGAGTGTTGGTGGAATGGATGAAGGGGGAAACGGGAGGATCCCCGAGAAAAACCCCGAAAGGTCACGGCTTTGTCCACCACAAATGACACGCCCGCCGGCCATGACTACTATGTCTCCTGTTCTTAAATCCGAGCACGTTTTACCAATTCCCTCAGTAACTGCTCCAAATTTGGCTACAGGATTTACCATGCTTTGTATATCCCAATTACATATTTTTGCATATCAGTTATTGAATTTTGAGAGAATGTTGCGTGTGTGTTATTTGCGATGAGGACCAACATCAAACGATATCCTCTTGAGTTAGTTGATCAGTCTTGCTTGATCCTCGTTATTTGTGTAATTAATCTATTAAGCAAAGCTGCAAGCATGCATCATTTTAAGGACAGATAGCGAATAACGCTACTATATCAACATATTTAATCAACATTTTATCTCATCCAGTGTCTGGAAAAACAATTTTAATTTTAACTTATGAATTTTATGTTTTTAAACAAGATACAAAACCAGTAATATACTAACACTGAGCTCAATGTTTCTACACTGGGTATACTACATCTATTAGTACATATTCCTTACATACATAACCACAAATAACTAATAATAAATAGAACATTTTTTACCATTTAAGCGTGTTCTCCTTCATTTGCATTTCCTTGGTTTTCCTTGCTTTGCTTCTTCTGTTATTTATTCTTGAGTGGTATATAGGCGGAGATTTATATACTTCTACCAATAAAGCATATTTGAGTTATCGCGACTTCTTATATATTAACATAAAAGTCACTAAATTGGGCATTACTCTGGTACTGGCCAACCGATTTGGTGGAATATCAATAGACGTCTTCCCATGGGTATTATAAATGCGTATACGAAGTTTCATAAAAATCCGATAAAGCGTATTTGAGTTATTGCGCCTTTAAAATAGACACTAAATTGGGTTTTGCTCCGGTAACGGTCAACAGATTAGGGTACTTCTCATGGGCATCATAAATGCGTACACCAAGTTTCATGGAAATCCGATACAGCGTATTTGAGCAATGGTGCGTACAGACGCACGGACGGACAGACATATGCCAGACAGACGGACAGACACTTTTTTGTCCCCCACACAATCTCATAAAGTACCATACTGGCACTTAATAATGTAAATAAAATATTTAAAACACAACTAGCCGTTGAATATTGATATTATATTGTGCATTCTATGGATATGTAGACTACCGATATTTTCATTAGGCTATATTTTAATGTGAGTATTTTTCTTATTCGTTCCTGTGCAGCAATATACCTAATGTAATTCCTGACAGATTGATTTCATATTGACTTTTTATTCATTCATAACCTTTAAGGCTCCTTTAAACTTCAAACAGACATACCGGTATCAGCGAATTGTAGGCCTATTGCATCATTATTATTATTGCCAGCGCATTTTGTTTTTGGAGTTTAACTCGGAGATCTATTACAAAAAATATTTTCTGCACGGGCCTACCATAATTGCGTTTATCACTGATTAAAAATGCATACTGGCACTTTGTTATATCAGTTTACCTGATTTTTTAATACTACTGTAGTTAGTGAAACGGTGCAATTTACTCAATAAAGTTATGTATTATATGTTGTGTCTACAACCACGAGTTTTCCTTGCATACATATTGGAGGTCCCACACCGCATCCCAAACATTTAATGGAGGTCAAACCACCGAGTCATTACTTTAGGCAAATCACACACACTGGATAATTATGTATTGACATTTCCAGTTGAAAGACAGCGTATAGGCACAAACATTTCAAAGTATCACTCCGTTTATGTTCTCTGATCGTATTATCGCAGCCCATGGAGAGTCGTGCGTTTGTTTTGTAATTGGAAATTATCTTATGAAGGACTTTCGATTTTTAAATTATAAGTATTTAGAATTTGAAAAAGAACGAACGATTTATCACACTCGAAATATTCCCTCAGAAAACGCTTGGTAGGCCTATAGCTTTTTATGGCTTGTAGAGGATGTAGAATTTTGCATCCCATCGCTTAAACAGTACACAGCAAGCATGGTAGGGGTTCAAATAAGAAGAAACATAAAATTGTATTGTCTTTGCGGAATATTTTATTTCTCACTCTCATGTTACCATAAAAGAGTTTTGGGGATGAAATTAAACAGAAATGCAATATCACTTTCATACTTCTCTCCCCAACACATATTACCATACCTCGTATTGTTTTCTCTATGTCCAGAGTAGAGAAAGTTATGTGACTGCAATATTTATTTAGTTCTCTAATTTGTCAAGTCATGTTTACGAAGGTACTGTCAAAATTCCAAGTCTCTACCTGTTATAGTTTAGGCTCTACGTTGATTCTCTGTCAGTCAGTCAGGACAAAGCCTTATATATATATATAGATAGATATCAGGAAAAAATGCTTCTTTCCTGTCTATTGTCTTCCAACTTGCATTAAAACCTCCTGATGAGATTCATTGTCTCGATTGTCAAGGTTTCGGACATACCTCAAAGAGGTGCAACAAAAGTAAACTAAAAAACTAAATTACTTGGCTCTACATCCCTGAAGAGACCAGGCCTACCACCCGACCGCTTAGGCACGTGACTGGATTGAGGCATGTGGTCAGCACGCCGACACACACGGCCGTTAATGATGGTTTCCATGACCACAGCCGCTACTTCTCTATCAAGAAGCTCCTCACGTTGTAATCACGAGACTGAGTGCACGCCGTTCCAGACCTCCCTATCTCAGTAAAATCCGAGGAGGTACCGGGGATCTAACCCGGGCCTGCGGATCCGCAGCCAACGACGCTAACCACGAAACCACGCATGCGCAACCGAAAATTAAGTTTTGTCAGTAGTATGGCTTTAAATCCACTCTGCAGTTGTGCCCTTCGAACCACGAACGCATCGGTCGGTAAAACATAAACCTGCATTACTAGCCCTGAGTCAACGTAAAACCCTAAATAATGTCAACAACAAAACTGGAGGACCGCATGCGTGGTTTCGTGGTTAGCGTCGCTGACTACAGATCCGTCGGCACGGGTTCGATCCCCGGTACCTCCACGAAGAATACTGGAACGGGGCGCACTCAGCCTCGTGATTCAAACTGAAGAATTACTTGATAGAGAAGTAGCGACTCCGGTCGTGGAAACGACGATTATCGGCCGTGGGTGTCGGCATCCTGACTACGTGCCCTAATCCTGCCATCTGCCTGTGGTAGATGACGCAGCGGTCGTGTGGTAGGCATAGTCCTTTCAAGGATGTAGCGCTACGGAGTGTTTAGTTTTCTCAAATTCGGAGATCTTGAACAAACAGTTAAGCTCTTCTGAATTGATTTCCACTCACTGGAGGGGTGGGTTTGTAAAAATTTTAAAGGTAGGTGAGAATGGCTCTCATGTGGGCCCTTAGTTCTTCTAGTTTGCTTTCTGGCCATTTGTTACCAACTGCATGCCACTTTAATAAAATTATCACTGATGTCATTTCCCATTAACTGGCAAGTCACAATTCTGTGACTACATCTCGTCGCTAAGAAGGTTCACTTGAAAACGCGAGACGTTCATGGTGTCTCGTGAAATGTTGCGATGTGATTTCTTTTGTAAAGTTGACAGTTTTAGTGTTTATGTTTTATTTTATGTGTTTTATTATTGTATTATCTTATGAAGAAGACGAATGCTCCACGCAAGATTAAGTAACCATTGACGGCTTCACAAAAGGATCAATAAACAGTGGTGAGTGCTGCCCAAAAATCTATTTACATTATACCAAGCTGATATAATCGACCTTGATCATTTGTTATCTTTTCACTGCATTTCGTAGTGAATTTAGGGAGAATTTCATTGATCTTTAAGGTATTTTCTGTCGTGTAGGGCTGTCCCGAATATCTTCTTTCTTATATCAACTTTTTCTTAGCTCTGTACTTCTTAGGACTTGGACCGATTCATTTCCAGCAGTTACTACCACTGTCACTTTCAGGGTTGTGAGTCTGAATAGCATAGGCGCCGACTTAGGGGGGCAAGGTACTTTCTGCCCCCCCCCCCAATGTATATGTATAGCTACTGAAAATCCAGTTCTTGCCCCCCCAGAAATATTACCAAGTCAGCGCCTCTGCTGCATAGTCACTGTTATTTCAAATACTTGTGGAAATACTCTCTGAATTAGTGTATGTAAGGTTGCAAACGTTATAGAAAAAAAAATAGCTCTATAGAATAACTTTATGTATAGAAACAACCTTATTTATGAAAACAACCAAGTTCCAATATGACATATTAAACAAAAACCTCCTTCATTAATGTTATACAGTAAGAATAACATATTAAATTATGGTTTATGATGGCGATACTGGTATACAATTATCCAATATTATTAAAATGTAATAATGGTATAATACTTATACCAATAAAACAATCACTTTTGTTACACTTGTCTAAATCCACTACAGTTCTGTATACAGCTCCATACTCAAGTGCCATACAGAACTCTGTACTTGATCATTATCAGCAGTGACTTTTGCTTTCTAAATATTTTATGAGTGATTTTTCCCAAAGCGATATTATCTAAATGAGAATGAATTTAAAATTACTGATTATACTGTTTTATTGCTCTCAATCTGGGCTTCAATCTAATAAAAAAACTAAAAATACACATATTTTTACTTATGCGCTTTTTCCCGCCGTCTTTAAAACAAAAATAAAAGTGATAAGAATAGAGACAGACACTTATGAATAACACAGCGAGGTCATTTAACTACCAAATTCACACGGTGATTATGAAGACTTTGCACAACAATGGTTCCCATACATTGTTAAAGTAATCATTTTATAAATGATTTTTAAGATCTCTTCTTATAAGCCTTTCGGCTGTAATAAAGGCATCATCAGGATTATTTATATAATTTTCTCAAGCACCATTCTCAGATGGTGATCAGTGCAGCTTACATTGCCCAAGTAATAACTTTAGCGATATCAGAGGCAACATATATATATATATACAAGCAGGTGCTCGCAGTTTTCATCGCCAGATGTCTTATAATCAGGGCCCGGATTCTAATGACATGTCATCTTTTTATTGGTGCTGCCTAGACATTGCCAACTTGTAGATAAATTCTAGTCAAGGCCTCTAGGTAGAAATGCATTTTTTATTTTTAGGGCATTTATTTCAATTTTACGTCATTATATTGTCATTTTCGTATCATTTGCTTCCTTATTTTGTCATTGTCATGCATTTACTTTAAATAAACGACTAGGTTACTATAATGCAACATTTTTGTATAAACTACTTTAAAAACAATTTTCTTACTGTTCCTCTCAAATGTTTCAATCAAGAACAAAGTTTTTAGATCTACAACAACCTTCCTACATTTACAGTTTTTACAAATATGTACAAATTAGTCTACATCTTTGTGTGCACAGTACTTTTATAAATAAAATATCAGTTTATATTAAGTGATTTTCTTTAAAATTTAAGGTGTGCACTTTTATAAATAAAATATCAGTTTATATTAAGTGATTTTCTTTAAAATTTAAGGTGTGCACTTTTATAAATAAAATATCAGTTTATATTAAGTGATTTTCTTTAAAATTTAAGGTAATTTTATAGGTCATTTTTCAAACAATTTTAGATCATCAGAATCCGGGCCCTGCTTATAATCATATAACAACAAATCAATTAAAACTTCGGTTTTATTAACCCTTATCACAATGAATTAAAATGTTTAACAATGAAAAAGCTTGGAGTTGTATTTGATAGATACAAGTTCCCATCTGGTGAGTTTCATCAAAATCTGTAATGAATTCCCATTTGAGTTATTTTTGTGTTAAATCTTTGATTTATATAAGAACAATTACTAAAGTTTTCAATATCTTGATTCCTGTTTACACACTCTATGCCAAACATACCTTTCCCTGTAAATATTGTTTTAATTTCCAAACACAAGGAACATACTGCAACAAAACCTCAACTCAAGCGTGAGTGGAGCAAGAGTGGGGGGAATCCTCAACTCTACTCTTATCTGAGGCGTAACGAGGGGGGTTTTGAAACCCACCCATTGATTAAAAAAAGGAAAATTGTACAATTAATTTTTTTAAAGAAATAATGACTATAAAGCATTTGAGTAACATTTTATGTGAATACCATACTATTGTAATATCTTCAAACATTCGGCAGGTGTTTGCCAAATAAATAATCTGGCTATGATGTTTCACACGTGTTTAGGATTTAGGTACTCTCCTCCAGCAATTGAATTTCATTCATTTACATTACGAAATCAGGTGACACTAGCACTCATGCCATGCAGAGATTACTTGGTGGTGTTACAAATAATTTGTTTCTGAAACTGACAAGGGGGGTGTCCTTTAGAATTACCAAGGTCACTCAAACCTGGTGAACGTATTTCTTCCCATTGTTCCGAGGCGTTGGGGAGAGGGAGGACTGCGAGTTCTCAAAATTTCATCAGAACTTGCGCTGTATGAGAAAACTGTGTTGCTATATTACAATGAGTGCAACAGCGGACAGTGGTAAAAACGCAAAGCTCGAAGTACAACCCTGCTTTCATTTTTCAAAAAATGTAAGAGATGAAGATTGTGTGAAAAGTGCTCCACAAGTTGAGATACAACCATCAAAATACCTACACGAGGACTAAACGAGTGAAGCAAAAGATGACAAAGTAATTTCATGAGGAGCTTTATCGACAGATACAAATTAAAGTATTGTATTATAGAGTAATAATCGTAATTCTGAATATGTATTAATTGATTTCACAATTGTGATATATCACCTTTTTTAAATATCTGCTTATAAATTTAGTTAATATGAGTATAAAGCGTGGGAAGCTTAAAATTCGTTATTGTGCATCTTAATTTCTATTTCTTCAAAAACAAGAACGTTTGTCAAACTTTCACAAGACTCTCGCTTGTTGTACCATCTGGCCACTTTGCATACAGTTGTAACAGCTTCACTCAAGGCAAAGGTTTGGTGAACATCACAGAAGATTTTTCTTTGCATGAGTAGGTAGATGTTTCTTGATATTTTGTTT
This sequence comes from Ectobius pallidus, assembly GCA_964059195.1. Lineage (NCBI taxonomy): Eukaryota > Metazoa > Arthropoda > Insecta > Blattodea > Ectobiidae > Ectobius > Ectobius pallidus. Next base: position 1,264,112 of record CAXKWD010000012.1, read on the forward strand.
TTGGGCAAACTTCTATGTACAGATATCACACGTAAATAGTTTCTCACTAGTTTGAATGAGCAGATGTGTTGTGAGATTACCTTTGTTGGTAAATTTCCGTGCACAGACATCATACGAAAATGGTCGCTCTCCAGTGTGATTGAGCAGATGTTTTTTTAGGCTCCCGCTTTCTGTACATTTCTGTGCACAGACATCACACGAAATGGTCTCTCTTCAGTGTGAATGAATAGATATGTTTTGAGATTACCTCTGTGGTTAAATTTCTGTGCACGGACATCACACGTAAATGGTTTCTCTCCAGTGTGAATGAAAGGACGTGTTTTGAGTTTACGTTTGTTGGTAAATTTCCGTGCACAGACATCACACTAAAATGGTCTCTCTCCAGTGTGAATGAGCATATGTTCTTTTAGACTCCCACTTTGTGTAAATTTCTGCGCACAGACATCACACGAATATGGTCTCTCTCCAGTGTGAATGAGCAGATGTTTTTTGAGACTCCCACTTTCTGTAAATTTCTGCGCACAAACATCGCACCTAAATGGTTTCTGTCCAGTGTGAGTTAGCAGATGTCTTTTGAGAGTACATCTTTGTCTAAATTTCTGCTCACAGACATCACACGAAAATGGCCTCTCTCCAGTGTGAATAAATAGATGTGTTTTGAGATTACATTTGTGGCTAAATTTCTGTGCACAGACATCACATGTAAATAGTTTCTCACCAGTATGAATGAGCAGATGTGTTTTGAGACGACCTTTTTTGGTAAATTTCCGTGCACAGACATCACACGAAAATGGTCTCTCTCCAGTGTGAATGAGCATATGTTCTTTTAGACTCCCACTTTGTGTAAATTTCCGTGCACAGACATCACACGAAAATGGTCTCTCTCCAGTGTGAATGAGCATATGTTCTTTTAGACTCCCACTTTGTGTAAATTTCTGCGCACAGACATCACACGAAAATGGTCTCTCTCCAGTGTGAATGAGCATATGTTCTTTTAGACTCCCACTTTGTGTAAATTTCTGCGCACAGACATCACACGAATATGGTCTCTCTCCAGTGTGAATGAGCAGATGTTCGTTTAGACTCCCACTTTGTGTAAATTTCTGCGCACAGACATATCACACGAAAATGGTCTCTCTCCAGTGTGAATGAGCAGATGTTTTTTGAGACTCCCACTTTCTGTAAATTTCTGTGCACAGACATCACACAAAAATGGTCTCTCTCCAGTGTGAATGAGCAGATGTTTTTTGAGACTCCCACTTTCTGTAAATTTCTGCGCACAAACATCGCACCTAAATGGTTTCTGTCCAGTGTGAGTTAGCAGATGTCTTTTGAGAGTACATCTTTGTCTAAATTTCTGCGCACAAACATCGCACGAAAATGGTTTCTGTGCAGTGTGAATGAGCTGGTGGTTTTTGAGACTCCATCGTTGTCTAAATTTCTGCGCACAAACATCGCACCTAAATGGTTTCTGTCCAGTGTGAGTTAGCAGATGTCTATTGAGAGTACATCTTTGTTTAAATTTCTGTGCACACAAATCGCACGAAAAAGGTTTCTGTCCAGTGTGACTGAGCCGATGTTGGTTGAAATGTCCTCTATGGGTAAATTTCTTTGTACACACATCACACGAGAAATGTTTGTCTCGAGTCTTAGTACGGTGTTTACTGTTTCTAGCAGAGGATGTGCTTGTAGATGCAGCAGGTGAGTGTGATTGCATTAGCTGATTCTCTTCATTATTCCTTTCAGAAATTCCTGAAACTTGCTCTATCTTGTGAATGGTGCTGCATTCTGTGGAATCATTGAAGTATGTTTTCTCAAGTTTGATTTGGTTTGTCTTTATTGTATCGAATGTAATAGCCACTGGTTCACACTTCGGTTGAGTTGGAGAGATCTCTTCCTTAATTTCGATCTTAACTTCCTCAGACTTCATTGAAGGCTCCATTCTTTATCACTACGCAGTGTTCACTTATTGAAATATCTTTCTTCAATCTCACCACTGTTATGCATCGTCTGAAGGCAATGACTTCAAGTACTCAGAAATGTACAACATGGTACGTAAACGTAACTGTCTCATACATTATATTCTACAGTTCCCGTTCCACCATCCACAATTTCAATCACTTTGAAGCGTATGGATCTAGTGAGCCGTGGTTGCCGCCAATCTAATAATCAGATGGAACCATTTTTGAACAACTTCACATGTGCTGCATTCTTCATTTTGATTAACTATTGGAGGAGGAATTGCATTACAAAATAGTGTGTACAAAATGTTTACAAGAATACTGCCGAAAAACTCGAAGAAGAAAATATTTTTCCAGATTTTCAGAAGAGGAAGGAGTACACTGCAGGCTTTCAAACAATTAATGGATTCCGGCATTCCACTATCCAAGTTATTTGGTCAAATCGACTAGAAAAAAAGAAAATGGCCGCCCGTTGCTTCAAGGAAACCGTATTGGACGAGCATTTGAAGACTTTCTGCATGTCATTACATTGGATCAAAGATTCCCTGTGGGTTAATGGCATAGGGATAGGAGTCCAAAATGGCGGCTTAACTCGACTGTTTTGAGAAGTAAACAGAGCAAAAATAGTTTTTGATACCACATTTTCTGTATACCTGATTATTCAGTATTTATCCACACTTAAAAAATGGCATACCGGTAGCCTACTACACGCTACAGTAGTAATATAGGGATATATTTATAAAAAAAAAGCAAGCTAATCTAAACGCGTCTCACAAAACCTTCAAAATAAACAATGATTCAATAAGATATTTCTGAAATACTGGGTCCCTGCTACAAAAACATTTATAATGTATTAAAATTTATGCTATTATATATATAACTAGAGCCCGGATTTCCATGCAAATGCATGTTTTTATATGCTTTGGTTACACTTCTCAAACTTTGTAGTTACACATTACATGACTTATGGATTCCAAATAAACATATTTTTTCCGTGCATGTTTGCATATTTCGGCCTTTTTATGGCAAAATTCATGCATAATGCATGTTTTGGATTTTTTGGGCTTAATGTAGCATATTCAGACGTTTTTAATGCATATAAACCCTCATTTTCTGGTTTTAGTGCATAATATCAAGTTACCATGCATAACTGTGCATATTATGAATATACCTCCCTAAAATCTTGGCTTTTCAAAGAAACGTAAAAATGTTGTATTGCATTACCGTTGTTATATTTTGATTGACTTGGCAACAGAGTCTGTCACCTGCATGAATTTGAGAGTGCAAGCTACTGTTTACCCTAAATAAACAGTAATATAATACACAAGGCTACAAAAGAAAATGCCGACTCGCCGACCCCCACCACCTACCATTGAAAGAAAACTGATAAACAGAATGTTCACTGCTTGAATTTGTCAGTCACTAGCCATTGTTGAAGACTTTGAATACTTTAGAATCGTGTTATGGAGAAACGGGTGTGACAGTCAGGGAAAAACTTAAGAAGGTACTTAGTTCAAACCCTGATCTTAAACTTCTGAAAACGTGAAAGACGTATTATGTGGAGAAAATGTAAAAGACATGGAATTCGATCTCACCCTCAGTCAAATTTCTTCCCTTAAGTAGGCCTATGCACCTGTTACTTCTTGTGAAGTAGATAGATCCTTTTCTGCGTTCAAGAATGTCCTAACTGATAAACACACGAGTTTAAGTAAGGAGAATTTTGAAAAACTCGTTGTTGTATATTGTTTTAAGGTAAATTGAAATATATTGCAGTAGAGTGCGGATTTTTGATAGTGCATGTTTCGCCCTTCATTGTGCATATTTGGAGATACGATAGTGCATGAATGCATGCATATTGTTAAGTTTGATAGTGCATGAAAATCCGGGCTTTATATATAACCATGGGCGTCCGCAGAAATTTTGTCAAGGTGGGGCCAATGATCGAATTATTGACACCACCACCATCACTATTGTACTATTACTACATCCTCATTATTATTATTATTATTATTATTATTATTATTATTATTATTATTATTTATATTATTATTACTATTCACATTATTGCTATTATTATTATTATTATTATTATTATTATTATATAATAATTTACTGTAGCTGGACTATGGCATGGATACAAAGAAAACATCTGCTGTATGACTTTTCATACACCTTACAATTTCATATGTACTATTCATATAAAATACTAGCATGTGCCCGCGGCTTTGCCCGCGATAATTATTTCAAGAATTAAAAATTAAGAGCATAATAGTTAAATCATTATATTTATTAACACCTAAATCACGTGGACTACATACCACGATTAGATATCGTCGTCTGGTAAAAGCGACCTCAGATTCCAGTTCCTTGGTCCAGAAAACCCCTGTATAGTGAGTTTCGTCCAAATAAAACAAAGTTTGACCATATTAGGGCTTACAACATTCAAGCGATCGCGAAAGTTTTATTTCAAGGTAAGACAAAAATAGACAAAGCCAACTGTAATTGTCAAACTTCCATTTAATTTAATTCCAAACCCATCTGAAACCCACCGACAACAATATGTTTTAATGTCAAATGTGATTCGGATTCGATAATTCTGTGTAAGAAGGGATTAAGTATTCTCAAAAACATTTGATTTTTGGCATTTAAGGGTATATGTACGTGAACTACCACAAAAATATAAAGAAAATGCAGGTTCTAAAATATTAAAATTTTACAAGAAAATTAACTCATATGTGGACTAAAATTACAGGATCCTATAAGAAGGCTTACTAGAACATAACTAGCTGATAAAAGTATAAAAAATTGACCAAGTTATTTTTAAATTACATGTTTTATAGGAGCATGAAAAAACTAATTCAGATGCACTTATCACTTCTTGTAGAGATAGCATTTTTCTGGTTTCTCTGACACCTTTTATTTTTTTAATGCATATAATGAACATATTTTTCTACTAAGTAGACTACTTTTACACCGCTAATGTTAGTATTTTTAATGCAATTAATTTTTATATATCGCATATAAAATATATTGAAATTTGATCAATATTTTATGACACATTTTCTTTAATTTTATACCTATGGGCATCATTGTAGTCTACTTTATGCATATATGCATGTAATATTAGTGTAAAAAATTTCAGCCTTCTATCTCTAATGGTTGTGGAGCTATCTAACAATATGTGTGAAAAATAAGAGTTACCGGGAAATTCAATTTTAAGTTCATAGTGAATAGTAGCTCAGAGCACGTAAACATATTTAAATGTCCATTTAAATGGCACCAATAATTTCTAAACCTATATAAACTATATACCAATGGATGCAGAAAATTCAGCACAATTTTTTAGTGCTATAAACAAAAAAACATAAATTTCAAAATAATTCACGTACATATACCCTTAAAATCGGAATTTTGCAAAATCCTTTCTTAGTGAGCACCTACATTATGAAACGAAGATACTGTCAAAATTCCAAGTCTCTACCTGTCATAGTTTAGGCTGTACGCTGATTCCTGTCAGTCAGTCAGTCAGTCAGTTAGGACAAAGCCGTTTATATATATAGTGATAAAATGCGACATTTTCTTGCCTTATCTTCATTATAATAAAATGTTTGGGTATAAATGTTTTCAAGTTTAGGGGAAGTAATTATTCCTACAAGCTAATATCTAGTCAGATCGTTTTCACCCAAACAACGCGAACATACAACAGTATTTGGAGACTTAAACCTCATTTCACATTAGTTGCTTATAGTCATTTAATTTAGAGGTTTATCTGTAAACAAATTTTCCAGGGAGGGGCAGCGGCCCTACCCTGCCCCCCCTTCCGGACGGCCATGTATATAACTATCTGAAAAGGCCCGGCGTCGCCCGGGTTTTGTATTTTGTAATTTGAAGTTAACTTATGGAGGACTTTCGATTTTGAAACTGTAGGTCCTTTTATAAAATGTATGTAGAATTCGAAATGAAGAACGACATATCACACGCAAACTATTCCCTCAGAAACGCTAGATATAGCTTTTTATGGCTCATAGAGGATGTCGAATGTTGCATTCTGTTGCTTCTACACACCATGCCTGGGAGGGGTGCAAATAAGAAGAAAAAGAAATTCCTGTTGCATCTTGATTTTCTTGACAGAAAATGTTATTTCTCACTCTCCTATTACCATACAACCGTTTCAGGGCTGAAATCAAAGAGAAATTCAATACCACTTCCATAATTTCCCCCCTAAAAGCCTTGGACATAATATACTGCGGGCATATGACTGAAAATGTTCAATTCTATTTTGTCTTCTTTTAGATCCTTAGGGTCTGTGATAAACATCCATATTTGTCAACTAAAATTACAAAGCTTACAGCTATGAATAACGTATCAGTGGATAGGATTTTTTACTGACTTCTGATATAGCATACTCGTTGGCACACAGGATGCACTCAGATATTTTTTTATCATAACGGGAATATGTAATCAGGACCATTAAGTGATATCACTGGGAAAAAATGTCCAAATTATTCTGGACCTATGATCAATTCAAGTTGAAAGCTAACAGGCCTATACAAATTAAGGTGTTCAGTTTGTATAATCTAAACATAGAGAGGTCACTGCACAGTGATGCTTTTCTATAAATGAAATAATTTCTTTTGCTAAAGATACAGGGTCTTTATTATAAGTTGAGACCGGGCGACGGAAGGCTTGAAACCGAGCGACGGAAGGCGCGCGCAGCCGGTCTGACCTTGATGCAACAGCGGCACTTGCAGTTATTGTTAAAGTGTCAACATGGTGAGACCCATTTCGCTGCAGCATCGTATTTTTGTATGTGTAAACATTATTTTAAGTACGAGTCTGCTAGACGTGTACGTGATGAATTTATTCGGACATTTCCTGCTGATGTGCCACCTTCAAGAGCACAAATTCACAGAATTGTTAATAAATTTGTAAATACTGGCTCAGTGCAAAACAAAAAGCATGTGCGCACACGAACAGTGTTAACAGAAGAAAAGCTAGACGAGATTGGCGCTTATCTTGAACATTCACCAAATAAATCACTCTCAAAATTAGCCCAACAAGTAGGGGTTTCAGTTTCTTCTGCACACAAAGCAACAAAGTTGTTACACCTCAAACCGTACAGATTTACACGGGCCCATTGTTTAAAACCTGCCGATCCAGCAGCAAGATTGCGATATTGTGAGTGGTTTCTGTCATCAGTGGATAATGGTTTAATCGACCCCCAGCTTGTGTTCTTTTCTGATGAAGCCTGGTTCCATCTTAATGGTCGTGTGAACAGTCATAACTCACGCCATTGGTGTGTATGAAATCCCTCATTACGATAGGAAGATCGGGGTTTTGTGTGCTATTAATGGAAGGCGAATAATTGGGCCTATATTTTACGAGACTACAGTAGATTCAGAGATTTACCAAGATGACATTTTGGTGCCATTCTTTCAGCAGTTGACGGATGAAGAAAAAACGCGCGGGTGGTTTCAACAAGATTCGGCCACCGCTCATACAGCGGAAGTCTCCCTTCTTAAAATTTCGGAAGTGTTTGCTGACAGAGTGATCAGTGCTGGTCTCTTTCCACCTCGCTCCCCAGACCTCACAGTGTGTGATTTTTACTTGTGGGGTAAACTTAAAGATAAGGTTTATCGAACAAATCCTCACACATTGGAGGAGCTGAAAGAAAACATTACGAATGAAATTAGGGGCATTACAGTGGAAGAACTCACTCGCGTCAGCCAGAATGTGGTTTCCAGGTACAATGCCTGTATAACACAGGAAGGACGACACTTCCAACATATGTTATAAGGTAAGCCTATATAGCCTACACTTTAAGCAGGGAAGCCGCGCGCGTGCCGCCCGCGGCTAATGCGGACTCCGTAGCGGAGAGTGGAAACACCGGTCGCCCGGTCTCAACTTATAATAAAGACCCTGTAGAACATTACAAATTCCCCATAGTCTAATACCTTTGGAACATGAATTCTGAATACGGTCACAGTGATTTCATATTTCTGAATCTCCAGAGACAATATCGTATAAGAACATATCGCTATCAACAATATTATTTGTTTTACAAACTGGAAATAAATTGATCACAGCCTATTAACATTTTTAGTATAGAAATTTCACATTGAGTTACATTATCCATGCTTTGGACATAAAGATCGTGGACAGTGCTCATGTCATAATTGTTCCGTAACGTGTGACTGTAAACAGTATTATAATCTGAAGATAAACAGAAAAAAAAGTAATATACACCGTGTCCGGGAAAGACCTGACGAAAAAGAAATAATTATATATCAGAAGCTATTACAGTTACTACCTCAGTATTTTCACAGTTAGAAAGACAAACTCAAAAAGTTTTGTTTTGTAGCATCCCGTAATGCGCATGAGCATGCACATTGTTGTTGCACGAGGAGAAACGACAAAAAGCTTGTTCTGCGCAGCGTGTGTAGTCAGTCTTATTCTGAGAACTGGGAATGCAAGTTGTGCGTAGGCTACAACGTCGTTTCCAAACAGACAACGGCCGAAATCCTCCCGTCCGAAACAGCATCCTTCATTGGCACAAGCAATTTCTAGAGATAGGTAATGTTGAGTCACAGCAGGGAAAGGTAAAGAAATCGCCCATAAACGGCAATGACATTGAAAGGGTACGGACTGCTTTTGTAAGAAGCCCGAGGAAATCCATTCGTGAGGCGGCAAGACAACTTGCAAATGCCAAAATCCACAGTCCATGGGAGAGAAGGACCTACACCATGGCCACCAAGGTCACCTGACATGACCCCACTGGATTTCTTTCTCTGGGGTTTTGTGAAAGACAAAGTTTATCGCACGCCTGTGACCGATAATGCAGATTTGCGTGACCGAATCTACGATGCAATAGCACTAGTCACACCGGAGATGCTTTCGCGTGTGTGGCACGAAATTGAGTATCGGGCCACAAATGGTGCTCACATAGAGGCTTATTAAAACTCATCGTGTTTATCTTTGTAACCATGAAAACATCACGTCAATAAATGCAATAGTTTCAGATATATAATTATTTATTTTTCGTCAGGTATTTCCCGGACACCCTGTATAATAACATGTGTCTTTAAACAGTGTTGTATCGCCACCAAATAGCTCTATAGAATAACTTTATGTATAGAAACAACCAGTGATGGGAAGTAATTGAGTAAAAGTAATCGGATTACAGTAACAATTCCTTTTTTGGTCCCATTTACTTGTAATCAATACTGTTTTAAAAATGTAATTTCTACTTGTAATTTACTTCTGGAAATAAAATTGTAATTGTTACAATTTAGTAGTCGTTAGTATTAGTAGGCCTATCATTCTCGTTTGCTATATCGTCATCATTACTGTTTTTGCAACTAATATCCAAATTAGAGTTAATATTAACAAAAAGTTACTCAATGTTTCCGAAAATATTCTCATTGATTTTTTTTTTTTTGTTCATTAATAAACCAAAAACAAACCAAAAACAAGGAATTTTTAGGTACTGCCATTTTGTAAAGTAATTGTAAATGTAATTGTAATTTTACAGATTACTTTTTCAAAAAGTAATTGTAAATGTAATTGTACCAGGTGACGCGCCACACCGGGATAGATGCCGCACCCCCTCTAACTCGAAAATCTGACGCTAGGTACCGCTTGATTTCGTGACACCATCTCCAGTTCCCTCCCTAGAGTAATTGGATCGCGTGTGTTCATTGTTTCTGGTGTTTATGTCATTGTTATAGCGGTATTTATCAGGTAAGTGCACTAGTTTCACTGCGAAACTTTTCTGGACTCAATACTTTATTCTTTCCTGATGTGTATTTGTTCCATTTTTTATCCATGCACTACTTTTAATAGACTATTTAGAGGTTGTAAAGATATTGTGAGTGAAGTTCGCCATAACAACAATAACAATAAGCTCAACAGATGAGTGCGGCGCGTGTCCCTGAGTTTTGGGTCACATCCCGCATAGATTTCAAGGGTGGCACGCCGCACAATATTTTGCAGTATAGTTACACACCAAAATTATTTTTTCTGTTTGACAACTCAGTATAGGGAAAGGGAGGGAGCTAAACAACGTGGCCTATGGAATGACAGTGGCCTACAAGAAGCTGTTCGGCAAATTAAGGCAGGGGAAAGTTCCATTCGGGAAGCCGAACGTTGCTTTCCTATGCCAGAGAGGACTATTCGTAGGATCATGGAGACAGAAAATTGGGAAAATTCTCACTTTGGCCTGACTTGGTACTTGGTACAGAAAATGAAAAAAGGCTAGTCCCCCATATTCTGAGATTGTGCAAATATATTCTCTTTTGTTCTATACATAAATTTAAACTGATATTATGAATGCGGCATGTCTCCAATACGTGAGGCATCTCTCCTGCCTTGCCTTTCAATTTAATAATTGTATTTACACTTTTATTATTTTATAAATGTACTAGCTTAAAAGACCCGGCGTCGCCCGGGTTTTGTATTTTGCAATTGGGAATTAACTTATGAAGGATTTTCAATTTTAAATTCTAGGTCCTTATATAAATAAATAAATATAAATAAATAAATTTAGCCTACAATACATCCCCTAAGGGCCAAGGCCTCCTGTATTCACAGGGAATTGCTCTTTATAATTTGAAATAGGAAGAACGACTTATTACACTCAAACTATTCCCTCAGAAAACGCTTGATACAGTTTTTTATGGCTCCTAGAGGATCTAGAATTTTGCATCCCATCGCTTGTACAGTGCACAGCAAGCCTGGTAGAGGTTTAAATAAGAAGAAACAGAAATTCCTGTAACATAAAATTGTAATATCGAGGCGGGAAATTTCCCACTCTTATGTTACCATAAAACCGTTTTGGGGATGAAATTAAACAGAAAGCATTATCACTTTCATACTTCTCTCTCCAAAAACCTGCGATATAATATAATAATATACACATTACCATACCTCGTTTTGTTTTCTCTATGTCCAGGGTAGAGAAAGTTATGTGATTCCATTATTTTAGTGGATTTCATTCTGTAATATTTATTTATAACATGAATTATTTTGATAACTTCTCTTATTTGTCAAAAGTGCATTTCATTTGTTTTTTCCAAACCCATCTGATACCATTTGGCAACAATATATTCTGTGATTTGGAATTGATAATTCTGTGTAAAAAGGGATTAAGTATTTTCAAAAACATTTAATTTTTGGCATTTAGAATCAGAATTTTTCAAAATTCTTTCTTAGTGAGCATCTACATTATGAAACGAAGGTACTATCAAAATTCCAAGTCTCTACCTGTTATAGTTTAGGCTCTACGTTGATTCCTGTCAGTCAGTCAGTAAGTCAGTCCGTCAGGACAAAGCCTTTTATATATATATATATATATATATATATATATATATATATATATAGAGAGAGAGAGAGAGAGAGAGATGGGAAATTGACCTATACACTTTATTTTTCAAGTTCCTCCATAAATAATAATCACACAGGCTATTGTTAGAAGAACTTAAAGACAATATCACAAGAGAAATTAATTCTGTCTCGGAAGCTGAACTTATGCGCGTGAAAGAAAATTTCCTAAAAAGGGGCCAGTATTGTGTGGATGCAAGAGGAGAACATTTCCAACATCTCTTGTGATGAGGTACGTGGTTATTTTCATTGTAATTTCAACTGTAAATGTGAGAACCTGAATCATTACACCGATCGCGGCTTTATTTGCCTAGATATTTCACCCGATCGCTTGGGAGTTGGAGCTGTGCCTGCCACGTCGCACAATCCCGCGTCAATGGCCAACTCTTGCGTGGGACTCACTGTACCACTTCAGTATGTAGTTTCCAGCAATAGTTAATTACCATATTTACTTGAATATAATGCACCCTCGAATTTAATGCGCACCCTGATTTTGTAACTTACAATCATAAAAAAAAGAGTTTGTTAGCGAATGTAATGCGCATCAATAGCAGGATATTTTATTTGGAATTTTGTCATAGTGTTTATAGAATAATGAACCAACACATAAACATTTACAGTTAACTGCCAGTTTTAGGCCTACAAGTAGGCCTATAGGCATGGCTCATCATTATTCACTAATGTGTTCATCACTGGAATCCTCGGAGGTGCTTATTTTGTATTGGTAAATGGACAAACAAAACGTTAAATGAATGTTTCACAATAAAAGCTGATACCACTCTTAAATGAGCTTAAAATCAACTATGCACAATATTCCAGATTTTGACTATGGAAATGACAAAAACGATTTTTTCATTATGTTTCAGAAAGTAAATTTCATATGGTGTAGGCCAACGATAAAATGAATGAAGTTGAGAATTATAGCAATGCATTGTTATGTAGATCAATATTACCTCCGACCTACGAAACGGATCTTTACTAGAATTTAACACGCACCTCAGTTTTGAAATGTACAAATGGACAAAAATGGTGCACGTTATATTTGAGTAAATATGGTAAATTCACCATTCATCATATTTGCTTTATTCTGCCTGTTGATGTATACAAGCTTCTGGGCTTTTTCATTGCCTAGTCTGTTTCTCAATTTTGTTATTACTAACCCAATTGAAGAAAATACTCTTTCGATTGATGCAGAACTGGCCGGCATACGATGTAAAGATTCTATGGCTTGACAAAATTCCAGCGATAGTTGATTGCGCTTCAGATATGTGTAATTGATGGAGAAATAAGTATAAAAAATCCCTTTAGGTAGGCCTACAGGGCACAGGCTGAGGTAGATTTCATAGTGCTTTTTATTGAATTTATTGGGATAAGTGTAGAATAAAAACTGAAATATTTTTTTATAAAAAGAGAATTGTTAATTATATATTTTTTATTATTTCATTTTTAATTTGGCCAAGGATTATTGTTCTACAGATATTTAACTATTATTTTTAATATTTCAAACTTTATTTCATTGATAATTTTAGCCTTAGTTGGTCCTCATAAATTCATTTTGGCAGGCCTACAGGCTGAGGTATATTTGAAAGTGTTTTTGACTTTCAAAAATTCAAATGTCTCCTTATATGAGCGCTATCGAGAAACTAGTTGTTGGCAGGGCCGTAGCTAGGCGGTGGCGAGGTGGGCCCCCGCCAAGGGCACAAAATTAACCATGAAAAATCCTGGATTTTTAGACTGGTACAATTTATCAAGCAATAAAAATTCCACGTTAATGGAAGAAATCTTTCAGGTTATTAAAAATTACTGCACGTGAACTATCTATAGTGTTATGCCGATTGTCTACAAACAAAAAGCAGTCATGCAACATTCTTTAATTAACACGATTCTTATTGACAGAGTATGATAACATAAATCATGAACTGTATGGAAAGATTTATAACGACAATAAAAATTTAAAAAATATGTTATTATTGAGATGAAAATGGTTCAAATATTCGAAAAAATACTTTACCTATGTTATGTATTATGTAATTTACTTTTGATACTAGATTTTATGAAGTAATTATTCTTAATTAGTTTAATCGTCTGAAAATAAAGTTTTAGTACCTTGAAAGTCCAACACTTAGTTCATTTTCAAGATGAGGTTTATGTTATCTTTGATAATAACAGTGTTTTTATAATAAAATAATAAACAATTTTACAGAATTAAAAAAAAAACTGTTCAGATCACCCCAGTATTGGAGGGCGCAGATTTGTCAAACTCGCCAAGGGTGCAGATGGACCTTGCTACGGCCCTGGTTGTTGGTATAAAGATTACTTATCAAGCGCTTTTCAACGATACCCCACAGGATGTGGTTTTAAAATTTTTAATTTTCACCCTCACCCCGACAACCACTGAATCATTGGTGTCTAATTTATGCAGACAAAGTTTCCCTCTGAACCCCATAGGGCCCTAAATATAATTTTTTCAAAGTTTCAACCCGCTCCCACCTTCCCCGAGCAGGAAAAAAAATTATTTTAGCCGGCTTTTTTACAACCCTGATGATGGCGATACTGGTATACAATTATCCAATATAATTAAAATGTAATAATGGTATAAGTTAATACTTATACCAATAAAACAATCACTTTTGTTACACTTGTCTAAATCCACTACAGTTCTGTATACAGCTCCGTACTCAAGTGCCATACAGAACTCTGTACTTGATCATTATCAGCAGTGACTTTTGCTTTCTAGTGAGATTTCTAAATATTTTATGAGTGATTTTTCCCAAAGCGATATTATCTAAATGAGAATGAATTTAAAATTGCTGATTATACTGTTTTATTGCTCTCAATCTGGGCTTCAATCTAATAAAAAAAACTAAAAATTTACATATTTTTACTTATGCGCTTTTTCCCACCGTCTTTGAAACAAAAATAAAAGTGATAAGAATAGAGATAGACACTTATGAATAACACAGCGAGGTCATTTATCCACCAAATTCACACGGTGATTATGAAGACTCTGCACAACAATGGTTCCCATACATTGTTCAAGTAATCTCTATATATATATATATTAAAATCTTTGTCCTGACTGACTGACAGGAATCAACGTAGAGCATAAACTATAACAGGTAGAGACTTGGAATTTTGACAGTACCTTCGTTTCATAATGTAGGTGCTCACTAATTAAGGATTTTGCAAAATGTTGATTTTAAATGCCAAAAGTTAAATGTTTTTGAGAATGCTTAATCCCTTTTTACACAGAATTATTAAATCCAAATCACAGAACATATTGTTGCCAATGGTATCAGATGGATTTGGAAAAAAAAATGAAATGCAAGTTTGACAAATAAGAGAAGTTATCAATATAATTCATGTTACAAATAAATATTACAGAATAAAATCCACGAAAATAATGTAGTTACATCACTTTCTCTACCCTGGACATAGAGTAAACAAAACGAGGTATGGTAAAGTGTATATTATTATATCGCAGGTTTCTGGAGAGAGAAGTATGTGTTGGGAAAATAAGGGGCGTGAAGGGGGTTTACGTCGGCTATTGTGAAACACACGTTAAATGCTATTGAACACTAATTTAATCAAACCCTTTTAGACAACACAACAGATTACACTTCAAAGTAATAATAATTCTCACGTCTCCGACGGGGGGCGGGCGGCCGATCCACACTACCAACCTCTGGGCTGGTAGCACATTAAAGTTATTTCTAGGAGTGCCCAAGAGAGGGCACTTGTCTACAGTCCGTGACATCCTCCCCACCCTGATCCGTCCCGATCTCCAGCGGGACGATCAGCTGAATCGGTCGAGTGATGTGCGATCCTTGGGTAGTCCTCAGCAACACCGTCCGTACCTTACCATCTCTGCCTGACCTCAGTTCTTCTATGCGAGCAAGCTTCCACATATGGCGTGGAACTTGATCCTCCTGAAGTAAAACAATTTCTCCACACTGAAGCTCTCTGGGTTTACTTCGAGGACTGCGAAGTGTATGGAAGCTTTTAAGTTCAAGGAGATAGTCCTTGGTCCACCTTTTCCAGAAGTCCTCAGCAATCTTCCTTTTGTGTCGATATAGCTTAGTCAGGTCATTTGTTGCTGTTGATTCTGCTTGTCCTGATGGTACTGTAGTTAATTTCTCTCCAGTTAAAAAATGAGATGGCGTCAAGACAACTTCGTTCTCTGCTGGTGTTAACGGTCTGGAATTGAGGGCGGCTTCAATACTAATAAGCAAAGTATTAGTCTCCTCCTCGTCAATCTGAAGTTTGCCAAGTGTTTTGCGCATACAGCGTTTCACAGAACCAATCATTCGTTCCCACCACCCTCCCCACCAAGCCGCTCTCGGGGGAATGAACTTCCAGGTGACATTATGATGGGAGAGATATTGGTGAGTCCGGGAGTCCGCCAACATGGAATGAAGGCCTTGAAGTTCTTTGCTGGCAGCTTTGAAGCTCTGAGCGTTGTCGGAGTATAAAATCCGTGGGAGTCCTCTTCTACCGACGAAGCGCTGGAAGGCCATGAGGAACCTGTCCGTGGAGAGGTCCATAGCGAGTTCCAAGTGAATTGCCCTTGTTATGGCACAAGTGAAAAGAACAATGTAAGCTTTCTTTGTAGTATTTGCTGATTTGATATACAGAGGTCCAGCAAAGTCGACTCCAGACACTGAGAAAGGCTGTGATGGTTAAACTCGATCCGCCGGTAAGGGGGCTTCGATGGCGTCTCCTCGCTTGTTTCTGGCTATTTTGCAAGGCAGACATTCGTAAAGCACTTTCTTGATGGCTTGTCTGGCTCTCAGAATCCAAAATTCTTCCCGCAGCTCCAGCAAAACTATTCGTGTTCCCAAGTGGTGAAGTCTCACGTGAGTGCTCTTTATCAGTAATTTCGTGAAGTGATGGGCGCCATCTAGTAGGATCGGATGCTTCTCGTTAGAAGTCAAACTGGAGAACTGAAGTCTACTACCCAAACGGATCAGACCATCATCAAGGAAAGGGTGGAAACAAGCAATCTTTGAACCTTGAGGCAATGGGGTCTCCTCCTGCAAACATTTCATTTCTTCAGGAAAACATTGCATTTGGACTGTGCGTATCCAGTACTTTCGTGCACTCTGTATCTCATCTGCTGTCAGATTTGCCGATGGTCTTTCGCTTCCTTTCAGGATGCGGACAAACCTCATGGCCCAAGCCGTGATGTGTAGGATCTTGAAGTAGGAACTGTAGTTAGATGGTTGAAACAGAGGCTCCTGAACAGAGACCATTAGCACATGTTTATTCGATTGTCTCTTTTCCGGGAGTGGCTGGTTCAGGAAGTCGGTGTCGTTAGGCCATTGCGGCTCAGGCTGTATCAGCCATTTAGGACCAAACCACCATAAGTCAAGTGAAACAAGCTCATCTGCTGGTAGGCCGCGAGATAGGACATCCGCTGGATTACTTTCTCCAGGGCAGTGCCTCCATTGACTCGGAGTTGTGTACGTCAGAATCTCCGTTACCCTGTTACAGACGAACGTCTTCCAGTTATTTGGATCCCCTCGAAGCCATCCCAAAGTCACCATGGAGTCGCTCCAAAGTGCAGCATCCTGGATTGAATATCCAGTTGCTTCACAGAAGTATCGGAGTAGTCGAGCTCCCACAAGTGCTGCAAGAAGTTCCAGTCTGGGAAGCGTAACCCTTTTCACTGGGGCGAGTCTGCTCTTGCTACAAACCATTTGCGTTGTGTTGGTTTCACCAATGGTCATCCGACCATAGATTACAGCTCCATAAGCCCTCTCGGAAGCGGCGCAAAATACATGAATTTGAGTTTCTTCACGCAAAGTGTCCACATGACGAGGGGTCCGGATGTGGGATAAGAATGGAAGGGTAGATTTCCAACGAATCCATTGGAGTGCTAAGTCGTGTGGGATTAGCTCGTCCCATCCAATTCCTCGGCACCAGGTATCTTGGAATAGGAGTTTTGCCAAAATGGAAGTCGGGGAGAGGAAACCAAAGGGGTCATAAAACGTGGCAACGGCTTGTAGTAGTTGTCTCTTAGTAGCCGGGCTGTTTGGTATCTTCTCTGTAATATCCCTGTGACTGAAGGGAAAACTGTCTGACTCCGTGTCCCAATCAATTCCCAGTACTTGTGCCGTTTGTTTGATTTCTCGCCCTTCAGTTGTCCAGATAGTTTTCAACTCCTGTGAATTTGTAGCCCATTTTGCCATTGGCATTTGAATCCGTTTAGTGATAGAGACAATCTGGTAGTAGAGGCTAATTACTTCTGTGTCATTCTGTCCCCCTCCTGTGAAATCATCCATATACATGGTTTCGTCAATGAGCGCGGCTGCTTGGGGATACTCATCTTTGTACAAAGTTGCGAGCTCTCTCAGAGTGGCACAAAGCAAGAAGGGACTGCAAGTCAGTCCAAAAGGTAGCCTTTTAAACCGATAGGTGATAACATCCTTAGTAGGTACGTAGCTTCCATCGTCCATTTTTTCAGTGCGATACCACAGGAAGCGCGTAAGGTCTCTATCCCGTCTGTCCAAAACTAGTTGCAGGAAGGCTTGACTGGCGTCTCCAACTATTGCCATTGGATGTAGGCGAAATCTGAGCAGTACTGATAGGATCTCAGGAAGAAGATTGGGACCCATCTCCAGAGTAGAATTCAGAGATGGCATATTTCTTTCACATGCCGATCCATCAAACACAACACGCCATTTAACACTACCACGTTTCTCCTTCTTGACTAAATGGTGCGGTAGGTAAAAGGTTTCCTGCGACTGCTCTGTAAATGGTTCAGCTTCCACCTGGTCACGTCGTACATAATCCAACATCTGTTCGTGATAAATGTTCCGTAGATTTTCGTCCTTGTCAAGCCGTTTTTCCAGTGATCGGAATCGTTTCTCAGCGTGTAGTAGATTGTCCGGTAGGGGCACCTGATCTTTCCTGATAAGTGAAACTACTCGACGTCCTTCTTCCAATTTGTAAGAATCCTTGAAGTTTTTCAAAATAGATGAATCTTTGGCACTCAATGGTCATGACTGCTCAGCCAATATTCCAAGCGTTGCAAGGTCCCAGAATTGCCGGAAATTATCATCTTGTAACGAAGCTGTCTGCTTCAAATCTATGAAATTTACAGTGACTGGATTAACCGTTACACCCGAACGGTTTCCGCTCAATATCCAACCCAACCTCGACGGTAAGAGAACTAGTGACTGTGAAATCCGAATGGGGGCAGCGTCTTTGATGATACTCCAGTAATGATCAGCTCCTATGAGGATTTCAATGGGTACGTTGTCGGATTCATCCTTTGGGTCTGCCAGTTGTAGCTTACGCGTTTTTCCTAGAAGATGGATGTCATAGGGAACGGAAGGGTGTAAGGAGAAGGAGTGGTTACTCTCAAAGGCAGTAACTGGTATGCTGGAATTAGTCCATATTCCACCCAGGGTAAATTGGACTAGTCTTCGTGAACGGGACTGTGGTGGAGATGCCTCGAAGGAGGTGACTGTCAGGCATTTATTCTCCAACGTCTTAAGCTGAAGGTCTTCTATGAGGGATTTCGTGACAAACGTAGACTGACTACCTGCGTCGAGGACGCATCTTGTAAGCTTGCTGATTCCGTTCGGACCAACAACTCGAACCCGTGCTGTTTGCAGATAAGTAAATGCATGAGGGATGACATCAATCTTGCCAACTGAAGTGTTCTGGGACGTGTTAAATGTAGTTTGATTAGAATCTTGGCAGACTGACCTATGATGACTCCCTTTACATTTTGAGCACGACACCCTGCCATTCTTGCTGCACATTCGAGCAGAGTGACCACGATTCAAGCAAAGAAAGCAACGATTAGTCACCTTGAGTTTCTCTATGCGTTCTTCTATTTTGCTCACAGTTCTGCAATCCTGTCCCCAGTGTCCTTGGCGCTCGCAGAAAACACAGAAAGGCTGAACCTTAGCCTTTGAGACAGTCTTTCCTGTCTTTGAATGAACATGGAACGATGCGAGCGTAGGAGTGGAGTGGATTGACGTTTCCCCTCGGATCTTCTGAGCAGTTAAGGCTCCTTCGACTTCTTCATTCAGAAAGGCCATCAATTTGGAAATGCTGCTTTCAGAAGTGTTAGTCCTCTTCGAGTGCGTGATCCATCGACGGCAGAGTTCATCGGGGAAGGCTCGTAGAATTTTGGGTGTCAACATTCTACCGTATGCGTCAACGTCTTCTCCCAATGCTGTAAGTGCTTGGATGCGCCGATTGCACTCTACATATGTTGTGTTCAGTGCTTCTGCGCCCTCATTACGGATAGGCTGGAGATCCTCTAAGAAATCCAGATGGGCCTGGATAATGCGATTTTTATCTCCGTACTTGGATTGAAGAATCTGCTTTGTTTGCTCATACGTGTCACCATTCACTGCTATTCCGTCAACAAGGCGTTTGGGTTCCCCCTCCAAATACCCGCGTAGGAACACATGTTTGTTTACAGCTGAAAGGGTGGGATCACTGTCGACCGAAGATTCGAATCGCTCCCAGAAACGAGACCAACATTCGACATCGCCGGCGAAGGGATCCAATTTTATTGGCGGCAGTTTGACGGAATGAGTAATCGGGGTGATCGAGGGTGATGTAGCGTAGGACGTTGTTTGGACAGGTGAAGCTATCTGTCCGTCTGTCTCATTTTGTTTTACCTCACGAGCAGCCTTTTGTATCGCCCGCTTTGCCGTATCGATATATTCTTCACATATGGGCACATCCGCATTGTAATCCTCGTCTGGTAGGTGTTCGTGTATCTCGTCATCAAGCTTCAGCAGGTTGTTCAGGGCGTCTGCTAAACGTTCCTTAAAGTGCTCATAATCATAAGGTGAAATAGCATCCGTGTTTGAATTAACGGAGTTTGCAAATCGTGTAATGTTTGATCGTTCTCGTGCACGCCTCCTTTGTAACTTGCTCAATGCGTCTTCAGACATTGTAGTAGCCATCAGTCTACAGTAGTGTCCTTGTCTTGAGCGATATAGCAAGAGCAAGCGTTTCGTGCAGTGTCTGCTAGAGTGAAGCAGCAGTGATCTGGCCGGTAAGCTGTATTACCGACTGAGATCCTTAAGTGAGTTGGTAGCACTGATTTAGCGCTCAGAAAGTTATGAAGAAGACACAATGGCTTCCGCTGTATTAAAGATTCCAAGATGGCCGTCAATGACTTGCAAATTCATGCAAATAAATAAATGTGAATTGTATACTATTGATCTACATAAATTTTCAACATATGAGTCGTGGTATTTCAATTATTGTACTCATCTGTTATTTTCGGGAACGCGTGGTCTCCGTACAAGGCTCCCTTTGTTGATACGGTGAAGCCAACCTCTCTCCTCTTCAAGCGGCGTTACTCAAACACTGCCGACATAATATTTCAATAATCTCTTATTCTCCCGGGTTTCGGCACCAGAAAATGTTGGGAAAATAAGGGGCGTGAAGGGGGTTTATGTCGGCTAGAGTGAAACACATGTTAAATGCTATTGAACACTAATTTAATCAAACCCTTTTAGACAACACAACAGATTACACTTCACAGTAATAATAATTCTCACGTCTCCGACGGGGGGCGGGCGGCCGATCCACACTACCAACCTCTGGGCTGGTAGCACATTAAAGTTATTTCTAGGAGTGCCCAAGAGAGGGCACTTGTCTACAGTCCGTGACAGTATGAGTGATATTGCTTTCTGTTAAATTTCATCCCCAAAACAGTTTTATGGTAACATGAGAGTGGGAAATAAAATTTTCAGCCTCAATATTACAATTTAATCTTACAGGAATTTCTCTAACAGGCTTGCTGTGCACTGTACAAGCGATGGGATGCAAAATTATACATCTTCTATGAGCCATAAAAAACTATATCAAGTGTTTTCTGAGGGAATAGTATGAGTGTAATAAGTCCTTCTTCCGATTTCAAATTATAAATACCTATATAAGGACCTTGTATTTAAAAATCGATAATCCTTCATAAGTTAATTTCCAATTACAAAATAAAAAACCTGTGCGACGCCAGGTCTTTTAAGCTAGTCATTTTATAAATCATTCTTTTAACTTTGTTAACTGTAAATTTTTTAAATTTAACATGAGGTATTTTGTTTGTAACTCTGTTATGTTATTGTAATTTATTTTTTCGTATCTTTATTCATGTATTTATTTCATACGAGCAATCTTATTTATTTTTATTCTTTTTTTGCCTAAAACTATAATATGTACGTTTTCTATATAATGTTCAAAATATAATTTTAGTATGACTGAACTGACCCCGAACACAAGTTATGCTCATGCGGGGCAAATAATACTGTTTTGTAATTGTAATAATTGTTTATGTTATTTATATCTGTATTTGTAATAATTTTGAAATAATTTGTATATTGTAATTTGTAATAATAATATGTAATCTGCATAAATATCATATTAAAATGAAAAAAAAAATTAATCTCTTCTTATCAGCCTTTTGGCTGTAATAAAGGCATCATCAGGATATTTATATAATTTTCTCAAGCACCATTCTCAGATGGTGATCAGTGCAGTTTACATTGCTCAGGTAATAATTTTAGCAATATGAGAGACAACATATATATACAAGCAGGTGCTTGCAGTTTCGATCACCAGATGTCTTATAATCATATAACAACAAATCAATTAAAACTTTGTTTTTATTAACACTTATCAATGTTTAACAACGAAAAAGCTTGGAGTTGTATTTCATAGAAACAAGTTCCTATCTGGTGAGTTTCGTCAAAATCTGTAATGTTTTCCCATTTGAGTTATTTTTGTGTTAAATCTGAATAAACAAAAACCTCTTTGATTTATATAAAAACAATTACTAAAGTTTTCAATATCTTGAGTCCTATTTACACACTCTATGCCAAACATACCTTTCCCTGTAGATATTGTTTTAATTTACAAACACGAGGCACATACTGCAACAAAACCTCAACTCAAGCGTGAGGCGTAACGAGGGGGGTTTTGATTAAAAAAAGGAAAATTGTAAAATTAATTCTTTTAACAAATAATGACTATAAAGCATTTGAGTAATATTTTATGTGAATACTATACTAATGTAATATCTTAAAACATTCTGCAGTCGTTCGCCAAATAAATAATCTGGCTATGATGTTTCGCACGTGTTTAGGATTTAAGTACTCTCCTCCAACAATTGAATTTCATTCATTTACATTACGAAATCAGGTGACACTAGCGCTCATGCCTTGCAGAGATTACTTGGCGGAATTACAAATAATTTGTTTCTGAAACTCACAACAGAGGGGTGTCCTTTAGAATTACCAAAGTCACTCGAACCTGGTGGAGGTATTTCTTCCGTATTGTTCCAAGGCGTTGGGGAGAGGGAGAACCGTGAGTTCTCAAAATTTCATCAGAACTTGCGCTGTATGAGAAAACTGCGTTAGAATGTTATAATGAGTGCAACAGCGGACAGTGGTAAAAGCGCAAAGCTCAAAGTAGAACCCTGCTTTCATTTAAAAAAAAAAGTAGAGATGAAGATTGTGTGAAAAGTGCTGCACAAGTTGAGGTACAATCATGAAAATACCTACACGAGGACTAAACGAGTGAAGCAAAAGATGACAAAGTAATTTCATGATGAGCTTTCTCGACAGATGCGCCAGATACAAATTAAAGTATTGTATTATAGAGTAATAACGTAATTTTGAATATGTATTAATTCATTTCATCATTGTGATATATCACCGTTTTACTTTCTCGCATATACGTAGTATAGAGAAAGTATTGTGATCGTGACAAAAAATCGAAGTCGAGTTAACACCGGGAAAGCATGTTTCACGATGCCTAGAAACCGAAAAACGTGTTTTTGGTTTGACGTCTGTCCGTCTGTCCGTGGACAAGCACAGCGGGTAAACGGTTCATTGTATTTACTTCATTTTTTGAATGAAGGACTTTTTCGAAATTTTGTCGAACCGCCCAGAAATTTAGCTTTACAACTGAAATATTAAGGGGACTTTTCATGAAAACTTTTTGAAAAATTTTGATTTTTTAAAAAATGGCTCTAACGATTTTAATTAAAATCTAAAATTGGAAACTCTTATATATGACTAATAAAATGGGTATATCTGTATTTCTGCAAAAACGACTTAAGGGGTACTTTACTCGTATCCATTTTCAATTTTTGTAGATTATATCCATTACAGTAGGCGATACATGAAAACCTACCACAGGAAAGTTGTAGAGAAAATTAAAATGAACATTTTTTGTTTAACACATTTCTTTATACATTTAATAGATATCAAGATAAAAACGAAATAAGTATAGCTTAAATGCGAATTTCAGAACATACATGTCAATTAAAATATGAATGACATTTTGTTGCCCCTAGTAACAAGAAAACTATAGGCCTAATGTACTTATTGTTGTGAAATGCAATCAGTTTAGCTCAGTCGCAATGAACACACTAAAACCAATTACAGCAAGGTGGTATGGGCTAACAGGGAAGAGGTCCTGAGTTCAAATCAAACCTCATGGCCGCCCAAATTGACTTGGGTTTTTCATGGTTTCCTCATTCGCAAAAGCAAACGCCGGGTTTGTAGGACTTGCTTATTTTCCATAACTCATCGCCGCTATGTCACTGGATATTGTAATCGTTTAAACTGAATATCACACAAGAAGACATCACTAAACAATAGAAACAGATGACGAGAATGAGTTGTTACTATAGACCAGCGTTTCTCAACCTATGGTCCGCGGACCACCAACATATCATAAAGCAAGTGGAAAGTAAGGAAGTAAATTTTTTTCACATATTTCCTTATAATGACCTATAAGTAATACCCCATATATTAAGAATATAGGCTTTCGTTTAAAAATGATATGTAAAATTAGGGGTCCATAAAATTTTTTAGACATTTTAAAGGTCCTCGGGTTCAAAAATGTTGAGAAACGCTGCTATAGACTTATGGTTCACGCAAACATACTAAACACATTATATGACCTACATTCAGTTAAAGCGCGCAATATAACCTAAGTAGTAGTAGTAGGACCGCCGGCGTGGTCTTGTGGTTAGCATCGCTGATTACAGATCCGTCGGCCCGAGTTCGATCCCCGGTATCTCCTCGGATTTTGCTGAGGTAGGGAGGTCTGATAGGGTTGCACTCATCCTCGTGATTCAAATTGAGGAGCTACTTGATAGAGAAGTAGCGACTCCGGTCACGGAAATCACCATTAACGGCCATGGGTGTCGGCATGCTGACCACATGCCCCCAATCCTGCCATCTGCCTGTGGTAGATGACGTAGCGGTCGGGTGGTAGGCCAAATCCCTCCAGGGATGTAGTGCCACGCAGTTTAGTTTTAGTTTTAGTAGTAGTAGTGGCGAAATTCAAATATAAGCCGCCCCTTAAACTCCGCCCATTCAATATTCACATTTGCACGGATTGTGTGATGTATTTTGTTTCTGAGCGAAGTAGAGTGACCAACTGTCCTTATATATTGTCGCAAGTGCCTTGTATCCACCTCTACATATAGCTAAATAATGCATAACACTAACCACATAGTTAAGTGCGCGAAGCGGAGGCGGTAGCCGTAGCGAAATGCCCTTGCATTTTCGAATAATGTACGATACACTGTTTGTTGGTTTCGAAAATGTGGCATATTATATCTCCCGCAAGGTTTGTCAGCCTGTCACCTCTCGTCTAGCGGTGTGACGTCATACCTCCAACGTCCAATCACGAGTTTCTTCATAATACGAGTACAGAAGAATTCGCTAGATCGTGGTAGAAAAGAAACTGCATCCATGAGGGTGGGTTGGGTGGGACCGATTCATCCCAAGGTGCGACTCATATTTGAATTTTCCCGTAGTAGTAGTACTAATAATATGCAGTTTTACTGCCATTGATTATTATTATTGTTATTATTATTGTTAATATTGTTATTATTATTATTATTATTATTTCACGGTAAAATCATTGAACATATAGATCGACCCTGATGCTTTCCATGTTAGATACTTGTTAGTTTTATGAAAATGTAATAAGTAAAATTTAATTGTCTCTATAATTTACTTTTCCTGTGCTAGCCTTTAACATGTATATGCAAGAAAGTTTGCGCAACATATTTTTGCACCATTTATTTAAAAATCTGCTTATAAATTAGTTAATATGAGTATAAAGCGTGAGAAGCTTAAAATTAGATATTGTGTATCTTAATTTTTTTAATTAATCTAATAATCAGGTGGGGAGACTGAATTACTCTGTTTCTTCAAAACCAAAAACTTAAACTTTCACAAGACTCTCGCTTGTTGTACCAAGTGGCCACTTTGCCAGTGTGCGCATTCAGTTGTAACAGCTTCATTCAAGGCAAAGGTTTGGTGCACATCACAGAAGGTTCTTCCTTGCATGAGCAAGTAGATGTTTCTTCAGATCGTCTCTTCGGACAAACTTCTTTGTGCAGATATCACAAGTAAATGGTTTCTCTCCAGTGTGAATGAGCAGATGTTTTTTGAGACTCCCACTTTCTGTAAATTTCTGCGCACAAACATCGCACCTAAATGGTTTCTGTCCAGTGTGAGTTAGCAGATGTCTTTTGAGACTACATCTTTGTCTAAATTTCTGCGCACAAACATCGCACGAAAATGGTTTCTGTGCAGTGTGAATAAGCTGGTGGTTTTTGAGACTCCATCGTTGTCTAAATTTCTGCGCACAGACATCGCACGAAAATTGTTTCTGTCCAGTGTGAATAAGCTGGTGGTTTTTGAGACTCCATCTCTGCATAAATTTCTGCGCACAAACATCGCACGAAAATGGTTTCTGTCCAGTGTGAGTGAGCCGATGTTGGTTGAAATGTCCTCTATGGGTAAATTTCTTTGTACACACATCACACGAGAAATGTTTGTCTCGAGTCTTAGTACAGTGTTTACTGTTTCTGGCAGAGGATGTGCTTGCACATACAGCAGGTGAGTGTGATTGCATTAGCTGATCCTCTTCTTCAGTATTCCTTTCAGAAATTCCTGAAACTTGCTGTATTTCGTGAATGGTGCTGCATGCTGTGGAATCACTGAAGTCTGGTTTCTCAAGTTTTATTTGGGTTGTCTGTATTGTATCGAGTGTTATAGCCACAGGTTGACATTCTGGTTGTGTTGGAGAGATCTCTTCCTTAATTTCGATCTTAACTTCCTCAAACTTCAGTGAAGGCTCCATTTTGTATCACTACGCAGTGTTCACGTATTGAAACGGGATAAAGTGACTTTCTTCAATCTCACCACTGTTATGCATCACACCTCAAGTGCTCAGAAATGTACAAGATGTACGTAACTTCTTCTTTCGTCCTTATGTATAGACGCTACTGTCCCTCTGGCTTATAGATAACTACTGCTTAAATCTGTGACATTAAACAGTTCCCTTAGCATTTGGATGTTCGGTTGGACGCTGGGCACAATTTCAAGCTGGCGCTGACTACTTCGAAGCGTATGGATCTAGTAAGCCGTGGTTTCCGCCAATCTAATAATCAGGTGAAACCTTTTTTGAACAACTTCCCATGTGCTGCATTCTTCATTTTGATTAACTATTGGAGGAGGAATTGCATTACAAAATAGTGTGTACAAAATCATTACAAGAATACTGGCAAACAAACTCGAAGAAGACTTAGAAAATATTTTTCCAGATTGTCAGTAGGCCTATGGTTTCAGAAGTGGAAGGAGTACACTGCAGGCTTTCAAACACTTAATGCTGCGATTCTCAACCTGTGGGGCGCGACCCCTAGGAGGGGCGCGAGGAGACTAGAGGGGGGGGGGGGGGCGCGAGAATATCCAAGAGAAAATATTACTTTAAAAAATTATTAACTGACAGAAAAACATACACATAGAAAACAAAATACATTTCGACATATTAAAAAAAAAGTAAATCAACTTACTAAATAAAAACTAACTTTATCAAAACATACTAAATTAAAAACAAATTAAATAATTATTAGTGACTTCCTTGGGCCTGTCTTGCAGAGCAACGTTTTTCGAAGGAAGGCTCAATATTAGAAATAGCCACTCTCAGTTCTGTTTCTATATTTAGCCGAGATCTATATTTTGTCTTTAACGAAGCCAAAGCAGAAAATCCAGTTTCGCAAAGGAAGGATGTTGAAAATGGCAATAGAATGCGAAATGCTCTGGTTTTTAGTGCCGAATAATCATCATCTACTGCTGCCCAAAATTCAAATAGTGATTTATCACTAAATTGTTTATTGGTTTCGCCACTTGTCGTGAAGTCTATGCATTTTTCTTCTTCATCAATTGAAAGTCCTTCGGGAGTCTTATGAAATGGATCCCTCACCCACTCGCAACTTTCTATCAAGTTATCGTCTGCAAGAGAATACTTTTTAAAATTCTTTTCTAGCGTGGCTAAATGATTTTCAATGGTTACAAAAACAACTTTTACATGTTCTTCTTCAGCCTTGTAAGTTTTAATACAATCATCCACATTTGCAAACATTGTTAGGTTTTTTGCTTTAAATTTCTGCTGCACAAATCCAATTTTCTGCAAAAAGCATTAACTTTATCACTCGTATCCAACATATGTGTCTTTGCTCCTTGGAGTTGAAGGTTCAAGATATTTAATTTCTCGAATATGTCGACCAAGTAGCTTAATTTCATCACAAATAAACCATCGCGAAAATTCTCGGCTTCCGGTCTGTTCTTCTTCTTCTAGAAAAATGCCGATTTCTTCTCTTAATTCATAAACACGTTGTAAAAATTTCCCACGTGATAACTAGGGACCGGATTTTTAGGTTTTTAAAAATACTGTTTTAGGTTTTCTATTAGGTGAAATAGTTTTTTTTTAGGTTTTTTGTCCAAAATATCGTTTTCGGGTAGAATAATTGGTTTAATGAATTTGAATGTGCTACATAGGATTGAATGCATAATACTTGTAAAGTTTAACTTAACAAAATTGACTTAAATTTGTGTAAACTTGCTTTAAGACAATATTATACAATTGAAGAAAGAATGCATAAACAATCAAAAGAAGCAGTGAAAATAAGATTGCCTCACATTTCCTGGTTATAGTATATCACTAAATATCTTTCGAGATTCTCACCAGTGAAGTTCTTCCTGTCATCTGTTAAAATTGGTTAATAGTTAATACTGTATCTAGACACTACCCTTCTCCGGATTCGAATCCGATGCTTCTAATTTGGTGAGTAAAATACTTTATGGTTGGATGTGGATAATGTGAAACTGATTATTTTCTTTTTTTCGGTTGTTACGCATGCTAACCGCACAACAGATCAACTAGGGACGAAAACTTCCCGCTTTTCTAGAAAGGTAAACAATACGTGTTTCTGGCAGGCTTGACAAAATATTACTTTGCCATCTGTCGCGAAATTCAGATCGTCGCCAATCCACCGCCGTTACAAACTCGATTTCATTTGTTTCGGCATAATTAACACGTCTTCTTAAAACTCACAGTATGACCACTCAGTATGAATAACAGGGGAGTACTAAAGGCAAACAAAAAACAAGCGCTTTAAAACACAGAAATCTATATCCTTGTTCATACACGGCAACAATCGTTCGTACGGTACTCTTTTCCTCTCTTGATACTGTCCAAACTAGACGACAATGGGTTGAATTAAACGCTGGTGGTATTAATTTCTATCCGACAAAAATTATTCTCTCCCTGCAAAATATCGATTTCTTAACTGACAAACAAAAAATACAAAAAAAGGAGCCTAAATTAGATATTTTAGGTTTTATATCCCGTTTAGGTATATTTAGGTTTTTATACCCCATTTAGGTATTTTTAGGTGCCACAGAATTAATGTGGGTGAATCCTATGGACATGATTCGAAAAAGTGTATGAGCGCTTTTTGCTTTGGAAGTAAGGAAAAAAATAGGTAAAAACCTAAGAATCCGGTCCCTAGTGATAACCATCTTGCCTCGCAATAAAATAATAACTGTGAATGCACCGAACCCATGTCTTTACAAAGTGCGGAAAAGATTCTCGATTTCAGGGGCCTCCAAAATACTCAGAATGCATTATTGTTGTGTACATTTTATTGTAAATGGGGGGGGGGGGCGATGAAAATTATGACTGAAAACTGGGCCGCGAATACTGAAAGGTTGACAAACACTGACTTAATGGATAAAATAGAGTATGCATTAGGCAAGCCAAAAGGAAAGTATTTTGCAATATTCATTGATTATAAGAAAGCTTTCCATCTAATAGATAGATTTTAATCAGGAAGCTTAAATATATCATTGGAGATTCTCATACATAAGCATTTAGACTAATCGAAAATATACTAAAATTTAATGAAGTTGAAATAGATGAAGGAGTCGAGCAGGGTGACCCAATGAGCCCCATCTTATTTAATGTGTTTGTAGCAGATATAACTCAGATACTCACGTCAAGTATGCAGATCACATGATGCTGGGAAGCGAGAACAGAGAAAAAGTACAAGCTGAAGAATTGGGTTATAGAAAATAAATTACACATAAACACAGAAAAAACTGTTGAGATGACATTCAGGAGAAGGCAGAGATTGGCAGCAGAAGAACCTATGAAAATTGCAGATACGCCTCTAAATGTGGTAAATAAAGTTAAATATTTAGTATAAAGAATCGAGAAAATCTTTTAAACTTTGACACTTCAGTTGGCATACATGGAACCTTGATTGACAAGTTCATTCATCCGCCGCCAGAGGGCCAGTCGGAATCAGCTGATGATGGCGGGAAGACCCGTTGAAATGATCATTCTGGGTAAATATACCTTTTTAGTGAAGTTTTGTGTGCATATTTCCGATCTCAATCTTGCTACAGATTAAATATTTAGTCCATTCTTGTGTCCGACTTTAGCGTTGTGTACAAATATTTGAATAAAAACACTTTCTTAACGCACTTTATTTTACCTTAGTAAACTTCTGGACGGCCGTTTCGCAGGTGCGAAACGGCCGTCCAGAAGTTTACTAAGGTAAAATAAAGTGCGTTAAGAAAGTGTTTTTATTCAAATATTTAGGTTTAACCATGCACAACCTTATCATTTGGCCAGCATATACAACAAAGAACAGCGGCAGCCACTAAAGCTATACATAGTATCAAGAACCTAGATCGTCTATCTGTGCATATTATTTGACTCAACAATATCGCCTATTATCACTTATGGAATAGACATGATTTGGGGAAGGTTAACTATCACTGATCTGGAAAGGAAAGAAAATGTGCTATGAGCATCGAACTGCTATGAACTGGCAATGGAGACATTTATCTTGGAAGACTTCTTTCATCCACAGGACCATACTATAAAGCGTTGGAGAAAAGGAAGCAGAAGCAAAGGCTCATAGAAGAGGAGTTCTACGCAATGACAGACAGAAAATGGACTAAAGAAAACCAGGACCTAAGACACGTTGTTACAAGATTCGCGGGCTTCATCACAAACTATGTGAAAATAAGAAAGTAACCCTAATGCCCACTCGGGCACACGTTTTTTTCTTATTATTATTATTATTATTATTACTACTATTATTATTATTATTATTATTATTATTTGATTTGTTTGTGTATTGTTTCTTGTGTTGTAAACGTGCATAAGTGCACTTTAGCTAAGTTTATGATTTATATGCGAACCAAGTTTTTGATCGCTATGTAAAACCACTCAAATCGTTGAGGAATTTTCACAGAATTTTTTCACACTTCATACGCCTTTGTATCTGTCATGAAAGTCTAAAAAGGAAAGGAATTGAAGTCGTGATTTTCCCCATATAAAGTCATAGTAATCTCTCTGCTTTAAAGAGCAATACTAGAACACAAATTAAAATGTAAACTTTTTTTTCTATAATTTTCGGTAGGGATAAACAGTGAGAACTTCCACAATAATCAGTTATGTTAATAGTACATTGCGATACAAGTGTCGTAAGCGATGCATACGGATCGAGGAAAGAGTTTGAAAAAATGAGGCGCACGCGCCGAGTTTTTTCAATTTTCCGAGATTCGTTATGCGCTTACGCCACGAGTAGGCCTATTGCATGCTATTTTTTGCACGATGATTATTTATATCAATTTAATTATATTAATTGAGATATTACCTGAAAATATTAGGTATATACATTATTGAAGATGTTTATTTCAGAAAGTGATTCGCATGTGTTTGTTGTTATGGGAACCGAATATTTGTCCTGGGGGCCTTGTCCATAAAGGCTTGTATTATGACGTGTGGCGTAAGAAATTCTTACCGTACATAGCAACAAGATTGCGTGCGGGAATGTCAACTTACTATCCACGGCAATAATATTCGTAAGTACCACTAATTAGTTAAGTCGTGCAAAAAAATATAAAACGACGAAGTTCATAGGGCATATTTCAGAAAGTATTGAGTTTTAGACCACTGTGTCTTGAGAAAGTTTGATCAGCATATTTACAACAAATTTCTTACGTGAACAATATTTCAAAATGCGTGCGACCTTTAATTGGTAAATATTCCGGAAACAGTCAACCAATTTGGTCCAAAGTCCCATGGACGTTATAAGTGTGTATTCTAAGTTTAATGAAAATCTGATAAAAGCTTAGGCTACTTGTTATCCGCGTCCAGCCACACGGACAGATGAACAAACGTTTTTTGCCCGACGTAACTAATTAGTGGTACTTAACAATATTGTTGCCGTGGATCGTAAGTTGACATTCCCACACGCTTTGAAAACAAAAGAAATCTCAGTGCTGTAAAAATGACAAAAAGCGCACGTGCCGTAAGTAAATCCATCATAATACAAGCCTTTAACGAAGACCGGAGCCAAGGCCCCCCCAGTTTGTGGCGACATTAACAGGACAAATATTCGGTTTCCATAACAACCAACACATGCGAATCACTTTCTGAAATATAACATCTATTTTCAATAGTGTATATACATAATATTTTCAGCTAATATCTCAATTAATATAATTAAATTCACATAAGGGTCAGTCCATATTAAATCAACAAATTTAAAGAAAATTCTTTGCCGCACCATTTTTGATTTTGATGAAATCTTGTTATACCTCTAAAAAATTTTGCTCCTGAGATATAGACATTTGTTTCTAACACAAACAAGCAAAAAATGTAATTTCATACCTATTTTCTGAAAGCCGTAGAATTTATATTTGAATCAGTAGGATGATCAAATAGGGCTCATTGGAAAGCGGACTTTCATTTGTGCATACTAAATTAGATTTAAGTTAAGTCTAAACAGACGTTTCTAGGGCTCAAATCTTCGTTCGTGAACTGTCGTTTTGCGTAACTTTAGGCATTAAAAAACAATGAAGGACTTAGAGTAACAGACCAATTTTTTTCTTGTTACACTTATGTAAAAGGAGTATGTGTAGGAAAAAAACTGAGCTGTTACTGGTGGTCCTTCACCCTGAAAAATTTGCTTAAACTTCGAAAAAAATGTAAATCGGGCTTTTTCTCGGTTCCAAAAAGTAATGTGGGACAGGTGATAAAAATCCTTATAGTGTACTTTAAAATAAAAACAAAATCATTTTGTGACCCGAAGGGATAGAGGAGCTACAAGCCTTTGAAATATCAAGAAAACAACACTTGACCGCTACTGAAAATAGGCTAAGCAGATAGGATAATTACCACAAAATTTAATTTATATTTACATAAAATATAAAACATTTATTTACAAATGAGAATTTTCCTCAGTCATACAAATTTCTGATTTTTTGTAATTTTTCTAACAATTTTTCACATTTGACTTCTTTTTAAGCTACATTGATGGCAATTTCAAGTTATGTATTTAGAAACCATTCTTATCATGGTTTTTTGGATGTAGGTAATGCATTAAACACTAAAAGCTGCATAAAGCTCTTTAAGGTCACATCAAATTAACCTTTTCTGTATGTTAACCTTTTTCTCCATTAGGTCCTCTAACAGATACACAGTCCCTTTTCCTTGTCATCATTCTGCTGTACTTCTTTTTCGTAGAAGTCTTGTACAGTTTTGACTGAAACGTCATCAAGTTTATTCCTAGTCCTGTTCTCCTTATTCTGTGGGAAAATCCCGTTCTTTTTCACTAAATTTCTTGACTGGCGGGCTAAGTATTGGCTGACATTAAACTCACTCTGAACTATACTAATACTCCAACTACTCCAGGAGCTAAACTTACAATGTTCTTTAGTAGTTGATGCAACTTTCATTTTTTTCTTTAAGCTTGTAAATTAGTTGCTTGTACTCATTCGCTAAACTGACAGGCTGCATGTTCATTGAAAATTCCTCATTATCAGTTGAAATGTTCAAATCAAAAGACTTGCTTAGCTTTCCTGTTATAGATTTGACTATGTTACTAACTTTATTTGTTAACACTGAGGGTCTAGCTTCAATTGACAGCTTCTGCACCTCAACAGGAGAAATACCAAGGACTGAAAAAGCATCATTAACTGTTTCAACAAGAATGGTTTCAGGTTCATAAATGTCTGGGCATTCATCTTCACTGTCAGTACCGGTCTCTGTGCCTTGCTTAGGATTTTTAATTTTTTTAACATTTTGTGCACAATACCTTCCCTGTGATTAATTTCAGCTCAGGACTGCACATGGAAAGTGTCATTGATATTTATCTGAGAGATATTTTTAATACGTTTTGAGTGAACACTGTAGGGGTCAGAGCAAGACCATACACAAGATTTGGAAGTATCTGTCCAAAAACCTCAGCCTTTTGAAACATTTTATATCATCGCAACCAGTTCTAATTGAACCAGTTCTAATTGAAAATAATGTTTTTTTGTTCTTCAGTGAACTCTGAAATAGTATTGAGTACTGAAGACCTAGAGTAAGATAATTTATGAGATACCTCTCCTTTGAAGATGCCAACAGTAGGCCTACAAGAACACTCAATCATAGTAATATACTGGTAACAATTTCAATAGCATGTATTCAGCACAAAATAACAATAGTAATAATTTTAAAAAATAAATAAACTAATCAAAAGACAATGAAGCACAAACACAACCTACTTGCTGTGAGTCAGCTCAGTAAGTGGATAGTGGACAGCATTGAACAGAGGGGCTGGATCATATGAAGCTATGCATATTCAAACTTGACTTGGTCAGCAACCAGACTCCAATGAACAGTGCGTGTCCAGAACTTATCCTATTATAACAGTTAACATATAATTCAATATACTGTATAGAAGACTAGGGTTTAATGCAGTACCTACACCTAATAAACCAGGATAAGAATGGTTTCTAAATTCAGTACTTGGAATTGCCATCAATGTAGCTTAAAAAGAAGTCAAATGTGAAAAATTGTTAGAAAAATTACAAAAAATCAGAAATTTGTATGACTGAGGAAAATTCTCATTTGTAAATAAATGTTTTATATTTTATGTAAATTTAAATTAAATTTTGTGGTAATTATCCTATCTGCTTAGCCTATTTTCAGTAGCGGTCAAGTGTTGTTTTCTTGATATTTCAAAGGCTTGTAGCTCCTCTATCCCTTCGGGTCACAAAATGATTTTGTTTTTATTTTAAAGTACACTATAAGGGCTTCTTATCTTGGCATTTTCAGATTTTTATCACCTGTCCCACATTACTTTTTGGGACCGAGAAAAAGCCCGATTTACATTTTTTTCGAAGTTTAAGCAAATTTTTCAGGGTGAAGGACCACCAGTAACAGCTCAGTTTTTTTCCTACACATACTCCTCATACATAAATGTAACAGGAAAAAAAATTGGCCTGTTACTCTAAGTCCTTCATTGTTTTTTTAATGCCTAAAGTTACGCAAAACGACAGTTCACGAACGAAGATTAGAGCCCTAGAAACGTCTGTTTAGACTTAACTTAAATCTAATTTAGTATGCACAAATGAAAGTCCATTCTTTAAGCTTTCCAATGAGCCCTATTTGATCATCCTACTGATTCAAATAGAAATTCTACGGCTTTCCGAAAATGGGTCTGAAATTACATTTTTTGCTTGTTCATGTCCCAAACAAATGCCTATATCTCAGGAGTAAAATTTTTTTGAGGTATAACAAGATTTTTTTGGGGGTTCAGAAGACTGGTACACATCACCTACCAAATTTCATCAAAATCAAAAATGGTGCGGCAACGCCCATTTGTTGATTTAATATGGAATGACCCATAAGTAATCATCGTGCAAAAAAAACCTTGCAATACTCGTGTCGTAAGCGCATAACGGATCTCGGAAATTTTTCCTCGATCCGTATGCATCGCTTACGGCACTTGTATCGCAATATACTATAGTTATCCCACCTTTCTTCTTCACATATGCTTATCAAACTTTCTCAAGAAACCATGGTCTAAAACTCAATAGTTTCTAGAAAATATAACTTATTAATTCCACCTGGCATTTTGTTACGTCATTTTACCTGACTTTATTTTCATAAGAAACGGAATAATATTGCCCAATTGGCTACCACTGCTTTATTCTTTCTAGCAAAACTGAAACGTGATAAGAAGGGCTGACAGGTAAAGAAGCACTCTGTAAGACAAATACGTTAGCTACGTCGTGGTGATTGATCGCTCTCCACTTAAGAGGCGATGGACCAGAAGACTACATTCTGTGTCTTTATGAAGTCAATGCAGCAGTTCAGATACGCTGTATCGCATCCATAACTTAAGCGGTTTTCAACGAAATCTCTACGCATATCATAAAACTTTATCCAAAGCGTGCGTTTTAGTGAAAACTGAACGCGTACGGTGGAAAGTTTTCCAGTATATAGGGTAATTCTATTACTGTTTGTGTCCTTCACAGACATTCAGTTCAGTTAGTGAAGGGAATGTAACACGCACTGTGATTATTTTAACGAACACCTGGGAATTCATTGGGTGATATTAATAAAAATGAGTCAGCCTTGGCATGAGTGCACACCAGTGTCATTACGAGCCTAGCAGCATCTGAGTAATAGCCAATCAGGGCTCTGTGGCAGTTTTAGATGGTATAAGCCATGTCATTGACTGAAGTTTCAGTAGCAAGGGATACAGCCGTCTGAACGTACGCTCCTGTAGTAGGAAGAGAGAGAACTCAATTTCATTTCAATTGTGAAAATCACAGTTTGAGAGTACAAGGGAAATATACTTCCATTGCCACATCCATCTGATTTGTTTAGGATTGCTTCTACACGTCACTCCGGCCACCTAGCTCCTCCTTTCTGCTGATATGTCAGCCACTACAGTGCTTTATAAGCAAACACCGAGGTAACCCTACACTTGGACTAAGCCCTTTTTGTTTTTCACATAGCCTACATATTAGTACACATTTAGTAATGGAAACAAAGTCTATTTTGTTGATTATGCTCAGAGCCCGGCAATCTGAGTCTCGGCGGTGAAGCCTAACCTTGCGCTCATCCGCCATCTTGGCTCACTATAAAGACACCCATTAAACTACACGTAATTCCATAAGAAGCTGTTGCGAGAACTTAGATTAAGGTCTATTTTCACAATTTTCTATTGGGAATGTCGCATTCACCGGTGAAACATATTGAAACCATCTTCCTATTATTCTTAACTATTGGTTTCTAATACATGCTACAAATTAGGGTTTTAATGGCATAAAATTTGACGTTTTATCGGCCACCTAAGGAGTAGGACATGTCACAAGAAAAACTGGAAGTTATACTCCCAGTGCTAGATATAAACTTGATCTGGATTTATATTTTCCGCATTAAAGCAATATTTGATATTGACACTTATATCTCATTAAAGTAAAAGCATTTACAGTTTAATCATGGGTTTGTATTTATCTTACATTGAACTGTGAACATGATTACGATATACCTTATTATGTAGGCTACTTCTTATTCTATTTCGATTATGTTTTAGGCAATTGTCAATATATGTAAAAATTAGCTCGTGTTGTAGATCAGCTGCGTCTTAAATAGTCAAAATAATATAAGAACCTGCTTTTTTCCGTTATAATTAATAATCTGTGGTTCATGAAAGCTTATATATCTATCTTTAATTAGCGGTACTTACGAATATTGTTGCCGTGTTTCGTAACTTGTCATTCCCACATGCTATGAAAACAAAAGAAATCTCCGTGCCGTAAAAATTACAAAAAGCACAAGTGCCGTAAGTAAAATCATCATAAGCCTTTATGGGAGACCGAAACCAAGGCCCCCCCAGTTTGTGGCGACTCTAGCAGGACAAATATTCGGTTCCCATAACAACAAACACATGCTAATCAATTTCTGAAATATAACATGCATCTTCAATAGTGTATATACATAATATTTTCAGCTAATATCTCAATTAATATAAATAATCGTCGTGCAAAAAATAGCATGCAATACTCGTTCTCGATCTCGGAAGTTGAAAAAAACTCTTTCCTCGATCTACGGAACTAGTATCGCAATATATTATAGTTATCCCACTTTTTTCTTCACATGTGCTTATCAAACTTTCTCAAGAAACCGTGGTCTAAAACTCAATAGTTTCTGAAATATGGCCCAGTGGGTTACAGGAATATGTAACCTATTAATGCTTTGTATTGCAGTCGTATGACCTTGGGACATGAAACTCTTTAAGTGGGTCGCCCTGTCTCTGAATGTTTCATGAGTTGCGTGAGACATCTTCAGGACAGCGCCTTCATTGTTGTAGCCTAGATTATTTCCCAGGAATATCAAACTGGCCGCTTTCTATTAGCGATAATTAGGAGAAAAATAGTAGGAATTCATCCGTTTGCACCATCATGGTGAAAAAAGGAAAAAGTTGTCAAAAAGTGTTTTTTATTTCACGGTATTGAAAAAAACATGGGAAAATAGCACGATACAGAGCTTACAAAGATAAAGAAAATGCATTCCGATCGATTAAAATCTGTTCATAACTTTTTGAAAAATAATAATAATAATAAAATTAAACCCCAAAAAATCGTGATTTTTCAACATTTTTTTTCACTCGGCTTGTATGTCATAGAGAAGTCTATTTAAGCTGAAACAACCTACCTGTGGCGAAAAGTTTGTCTAAAAATATTTACAACTTCTGAAAAAAATCGCAGAGATGTAAAAAATACATGTTTTGCTAAATCGATTGGAAGTCGCTTTTTGTTCGCGAAGTGTTGCTCTACAGAACGGCCGGCGTGGTGAGGACGCCGCTCCCCCTCCCCACCACGCATCGAGACGCAGAATGGCTTGTTTTGGAGTTAACCGCAACTCACGGAAATATTAGAAAAAAGTTATGATTTTTTACATTTTTCCCTTCAAAACAGACTTAGAAATGTTTGAAGTTTTTGATTGCTTCAGATGTTTTCACAGAAGTAAAGGAATAGGCCTGTTGTTGATGTGAGGAATTTGTTGTAATTTGGTTATCCCACTTATTCCTTCAGATATGCTGATCAAACTTTCTCAACAAACCGTGGTCTAAAACTCAATAGTTTCTGAAATATAGCCTATTAATTCCATCTGGCACTTTGTTAAATCAGTTTACCTAATTTTTATTAAATACTGTTTTAGAGAAGGTTTAAAGAGAAAGGTGATTTTGTTGTAAGTCTGTTTTTCATCTATTTAATTGATACAGTTCCACATGTCATACCAATTCATAAACTTGTTTATTATGGCTTTAGCCAATCCAGCTTAGAACTACTGCGTTCATATTTGTATCAATCTTTTCTCTTTAATGATAGTGCATGTTGTTCCACAGGGCTCTGCCCTGGGTCCTCTACTCTACTGGAGAACTGTCTCACAGCTTATCTTTTTGTCGATGATATAGCATTTGTACCATGTGACAATGCATCTCCTGAATTGATATGTGATGTTAATAATCAGTCTTATTGCTAGTAACACTGTTGAATTGACCATCTCCATCACTCCAATAGCCTACTTAGGAATCCTATAATATTATTACCCAGACTAATTTGGCATTCCCACATTGACTATGTAAACCACTCAGCTGCTTTGTCTATAGCTACTCTACCAGAAAAAATCTGATGTGAAAGTCACATAACTTCCTCTGCCCAAATAAAAGTTAGCAGTATTCACATATCCTTGTACAGAATCGCAAGACACAATTTTACGCTAATTATGCTATAAATACCTTACAGCCCCTCCTTTGAATGATGCGACTAAAAACGCAAACAAAAAAAGAAGAAAAAATAAGTGACTGCAAACGTTTATTGAACTTTCCGCCATTCAGAATAATTTCAGAAATTTATCGAATATTCCCCTCAGATATTTCTTTACTGTAAGCATGGCCAACAATACATCTTTCTCACTTCACGTGCTTATATAGAATAAGAGGCCGTGAATGTCCGCGTATTGAGTTGTTCACCAGACAAGACAGTATCTACAAACAATGGGTAGTTTACAACCACCCTTCAGAGAATTTTTTTTGAAAAAAGTTTCAAATAAAAGTTTTAGCTCTTGGTATAAGCACTCCATGTACAAAATTTAAAGGAAATCGTTAGAGCCGTTTTTGAGAAAATCGCGACAAACGAAAATTTATTCGTGTAAAGTCCCCTTAAAAGTAAGGGAAAGTTGTCGCCACTCTTCGTGTCACAGCTTCAGAAGGTACCTAACCCAAATACAAAATTTTGTTTTCATACGACTTTCCGTTACATGAGGCCGTATTGCAAAGAGCGTGTATTCACAGTGGGTGGCTTATAACTACCATTCAGAGAATTTGTTCAAAAAAATGTTTCAAATAAAAGTTTTAGCTGTTAGTATGAGCAACCCAAGTGCAAAATTTAAAGAAAATCGTTAGAGCCGTTTTCGAGAAAATCGCGAAAAACGAAAAATTCTTCATGTAAAGTCCCCTTAAAAATAAGAGAAACTTGTCGCCAATCTTCAGCTCACATCCTCAGAAGGTACCTGACCCAAATACGAAATTTTGTTTTCATACGATTTTCCGTTTTCGAGCTAGCCTTTTCACAGGTATTCCACACAGACACACACACTGACACACAGACATGTTTCCAAAAATAGTATTTTTCGATCCAGGGGGCCTTGAAACGTGTATATATGCTAAAAACTCAACTTCGAATTTTGGGGTCGAAAACAATACTTCCTCTATGGTACGGGCAGAGGAAGTAATAAAGAAAGCTTGTATACAAGTAAAATCAGGTAAACTGATGTAACAAAGTGCCAGAATGCTTTTCTTCAATCACTGATAACTGCAATTATAATATGCAGAAAATAAATAATGTTTTAATCGATTTCCAAGCTAAGCTCCAGATTGATAAGTTTGATAAGCATAGGTGAAGGAATATGTGGGTAGTGTTATTTGTCAAAGCTAACAGCATTGCAACTTCCAAAGCCATAAATCAACACTGTAAAAGAATATGTCATCATGATAACTGATTTGCATTTTATCAATCCTTTCTAATATATTACCATCAAATATGCGCTAAATTGGGCATTCCTCTGGTACCGTTCAACCGATTTGATCCAACTGAATAGGCTTCTTCCCATGGATGTTATAAATGCATATACCAAGTTTCATGAAAATCCGATAAAGTGTAGCCTATTTGGGGTATCATGCTTACAGACAGACGTTTTCCCATATCCATAATTAATTCCTAAAGTACCATTCTTGCACTTAACAA
The DNA here is from genome assembly GCA_964059195.1 of Ectobius pallidus. Taxonomy (NCBI): domain Eukaryota; kingdom Metazoa; phylum Arthropoda; class Insecta; order Blattodea; family Ectobiidae; genus Ectobius; species Ectobius pallidus. Next base: position 1,304,907 of record CAXKWD010000012.1, read on the forward strand.
AAAAAGTAACAGTGTGGTATTTTAGGAAATAATGATGGGGATGGGGAAACATCTGTCCGTCTGTCTAAACGCATGGTACCCCAAATATGCTATATCGGATTTTCATGAAACTAGGTATATGCACCTAGATCTTCCATGTGAAGTAGCCTATTGATTTTGGAACAAATTGGTTTACCTGTATTGGAGGAATGACTAATCAACAGTCATATTTCGGGGCATTTACTTGCGCTTTTGTAATCAGCACTCCAGTACTCTTGTAAATGTCTACCTTTTGCTTGCTTTAGCAGTACTTGGTATTTTCCCCTATGTTTTAAATGACAAATGAGTAGGCCTATACTACAAAGCCACGTTGCTAATCACTGAGGGTTTGATCCAATGCAGTCAGATGTTTATTTATTATATCATGCCTTGCTTTAGATGTAATTGTTGTAATTTCGTTCTATTGTTATCCCGCTTATTCCTACACATATGCTTATCAAAATAAATAAATAAAACTATAAATAAAATTTTTTAAAAGAATTTGAAACACAAGTCGCCATTGAATAGTGCAATGCAGCTGCTGTTGATATAATATTGTTCATTCTATTGAATTGTACGGCTACCGAGATCTACATTAAACTTTAATGTGAATATTTTGTGGTTTAAACGCTCCTGTGCAAGCAATAGACCTAATTTAATTCATTCATAACCTATACGGCTGCTTTAAACCTGAAATAAACATGTCAGTGAATCGTAGGTCTATTATACCATTAATGTTATTGCCAATGGATTTTGTAAAATGTTGACATATTTTGAGAATTATTATATCAGTGTATAGGCTAGGAGTATGAATTAAAGTTAAGAATCAAAATTTAGACCTTCTGTTCTTCCGTAAGCCCTGCTTTATTGAATCGATCTGGGGCTTAACTCTGGGATCGATTACAAAATAACTTATTTTCTGCCTACCATAATTGCAATTATCACTGACTAAACAAAAGCATTCTGGCACTTTGTTATATCAGTTTACCTGATTTTATTCAAAATTGAATCTTTGTGTCTCGCTCAGAATTCTGGTCACCCATGGCAATTTCGTGCATATCAATTGAAAATGTAGAAGTTGGTGGCAGCTTTCATGGCTTGCTTCACTAACTGCTGACATGAGTTCTGTCTGCAGGAAGGCGGAGGGGAATAATAATAATAATAATAATAATAATAATAATAATAAATGTGTTTATTCGTATTTGATGCATGATGGGTTAAGTTTTAAGATCTAACTTTCATCTGCAATACAAGTGTCTTTGTAATATTATTCTCTGTTCACTAACTGTAATATAACTAACAGTCTTAATTGTAACAATTATCACCTCTATATTAAATAACCGATTGTCACAACTGAAACACCGGCGATTTCAAGACCTGCATCAATACTAAGTGAAATATTAACACAGTAGGTTTAATGCACATCACAGAAGATTCTTCCTTGCATGAGTGAACAGATGTTTTTTGAGTTTGTATCTTTGGGCAAACTTCTTTGTGCAGACATCACAAGTAAATGGTTTCTCTCCTGTATGAGTGAGCATATGTGATTTGAGATTCCCTTTGAGGCTAAATTTTTGTTCACAAACACCACACGAAAATGGTTTCTGTCTAGTGTGAGTAAGCAGATGTGTTTTGAGATGGCCTCTTTGGGTAAATTTCTGTACACAGAGATCACATGTAAATGGTTTCTCTCCAGTGTGAAAGAGCAGATGTGTTTTGAGATCATCTCTTCGGGTAAATTTCTGTGCACAAACATCACATGAAAACGGTTTCTGTCCAGTGTGAGTGAGCAGATGTCGGTTGAAATGTCCTCTATGGGTAAATTTCTTAGTACATATATCACAAGAGAAATGTTTGTCTCGAGTCTGAGTACGGTTTTTACTGTTTCTAGCAGAAGATGTGCTTGTGAATACAGCAGGTGAGTTTGATTGCATTAGCTGATCCTCTTCTTCATTATTCCTTTCAGAAATTCCTGAAACTTGCTGTATCTTGTGAATGGTGCTGCATGCAGGTGAATCATTGAAGTCTGTTTTCTCAAGTTTGATTTGGTTTGTCTGTATTGTATCGAATGTAAAGTCCACAGGTTCACACTTCGGTTGGGTTGGAGAGATCTCTTCCTTAATTTCGATCTTAACTTCCTCAAACTTCAGTGAAGGCTCCATTTTATATCATTTTTCCGGATAACGTAGCTTTCTTTAATCTCACCACTATTATCTCTTACAGACAGTTCCCTTTGTCCTTGGCGTTTGGTTGGAGCTGCTGTTACACCCACTGACCTGCATTTATACCTGGACTTCGACCTACAGGCATTTCTTTGTACTAAGAAGTGAGGACACTTTTTTCGACTAGTCTCGCCCGGAAACTCTGGCAAGAAACTATTTGTCTGCTCAATACGAAACGTCAAATCGCCTTTCTTGTATGGAATTATCACATATTTGGTTTGGAAATTGAAGATGTTGTTGACGAATGATTGTAAGACAGTTCTTCTAGCATACATTATAACAATAATTAATCAGCCATTTCATAATTTCGGGTGGGACATTCTAGCATATTATGAAAACAATTTTTGTTTATTATATATCATAAATAATAAACTAGAATTGGTTCTTCACATTCTGTAAAATTTACAATGCCATCTCCTCCACACTACATGCAAAGCATTATTTAAAATTTATTTTAAATATTTTAAATTTGTTTTTCAAAATCTATTACGGGACATAATTTGGACAACGATTTTAATGATGCACGAAAACAGTTCATTTGCTGTTCTGCTATTACTATTAGGGTCTTAATGTTATTAATGAAGGTATGAGGGATTAAATAAAAATTATAAACTGTTTCCAGACTGTCAGAACATTTATTTAACTCAATAATAATTTAGTAAAACTATGAACATTACGGGTGGGACAAAAAGTCGCTGTTTGTTATTTTACATGGTAATTGACCACACACACTTTTTTTAAATTAATGTTACACCAAATTGTGTTATAAGATGTATATTTTGTCAAATCAAAATGGACATAGCCAGTGGCGGACGCAGAATTTTTTTCGGGGGGGGGGGGGATTTGAATAGGTAGAAAGAGTACTAAAAAAAATTAATTAACTTACATATATAATTAGTTTATAAAACTGGCCTTTTTTACAAATTTCGGGGGGGATCTATCCCTCCAATCCCCCCCTCTGCGTCCGCCACTGGACATAGCTGATTACTCTTGACTACTTGGTATTAAAGAGTGTTAAAATCATGCTAGAAATGGCAAAAAAGTAACTACAACCCAATAAATAAGTAAATCGAAAGACTATACAAATGAAACAACTTCAATCACATATAATTCCTTAATATTCAGTGAACTTGTGGTTTTAAACTTATATTTTACCATCCAATTACAATAGTTTCTCTCTTTGAGGGAAAAATTCTCATATTTTATGAAATGGCTGTAATATTAACATTATTTAAAGTATGTTATTATTAAAATAATTAATATTAATACAAATGTTTTTACCGTGAGGTAGTAGTATCAAGCCAGATTGGGCCCCCGCCCTTTGTACCGCGACGCCTCTTCCAGACGCCCCCCGACGCCTTCCAGACGCCCGGCGTTATTATACTCGAATAAAAAAAGCGAGATGTGCCCTTTCACCCAGTGTTATTCCCGACTCTTCCCGACGCCTCGTTTAGGAGTTAGGCCCTGGGAACCATTATTCCTGTGACGTAACAGGAACAGGATCTATACTTGTGTTGTTTGATCCAGACTGTGTTGTGACGTCATGAGACTCTATGTACTTGCGCCCTTTCACCCAGTGGTATTCCTGAAGCGTCCCTTTTAGGAGTTAGGCCCCAAAGAGTCATTATTCCTGTTACGTAACAGGAAGAGATGGCAGCTTACGGCGTTGTTCAGGTTGTAACAGGGAGAGATGGCAGTTTAAGGCGTCGGTCAAGTTAGGAACAGATGGCAGCTTACGACGTCGGTCAAATTGTAAAGTAGTTAGTTGCATTACCGACCTACCGATGACGTCATGATGGTGGATTCAAAATGGTTGCTAGCGCCATATTCAAAATTAGTAATTGCAAGAGTGTGCTAAGTCGAAATTAATGCAAGAGTGTTCTAAGTCGAATATGCGCCCCCTTTCTCCCTGTGCTGTTCCCGAAGCGTCCCTTTTAGGAGTTAGGCCCCTAAGAGTCATTATTCCTGTTACGTAATAGGAAGAGATGGCAACTTAAGGCATTGGTCAAGCTGTAACAGGGAGAGATGGCAGCTTAAGGCGTAGGTCATGTTAGGATGAGATGGCAGCTTACGGCGTCGGTCAAATTGTAAAGTAATTAGTTGCATTGCCGACCTACCGATGACGTCATCCATGATGGTGGATTCAAAATGGTTGCTAGCGCCATATTCCCCGATTCATCCAGACTCCTTGTTTAGGATTTAGGCCCTATGGTCAGTATTCCCGTTACGCAACAGGAACAGTCTCTATACTTAAGCCCTTTGATCCGTCACAGTCCTGTGATGTCATGGTAGTCGATTCGAATAATGTAATTACGCCCTTATACACTAAGCTATTCCCGATTCATCCTGACGCATAGTTAGGCCGTTTGATCCGATCTAGTTAGGCCCTTTGATCCGGGACGTCATGGTTAGTATCAAGCCAGATTGGGCCCCCGCCCTTTGTACCGCGACGCCTCTTCCAGACGCCCCCCGACGCCTTCCAGACGCCCGGCGTTATTATACTCGAATAAAAAAAGCGAGATGTGCCCTTTCACCCAGTGTTATTCCCGACTCTTCCCGACGCCTCGTTTAGGAGTTAGGCCCTGGGAACCATTATTCCTGTGACGTAACAGGAACAGGATCTATACTTGTGTTGTTTGATCCAGACTGTGTTGTGACGTCATGAGACTCTATGTACTTGCGCCCTTTCACCCAGTGGTATTCCTGAAGCGTCCCTTTTAGGAGTTAGGCCCCAAAGAGTCATTATTCCTGTTACGTAACAGGAAGAGATGGCAGCTTACGGCGTTGTTCAGGTTGTAACAGGGAGAGATGGCAGTTTAAGGCGTCGGTCAAGTTAGGAACAGATGGCAGCTTACGACGTCGGTCAAATTGTAAAGTAGTTAGTTGCATTACCGACCTACCGATGACGTCATGATGGTGGATTCAAAATGGTTGCTAGCGCCATATTCAAAATTAGTAATTGCAAGAGTGTGCTAAGTCGAAATTAATGCAAGAGTGTTCTAAGTCGAATATGCGCCCCCTTTCTCCCTGTGCTGTTCCCGAAGCGTCCCTTTTAGGAGTTAGGCCCCTAAGAGTCATTATTCCTGTTACGTAATAGGAAGAGATGGCAACTTAAGGCATTGGTCAAGCTGTAACAGGGAGAGATGGCAGCTTAAGGCGTAGGTCATGTTAGGATGAGATGGCAGCTTACGGCGTCGGTCAAATTGTAAAGTAATTAGTTGCATTGCCGACCTACCGATGACGTCATCCATGATGGTGGATTCAAAATGGTTGCTAGCGCCATATTCCCCGATTCATCCAGACTCCTTGTTTAGGATTTAGGCCCTATGGTCAGTATTCCCGTTACGCAACAGGAACAGTCTCTATACTTAAGCCCTTTGATCCGTCACAGTCCTGTGATGTCATGGTAGTCGATTCGAATAATGTAATTACGCCCTTATACACTAAGCTATTCCCGATTCATCCTGACGCATAGTTAGGCCGTTTGATCCGATCTAGTTAGGCCCTTTGATCCGGGACGTCATGGTAGTCGATTCGAACAATTGAGTTACGCCAATTAACACTATGCTATCCATGATTCATCCCGTCGCCTGTAATTAGGCCCTTTGTAGTAAGGAGAGGTTTTAGACGTCATGGTAGTCGTTTCGAATAATTGAGTTACGCCTTTTAACACTATGTTATCCCCGATTCACCCCACAGCTGTAATTAGGCCTTTTAGACCAAGGAGAGGTTATAGACGTCATGGTAGTCGATTCGAACAATTGAGTTACGCCATTTAACACTATGCTATCCATGATTCATCCCGTCGCCTGTAATTAGGCCCTTTGTAGTAAGGAGAGGTTTTAGACGTCATGGTAGTCGTTTCGAATAATTGAGTTACGCCTTTTAACACTATGTTATCCCCGATTCACCCCACAGCTGTTATTAGGCCTTTTAGACCAAGGAGAGGTTATAGACGTCATGGTAGTCGATTCGAACAAATGAGTTATGCCTTTTAACAATAAGCTATCCATATTCATCCCAACGGGTGTAATTACGCTATTTGGACCTAAGAGAGGTTTTGGACGTCATGGTAGTCGATTCGAACAAATGAGTTATGCCTTTTAACAATAAGCTATCCATATTCATCCCAACGGGTGTAATTAGGCCATTTGGACCAAAGAGAGGTTTTGGACGTCATGGTAGTCGATTCGAACAAATGAGTTATGCCTTTTAACAATAAGCTATCCATATTCATCCCAACGGGTGTAATTAGGCCATTTGGACCAAAGAGACGTTATGGACGTCATGGTAGTCGATTAGAACAATTGAGTTACGCCTTTTAACACTATGATATCCCCGATTCATCCCGACGCCTGTTGTTAGGGCGTTTGGACCAAGAGGTGTTTGTGGTATCGCGGGAATCGTTTTCGAACCAAAAAGTTACACCTTTCATACTATGCTATCCCTAAAGACCTAGATGTCCAGTAATAAAGGGGGAATATAATTATCCAGGAGTCTAGGTATTCCTTATAGGAACAGAGGAAGGGTAATTCCGTCTTCATTAAAACTGGGAAATACCACCTTTGCAAAAGTATGTCATTGTTTTTTTAAATAAACAGAATAGACTTCTAATAATAATGAAAAGTTTTCTCCTCTACATTAACACCAAGGTCGAATTTATTTTCAACAACAACAAGCCCTAGGCTAAAGACATAACAGTTAAAGGTAAAGATCAGCATGCATTATGAAACTATATTTGGTAAACAAGATCTCAAATATAGACAACTTTCTCCTAAACAATATTACAGAGGTCATCAAAATATGTTTATCTCTACACGACCCTAAGCTATGTGAATGTCAGTACTGAAAATGATAATAATATAAAAGTTACAGAATTACTTATACCATTTGCGAAAGCTGATTATGTTTTCCCACTGCATAGAAATTGAAAGATAAATAAGATTATACTTACATAACTTTTTTCTTCTATACAACATCTTTTCTCCTTCCAGATGAACACTGTTAGTATTACTATCAACTAATTGAAACGAATGTGTAAGGATTAGGAAAACGGTTAAGGTTAATTTTCATATCAGAACGTCACAACTTTATGCTGTATCATAAGATTGTCACGTTCCCATGAAATAATGTGTATAAACAAAGGGCTTCACTGTAGTAGAACTGGATGATTTATTTCATAGGTAACGATGTCCTATAATGATAGATTTTCCCAACTTGTACGAACACCATCTTTGTTTATATAATTAAACACTTCCCCCTTGCATGAGTATAAATTTACTCGTGATGTCATTTATAATAGTAGTGGAATTCATAACGAGGTAAGTAATCTCCTCATTACGTAAAATAATGCGAGCACTATCGTATTGTATCACACATTCTTTCAAGTCCTTACATGTCTGTAATTGAAAGAGTCTTCTCTAAACAGTAACATTGTTATATGCAACTTGTTTTACTTCAGGTTTGTTTAAAAACACGTAATGAATATTGTCTATGATCCATGACTTTAAAATTAAAACAATTTGTTGTGCACATTTTGCTTCAGGAAAAGTATGAAATTTACAGACAGTAATACATTTAGGTAGAATATTTAAATTTGGGCAATTAAAATCAAATAGATCGTAGACCTCAGCAGACGGAATAATGTTTTGTAGAAATTGTTTCTTCTGAACACCTTTCACAAATACATGATCACAATTGTTGAAAATGTTTCTTACGATATTTTCCATGTGACCATAATCTACAAATCCATGATCGTATTTTAATCCATGATGAAAATGTTCTAAGCAATGTTTTGTCATCTCGTTTACAACACGGTCTTCGGGGCTGTTGAATAATAGATGTACACTTTTTCCACCTTTTCAAATCACAAGAAAAAAATTATTTTACAAAAAATTGACCTGTTGATTGTTCGACAAAAACCCTGTACGTCTGCAACTCGGGCACCCCTACGAACAATAGAAAAAATATATCACTAACATAATTCATACGGTTTGGTCAGTATAAACTACATAAATCATAACCTTTTGTTCTTTTCTTTAACATCTAAAGTAATATTCAACACTACTAGTTGTGAGATTGAAACACACCTTGCCCCATAAGTAGCGTTATTGAATTTCTCAATTATAGATACCATCTGAAAAGAAAAAAGGTATTTAATATAACATTTTTATGCACTATGTCAACAATAAACTCTAGCTGATGATGACTAACAACTAAGTAACAAAATAGTAAAACATCGAAACTGATAGAAATAGGAAAACAAACAAACAAACATGACGTTACTTACTTCGTTAGTTGTAGGAGAAAAGACAAAGACTATGTTAGAAGAACAGTTACTGATGCTGCCGATAAGTATGTAGTCAACAGTATTCACAGAACGAACGATGAAACAGTGTTTAATGCTGGGGACAGTAAAGTCAACCTTTTTATTGTGATATTAAGTAACTGGTTCCCCCCCTCTTTGAACTTACATTCGTTTCTTGTTTCAAATAGATACACTTAGATGCAGGAATGGGATTTCCTAGGATAGCGTCATAACATATTTTCTCTAATCATTTCATCATATACTATAAATAGATTTAACCCGCTTTCTCTTCATAATAGCTATATAACTCATACTTACATGGTGGTTAATGTATACCACAATATGTTGACGTGTTCACGGAGAGAACTTTTGTAAATAATCCCCCAAAACTATTTATTATTATATTATAAGACACGAGGAAGGTCGACAAAAGGTGAAACTATGTTATATTCTCGTCTCAAAGCCTGGAGCTATCTATAAATATAATAGTGAAAGTACTTGCTAACTTCAAATGATCTTCGAAATCCATGTAGTTCAACATGTACCAAATTAATTTGAAAAGTCGACATGTATACTTAACTTGGTATGAAAACTAAATGATTTATACAAGTCTTGGTTGAAAACTGACAAAGCATGCCTTTTCGTACTGTATAAAACACAACTTGTAGTTAAAAAAAACTGTATGATATTAAATAGTCGTAGAAAATATTACTAACATGTAGCAAATAAATTTGAAAATATCGATATGTATACTTAAATCGCTATGAAAACTAAAATATTTATACAAGTCATGGTTGAAAACTAACAAAGCATTCCTTTTCATAATGTGTAAAACACAACATGTGATTTAAAAAAAAACTGTATAATATTATTTCAATGCAGAAATTATTACTAACATGTACCAAATTAATTTAAAAATGTCTTACTTGTACATTACAGTTGCTATGAAAACTAAAATATTTATACAAGTCAAGGTTGAAAACGACAAAGGGTACCTTTTCATAGTGTATAAAACATATCTTGTGATTGAAAACGAACAATTTATTCGGATGTAGAAAATATTACTGTTTTTACAACACAACTTATGATTAAGAAAACCGTATAATATTATTTAAATGTAGAAATGATTACTAACATGAACCAAATTAATTTGAAAATGTCTTACTTGTACTACAGTTGCTATGAAAACTAAAATATTTATACAAGTCATGGTTTAAAACAGACAAAGCTTGCCTATTCATACTGTAAAACACAACTTGTGGTTTAAAAAAAAAAAAAAAAAAAAAAACTGAATAAAATATTTGAATGTAGAAACTATTACTAACATGTACCAAATTAATTTGAAAACATCATCCTTGTACACCTTAGTCGCTATAAAAACTAAATTATTTATACAATTCATGGTTGAAAACTAACAGAATATTATTTAAATAAAGAAAGTATTCACAAAAATGTCTAACTTGTTTCTAATTAGAAGAAAACTTACTACTTCTACACTCACACTAATACGAAAAGAAAATTATTTTACATAACTTGTGATTAAAAACTGTATAATGTTATTTAAATGTAGAAAATATTACTAACTTAAACCTAATTATTTTGCAATGTCTCCTTTCTACACTTCAGTCGCTATGAAAACTAAATTATTTATGCAAGTCATGGTTGAAAACTGAGAAAATGTTACTTAAATCAAAAATATATTTACAAAAATGCCTTCATGATCTAAATTAGAAGAAACTTACTACTTCTTCACTCATGCTAATACGAAAACGAACTTATTTTACACAACTTGTCATTAAACTTTATAATATTATTTAAATGTAGAATATATATATATTACTAACATGTACCTAATTAATTTGAAAATGTCTTCTTTTACACTTCAGTCGTAATATAAACTAAATTATTTATACAAGTCAAGGTTGAAAACTGACAGAATGTTATTTAAATCAAAAAAGTATTCACAAAAATGTCTAACTTGTTTCTAATTAGAAGAAAACTTACTACTTCTACACTCACACTAATACGAAAACAAAATTATTTTACACAACTTGTGATTAAAGACTTTTAATATTATTTAAATGTAGAGAATATTACTAACTTGAACCTAATTATTTTGAAAATGTTTTCTTTCTACACATCAGTGGCTATGAAAACTACATTATTTATACAAGTCATGGTTGAAAACTAAGGAAATGTTATTTATATCAAAAATATATTTACAACAATGTCTAACTTGTTGTTATTTAGAAGAAAACTTACTACTTCTTCACTCATGCTAATACGAAAAGGAAATTATTTTACACATCTTGTGATTAAAAAACTGTATAATATTATTTAAATGTAGAAAATATTACTAACGTGTACGTAATTAATTTGAAAATATCTTCTTTGTACACCAGTCGTTATAAAAACTAAATTATTTATACAAGTCATGGTTAATAAACTGACAAAATATTATTTAAATAAAAAAGTATTCACAAAAATGTCTAACTTGATGTTAATTAGAAGAAACTTACTACTTCTGCACTCACGCTAATTATGAAAACAAGAAACTTACTTCTTCTGCACTCATGCTAATACGAAAACGAAATTATTTTACACAACTTGTGATTCAAAACTGTATAATATCATTTAAATGTAGAAAATATTAGTAACTCGAACCAAATTATTTTGAAAATGTCTTCTTTCTACTCTTCGATCGCTATGAAAACTAAATTATTTATGCAATTCATAGTTCAAAACTGAGAAAATGTTATCTAAATCAAAAATAGATTTACAAAAATGCCTAACTTCTTAATTAGAAGAAACTTACTACTTCTGCACTCATGCTAATATGAAAACTAAATTATTTTAAACATCTTGTGATTAAAGACTGTATAACTTTATTTAAATGTAGAAAATATTAGTAACTTGAACCTAGTTATTTTGAAAATGTCTTCTTTCTACACTTCAATCGCTATGAAAACTAAATTATTTATACAAGTCATGGTTGATGACTGACAGCATGTTATTTAAATAAAAAAAAAGTATTCACAAAACTTAAAAGAACAGAATGACACTATCCAAAAATTATTTCCATGGATGTAGGTGTTTACCAGAATTATAATTTTGTTCAAACACACATTATAACTTTTTCTCTTCTCCTGCAACTGTATTAAAACAAACAGTACGACGTTTTTTCAGAAATGGGTGCATGTGTTTAGCAGAATGTTCTTTTGTTCAAACACACATATTATAACATATTTATCTCTGCATACAACTGTTTCCACAACTTTGTCTTTAACTTAAAAGAACAGAAAGACACTATCCAAAAAATTATTTACATGGATGTACGTGTTTTACCAGAAATTTATTTTGTTCAAAGACACATTATAACTTTTTCTCTTCCAATGTTTCAAACAAGCAGTACGACGTTTTTTTTCACAAAATATTCGTAAGGATGCAGGTGTTTAACAGAATTTTCTATTGTTCAAACACACGTTATAACATTATGGTCTTTACACACAACTGTAAATGGAAATTAACTTTCATGACCGAATAAATTAGAATGTAAATTTAGTAGCAGAGAAAAGATATGAGTCCATTTTAATACTGAAATCAGAACATTCATTTAAGCTTGGGACTGAAAACGTCTTGGTGTTAACAGTACACGAAACATCTGCAAGTCAACTTTCAATATGGTAAAAATTATAATGTAGATTTTGTTAAGTTCATTACAAGCTATCGTTACATAGTTGCGAAAACTTTCATGACGGAATAAATTAGAATGTAAATTTAATAGCAGAGAAAAAGTTATGTGGTCATTTTAAAACTGAAATCAGAACATTCATCAAAGCTTGGGACTGAAAACGTCTTGGTCTTAACTGTACACGAAACAAACTGCAAGTCAACTTTCAATGTGGTAAAAATTATAATGTAGATTTTGTTAAGTTCATTACAAGCTATCGTTACATAGTTGCGAAAACTTTCATGACGGAATAAATTAGAATGTAAATTTAATAGCAGAGAAAAAGTTATGTGGTCATTTTAAAACTGAAATCAGAACATTCATCAAAGCTTGGGACTGAAAACGTCTTGGTCTTAACTGTACACGAAACAAACTGCAAGTCAACTTTCAATGTGGTAAAAATTATAATGTAGATTTTGTTAAGTTCATTACAAGCTATCGTTACATAGTTGCGAAAACTTTCATGACGGAATAAATTAGAATGTAAATTTAATAGCAGAGAAAAAGTTATGTGGTCATTTTAAAACTGAAATCAGAACATTCATCAAAGCTTGGGACTGAAAACGTCTTGGTCTTAACTGTACACGAAACAAACTGCTAGTCAACTTTCAATGTGGTAAAAAATATAATGTAGATTTTGTTAAGTTCATTTCAAGTTATCGTTACATAGTTGCGATTATATTATTATTTAAGTACGTAAGTATTTTAATTAAAACACTAAAGTAATTTATAATTAAACAGTATGTTTAAGAACCCTTCCTTATAAAATGAGTTGGTTTTAGAAAAACGTTTAATAGATGGTATTGTATTCTATTTAAATTTGCAATATGAAACACTCTTATTTGTTACTACTACACTAAGTAAATTAATAATATTAAACAGTTTTTAATAGTTGTGTTAAAAAAAATTCGTTTTCGTATTAGCATGAGTGAAGAAGTAGTAAGTTTCTTCTAATTAAGAAGTTAGGCATTTTTGTAAATCTATTTTTGATTTAGATAACATTTTCTCAGTTTTGAACTATGAATTGCATAAATAATTTAGTTTTCATAGCGATCGAAGAGTAGAAAGAAGACATTTTCAAAATAATTTGGTTCGAGTTACTAATATTTTCTACATTTAAATGATATTATACAGTTTTGAATCACAAGTTGTGTAAAATAATTTCGTTTTCGTATTAGCATGAGTGCAGAAGAAGTAAGTTTCTTGTTTTCATAATTAGCGTGAGTGCAGAAGTAGTAAGTTTCTTCTAATTAACATCAAGTTAGACATTTTTGTGAATACTTTTTTATTTAAATAATATTTTGTCAGTTTATTAACCATGACTTGTATAAATAATTTAGTTTTTATAACGACTGGTGTACAAAGAAGATATTTTCAAATTAATTACGTACACGTTAGTAATATTTTCTACATTTAAATAATATTATACAGTTTTTTAATCACAAGATGTGTAAAATAATTTCCTTTTCGTATTAGCATGAGTGAAGAAGTAGTAAGTTTTCTTCTAAATAACAACAAGTTAGACATTGTTGTAAATATATTTTTGATATAAATAACATTTCCTTAGTTTTCAACCATGACTTGTATAAATAATGTAGTTTTCATAGCCACTGATGTGTAGAAAGAAAACATTTTCAAAATAATTAGGTTCAAGTTAGTAATATTCTCTACATTTAAATAATATTAAAAGTCTTTAATCACAAGTTGTGTAAAATAATTTTGTTTTCGTATTAGTGTGAGTGTAGAAGTAGTAAGTTTTCTTCTAATTAGAAACAAGTTAGACATTTTTGTGAATACTTTTTTGATTTAAATAACATTCTGTCAGTTTTCAACCTTGACTTGTATAAATAATTTAGTTTATATTACGACTGAAGTGTAAAAGAAGACATTTTCAAATTAATTAGGTACATGTTAGTAATATATATATATTCTACATTTAAATAATATTATAAAGTTTAATGACAAGTTGTGTAAAATAAGTTCGTTTTCGTATTAGCATGAGTGAAGAAGTAGTAAGTTTCTTCTAATTTAGATCATGAAGGCATTTTTGTAAATATATTTTTGATTTAAGTAACATTTTCTCAGTTTTCAACCATGACTTGCATAAATAATTTAGTTTTCATAGCGACTGAAGTGTAGAAAGGAGACATTGCAAAATAATTAGGTTTAAGTTAGTAATATTTTCTACATTTAAATAACATTATACAGTTTTTAATCACAAGTTATGTAAAATAATTTTCTTTTCGTATTAGTGTGAGTGTAGAAGTAGTAAGTTTTCTTCTAATTAGAAACAAGTTAGACATTTTTGTGAATACTTTCTTTATTTAAATAATATTCTGTTAGTTTTCAACCATGAATTGTATAAATAATTTAGTTTTTATAGCGACTAAGGTGTACAAGGATGATGTTTTCAAATTAATTTGGTACATGTTAGTAATAGTTTCTACATTCAAATATTTTATTCAGTTTTTTTTTTTTTTTTTTTTTTTAAACCACAAGTTGTGTTTTACAGTATGAATAGGCAAGCTTTGTCTGTTTTAAACCATGACTTGTATAAATATTTTAGTTTTCATAGCAACTGTAGTACAAGTAAGACATTTTCAAATTAATTTGGTTCATGTTAGTAATCATTTCTACATTTAAATAATATTATACGGTTTTCTTAATCATAAGTTGTGTTGTAAAAACAGTAATATTTTCTACATCCGAATAAATTGTTCGTTTTCAATCACAAGATATGTTTTATACACTATGAAAAGGTACCCTTTGTCGTTTTCAACCTTGACTTGTATAAATATTTTAGTTTTCATAGCAACTGTAATGTACAAGTAAGACATTTTTAAATTAATTTGGTACATGTTAGTAATAATTTCTGCATTGAAATAATATTATACAGTTTTTTTTTAAATCACATGTTGTGTTTTACACATTATGAAAAGGAATGCTTTGTTAGTTTTCAACCATGACTTGTATAAATATTTTAGTTTTCATAGCGATTTAAGTATACATATCGATATTTTCAAATTTATTTGCTACATGTTAGTAATATTTTCTACGACTATTTAATATCATACAGTTTTTTTTAACTACAAGTTGTGTTTTATACAGTACGAAAAGGCATGCTTTGTCAGTTTTCAACCAAGACTTGTATAAATCATTTAGTTTTCATACCAAGTTAAGTATACATGTCGACTTTTCAAATTAATTTGGTACATGTTGAACTACATGGATTTCGAAGATCATTTGAAGTTAGCAAGTACTTTCACTATTATATTTATAGATAGCTCCAGGCTTTGAGACGAGAATATAACATAGTTTCACCTTTTGTCGACCTTCCTCGTGTCTTATAATATAATAATAAATAGTTTTGGGGGATTATTTACAAAAGTTCTCTCCGTGAACACGTCAACATATTGTGGTATACATTAACCACCATGTAAGTATGAGTTATATAGCTATTATGAAGAGAAAGCGGGTTAAATCTATTTATAGTATATGATGAAATGATTAGAGAAAATATGTTATGACGCTATCCTAGGAAATCCCATTCCTGCATCTAAGTGTATCTATTTGAAACAAGAAACGAATGTAAGTTCAAAGAGGGGGGGAACCAGTTACTTAATATCACAATAAAAAGGTTGACTTTACTGTCCCCAGCATTAAACACTGTTTCATCGTTCGTTCTGTGAATACTGTTGACTACATACTTATCGGCAGCATCAGTAACTGTTCTTCTAACATAGTCTTTGTCTTTTCTCCTACAACTAACGAAGTAAGTAACGTCATGTTTGTTTGTTTGTTTTCCTATTTCTATCAGTTTCGATGTTTTACTATTTTGTTACTTAGTTGTTAGTCATCATCAGCTAGAGTTTATTGTTGACATAGTGCATAAAAATGTTATATTAAATACCTTTTTTCTTTTCAGATGGTATCTATAATTGAGAAATTCAATAACGCTACTTATGGGGCAAGGTGTGTTTCAATCTCACAACTAGTAGTGTTGAATATTACTTTAGATGTTAAAGAAAAGAACAAAAGGTTATGATTTATGTAGTTTATACTGACCAAACCGTATGAATTATGTTAGTGATATATTTTTTCTATTGTTCGTAGGGGTGCCCGAGTTGCAGACGTACAGGGTTTTTGTCGAACAATCAACAGGTCAATTTTTTGTAAAATAATTTTTTTCTTGTGATTTGAAAAGGTGGAAAAAGTGTACATCTATTATTCAACAGCCCCGAAGACCGTGTTGTAAACGAGATGACAAAACATTGCTTAGAACATTTTCATCATGGATTAAAATACGATCATGGATTTGTAGATTATGGTCACATGGAAAATATCGTAAGAAACATTTTCAACAATTGTGATCATGTATTTGTGAAAGGTGTTCAGAAGAAACAATTTCTACAAAACATTATTCCGTCTGCTGAGGTCTACGATCTATTTGATTTTAATTGCCCAAATTTAAATATTCTACCTAAATGTATTACTGTCTGTAAATTTCATACTTTTCCTGAAGCAAAATGTGCACAACAAATTGTTTTAATTTTAAAGTCATGGATCATAGACAATATTCATTACGTGTTTTTAAACAAACCTGAAGTAAAACAAGTTGCATATAACAATGTTACTGTTTAGAGAAGACTCTTTCAATTACAGACATGTAAGGACTTGAAAGAATGTGTGATACAATACGATAGTGCTCGCATTATTTTACGTAATGAGGAGATTACTTACCTCGTTATGAATTCCACTACTATTATAAATGACATCACGAGTAAATTTATACTCATGCAAGGGGGAAGTGTTTAATTATATAAACAAAGATGGTGTTCGTACAAGTTGGGAAAATCTATCATTATAGGACATCGTTACCTATGAAATAAATCATCCAGTTCTACTACAGTGAAGCCCTTTGTTTATACACATTATTTCATGGGAACGTGACAATCTTATGATACAGCATAAAGTTGTGACGTTCTGATATGAAAATTAACCTTAACCGTTTTCCTAATCCTTACACATTCGTTTCAATTAGTTGATAGTAATACTAACAGTGTTCATCTGGAAGGAGAAAAGATGTTGTATAGAAGAAAAAAGTTATGTAAGTATAATCTTATTTATCTTTCAATTTCTATGCAGTGGGAAAACATAATCAGCTTTCGCAAATGGTATAAGTAATTCTGTAACTTTTATATTATTATCATTTTCAGTACTGACATTCACATAGCTTAGGGTTGTGTAGAGATAAACATATTTTGATGACCTCTGTAATATTGTTTAGGAGAAAGTTGTCTATATTTGAGATCTTGTTTACCAAATATAGTTTCATAATGCATGCTGATCTTTACCTTTAACTGTTATGTCTTTAGCCTAGGGCTTGTTGTTGTTGAAAATAAATTCGACCTTGGTGTTAATGTAGAGGAGAAAACTTTTCATTATTATTAGAAGTCTATTCTGTTTATTTAAAAAAACAATGACATACTTTTGCAAAGGTGGTATTTCCCAGTTTTAATGAAGACGGAATTACCCTTCCTCTGTTCCTATAAGGAATACCTAGACTCCTGGATAATTATATTCCCCCTTTATTACTGGACATCTAGGTCTTTAGGGATAGCATAGTATGAAAGGTGTAACTTTTTGGTTCGAAAACGATTCCCGCGATACCACAAACACCTCTTGGTCCAAACGCCCTAACAACAGGCGTCGGGATGAATCGGGGATATCATAGTGTTAAAAGGCGTAACTCAATTGTTCTAATCGACTACCATGACGTCCATAACGTCTCTTTGGTCCAAATGGCCTAATTACACCCGTTGGGATGAATATGGATAGCTTATTGTTAAAAGGCATAACTCATTTGTTCGAATCGACTACCATGACGTCCAAAACCTCTCTTTGGTCCAAATGGCCTAATTACACCCGTTGGGATGAATATGGATAGCTTATTGTTAAAAGGCATAACTCATTTGTTCGAATCGACTACCATGACGTCCAAAACCTCTCTTAGGTCCAAATAGCGTAATTACACCCGTTGGGATGAATATGGATAGCTTATTGTTAAAAGGCATAACTCATTTGTTCGAATCGACTACCATGACGTCTATAACCTCTCCTTGGTCTAAAAGGCCTAATAACAGCTGTGGGGTGAATCGGGGATAACATAGTGTTAAAAGGCGTAACTCAATTATTCGAAACGACTACCATGACGTCTAAAACCTCTCCTTACTACAAAGGGCCTAATTACAGGCGACGGGATGAATCATGGATAGCATAGTGTTAAATGGCGTAACTCAATTGTTCGAATCGACTACCATGACGTCTATAACCTCTCCTTGGTCTAAAAGGCCTAATTACAGCTGTGGGGTGAATCGGGGATAACATAGTGTTAAAAGGCGTAACTCAATTATTCGAAACGACTACCATGACGTCTAAAACCTCTCCTTACTACAAAGGGCCTAATTACAGGCGACGGGATGAATCATGGATAGCATAGTGTTAATTGGCGTAACTCAATTGTTCGAATCGACTACCATGACGTCCCGGATCAAAGGGCCTAACTAGATCGGATCAAACGGCCTAACTATGCGTCAGGATGAATCGGGAATAGCTTAGTGTATAAGGGCGTAATTACATTATTCGAATCGACTACCATGACATCACAGGACTGTGACGGATCAAAGGGCTTAAGTATAGAGACTGTTCCTGTTGCGTAACGGGAATACTGACCATAGGGCCTAAATCCTAAACAAGGAGTCTGGATGAATCGGGGAATATGGCGCTAGCAACCATTTTGAATCCACCATCATGGATGACGTCATCGGTAGGTCGGCAATGCAACTAATTACTTTACAATTTGACCGACGCCGTAAGCTGCCATCTCATCCTAACATGACCTACGCCTTAAGCTGCCATCTCTCCCTGTTACAGCTTGACCAATGCCTTAAGTTGCCATCTCTTCCTATTACGTAACAGGAATAATGACTCTTAGGGGCCTAACTCCTAAAAGGGACGCTTCGGGAACAGCACAGGGAGAAAGGGGGCGCATATTCGACTTAGAACACTCTTGCATTAATTTCGACTTAGCACACTCTTGCAATTACTAATTTTGAATATGGCGCTAGCAACCATTTTGAATCCACCATCATGACGTCATCGGTAGGTCGGTAATGCAACTAACTACTTTACAATTTGACCGACGTCGTAAGCTGCCATCTGTTCCTAACTTGACCGACGCCTTAAACTGCCATCTCTCCCTGTTACAACCTGAACAACGCCGTAAGCTGCCATCTCTTCCTGTTACGTAACAGGAATAATGACTCTTTGGGGCCTAACTCCTAAAAGGGACGCTTCAGGAATACCACTGGGTGAAAGGGCGCAAGTACATAGAGTCTCATGACGTCACAACACAGTCTGGATCAAACAACACAAGTATAGATCCTGTTCCTGTTACGTCACAGGAATAATGGTTCCCAGGGCCTAACTCCTAAACGAGGCGTCGGGAAGAGTCGGGAATAACACTGGGTGAAAGGGCACATCTCGCTTTTTTTATTCGAGTATAATAACGCCGGGCGTCTGGAAGGCGTCGGGGGGCGTCTGGAAGAGGCGTCGCGGTACAAAGGGCGGGGGCCCAATCTGGCTTGATACTACTACCGTGACTTCTGTCGTTTTCATATATGTGGGCCTAACCGACAAAATCGCATGTATTAAATCACAACACCTATTACATTAAATTAATATTACGTATACGAATTTATGTCGGCCGCGGTGGTCTAGAGGTAGCGTGCCCGCCTCTAGATCCGCAGGGCGCGGGATCAACCCCGGCCGCGGTCGATGGATTTTTCAGGACGTAAAAATCCTGGGCACGGAGTCCTCCGGGAGGGACTTTAAGCTGGGGGTCCCGTGTCGTAGATTTACGGCACGTAAAAGAACTCCAAGCCTAAATTAGAGCCTCTGGACAAAATTTCTCGGCCCTTTCACGTCCAAGAAATACTTAGTTTCCAGAGGGGGGTTGCGAGGCGATGGGCTTACCACCTGTCCCTCTACCCTCTCTCAGAAAATAAGCATATCAAAATTAGTATAGGTAATGAAACCTCCATTGGAGGCCCCTTCGCCCCACCTGGGGATCATAGGGTAACAGATACAGATACAGATACGAATTTATAACATCTATGGGAAGAAGCCTATTGATGTTGAACCAAATCGGTTGACCGGTACCGGAGTAATGCCCACTTTAGTGCCTATTTTATGGTAATATATTAGAAAGAACTTGTCAATGTAAAAGCATTGTACATCTAGGAAGATAAGCGTAACAAAATTCACATCGGTAAACAGGGGGCATAGGATTCGAAAGAGAGAGATAATAGTTAAATCATGTGGAATCCACTCCACGATTAGGTAGCGTCGCCTGGTAAAAGCGACCTCAGATTCGAGTTGCTTGGCCCAGAAAACCCTGGTATAGTTTCGTTCAAATCAAACAATGTTTCACCATACAGTATTTAGGCCTATATTGATTATCCCTCTTCCGTGTAGGTTGAAAATTTCATATGTCCACGGGCCTTCTAAACAAATGAATCGTCCAGGATGGACTTACAAAATCAAGCGATCGCGATGCTTTTATTTCCAAGGTATGACAAAAATTTGACATTGAAATGTATTACTGAAAACTGATGCTTCGAAAACGCAATAAACGCACTTTTTATGCCCGTTTTTCAGTCATAACTCACTCACGAACGGAAGCGAAAATTAAAATTCCGGCTTCGAGGTGCATTTTCCAACCCTTCAGTCCACCTAGGCACCTATGTTCAAAATTTCAGATCTCTGCGTTGAGTAGATTTCGCTGGGCATCGCGGACAGACAGACAGACACTTTCTTTTATTAATATAGATGTTTACACCCACTCAGAATATCCATCCTCTACCATTGATTATTATTTCACGGTAAAAGCATTGTACATAAAGATCGGCCCTGATGACGAAAATATTTAATTCATAGCCAGTTTTCAGTTGACAAAAGAAGTAATTTAATTGTCTCTATAATTGACTTTTTTCTGTGCTAGCTTTTAAGACATACATGCGAGAAAGTTTGCACCATTTATTAATAGACAGTTTTAGCTCACAGGTTTTATAATAACTAGGTCCATAGACATCACTAGCTGAGTCTATGTGTTTACTTCGAGGCAATTGCACAACCTAAATTAATTGAGTGTTAGCATCAACAACTAGGCTTGAATCCGAAGGAATAGATTTACGTTGCAATAAAGTTTCTCAACACACACTGCAATGCAGTTACTGAACGCATACCGACTCAGTCCACCCAAGCTCGACATCAATCAGTAACCAAGTAATTGTCATTAAGTTAATTTTAACATTAAGGTGTAAATAATGGCGTTTCCAAAATAGGAATTATGGATGCGCTCAAAGCACTACAACTTAGCAACACCGCCGCTAGAATACGTTGTTTGCAATATCCTTAACCAAAATAGAAATTAGATTCTGACCGAACAGATGCAATTTCCCAGGTCATGGGGAATGCATATGAGAGATGTGAGACATCTCGGAGGAGTTTGCACTTAGCGAACAGCTTCGTAATGCGTTACCATAAATTATGTAAGTCTAATTACATACGCGAAATTCCTAAATGTCCTTTTTGAAGTGAAACTTCTTCAGCAGCGGTAGGGGTAAATCGAGAGCTTGTGTAAAGTTCAAAATCGTCACGAAATTAGTGAGGTGTGACGGAACGGACTGCACAGGAAACAATCAACTCAATGATTATTAGGCTTATCCAAAATTTTAAAAATAAAAGATTCAAAATTAAAAAATCCAAAATTTAAAAAATCCAAAATCCAAAATTAAAAAATCGAAAATAAAAAATTAAAACATCCATAAAAAATCAAATATTCAAAATCTAAAAAAAAATAAAAAATTCAAATTTAAAAAGTCCTAATATCCAAAATTTAAAGAATCAAAAAATTCAAAATTAATAATTTTAAAAAATCGGAAGTCCAATTTAAAAATTGAAAATTGAAAAACCCCCAAAAAAAATAAAAATTCAAAGATCTAACATTTAAAAAAAATTAAAATTTCGAAATTAAATGGTTGAAAGATCAAAAATTTATAAAATCCAAAATTAAAAAAGTCCAAAAACCCAATATTAAATAGTTCAACAATTCAAAATTGAAAAATCAAATAATCCAAAATTGAAAAAATCCAAAATTAAAATAAGTTTCACTTCTGTCGCGTGGCGTTCCACGCACACTTTCTTTTTTAAAATTCAGCTGCGTTTATACTCCTTTTAGCTACGAGGCCATATCGGGAGTTCGGCATGTGTGTCTATACAGTAGGGTAGGCCATGACACTATTGACTGTCAATTATTTCTATTGATAGTGTATTTTAGTGTATGGATATGATACAGGATGAAATGGTGATGATGATTCATGGTATGTAAATATCGAATTCGGCATTTGACTTTACGACTGGGAAAAAACACGATGTCAAATTGGCCGGCCAGGGGATTTGAACCTGGGACCTCCCGAATGCGAGTCCAAGACGATGCCATCTCGGCCATCTCGCTCGGTAAAATGGCTTTCTTTGGATGATAAAATCACTTCAGTTTGAACCCTGAAACATGCTTGAACTGACCACGTTCTGCCTTGCTTGTAGTTTTATTTCAATGACGTCATGATCCTCTCCGTAATTAATTGTTTTCCCAAAAGCCAGTCATTTACTCAAAGAGGCACTTTTTCAAGTACCAATGATTTAAAAATCACTTCTTTTAGGCATATTCTAAAATAAAGAAATGAATCAACCAAAGCTGGCTAACAATATCTATAAGTGATAGACAGTGATAATTTTGTTTAGGATAGAGTGGGCCATGCAATATTATTGAAGCGTGTTATACCCATTATAAAATTAATATTGTGTTTCTGCGCTGTCAAATGGACAAATAATAAGGTTTATGTCAAGTACCGGCTGGAATTCGTCTATTATTTCTACTTACAGAAACCGAAACATGTGAATTTTTCGTGTTTACACTAGTTACGGGAACTCGGCCGCTGATTGGTTGTCCGCGAGAGTCAATCAAAATGCTTTGGGTCTTCGGACAAGACAGCTGATACCATAATAGATGTGATCGGTGGTTATTTCGGTACCGGTCAGCCGATTTGTTCCAACATAGACTTCTTCCCATGGACGTTATAAATGCACATGCCAAGTTTCGTGAAAATCCGATAAAGCGTACAGACAAATGGACAGAAATTATTAATCGATACTTTGTGTAGTTTTAATGAATATTTTGGCTGAAAATAATGTTGAAAATGTATAGAAGTTTAATATTTCATTTTAGACACTCCTTACTTATTTATGTGGTCTCCTTTGACTTAAAGATTCCTTGTGTATTATAAGGTCGAACCTCATTACTCCGCTAAATTCCATGAATTTCGCTAGTGTAGGAGTGGATGCAGCTCTGCGGGAAGCTGAGTTATTAACTGATGTCGCCACAGGAGAGCGACTCACAGCAAACAACAACATTTCTGAAATATCAGACCTCACATAATGTTTATTTTATTGGCTTTTAACTCCTACAAAAAGGGAGGTTAGAGAAAAATGTAAAAAATATAGAAAGAAACGACTCACATAATTTCAGTTATGCCTACAGTTATAGTAAAATTAAATAGCTTATGTATTTTTGGGCAATACCTATCAGGCGTTCTTCTTTCCCTCCTCCTCTTTCTTTCTTAATTATTTTCCTTCTGCATTTCTCGCCTATCTTTCTTTCCTTCTATATTTCTAGCATTTTACTTTCTTCCTGCCTGTCATTTCTTTTATTATTCGTTCCTTTCTGTTTTTTTTCTCCATAATTTCTTTCTGTCTATCTTTGTTCCTTCGTCGTCCCTTCATTTCATTTTTTATTAAACTTGATATACGCACTTATAACGCTCAATTGACCGTTTAAATCCATTCATTTCGAGCACCGCCGTCTCGAGAATTACATTGCCTGTCCTAAACGGCTAATTTTGCATACACTGCGACATTACAGTTGGCAGCACCTACTGCATCTTTTAATATTGGATTTTTAGACTTTTTTAAATTTTAAATTTTGGATTTTTTTAAATTTTTGATCTTATAATTTGTTAATTTTGTAATTTTAGTATTTTTAATTTTGGATTTTTTAAAATTTCAGACCTTTAAATTTTTTGTTTTGTGGATTTTTCAATTTTCTATTTTTAATTTTGGATTTTTTATTTTTAAATTTTGGAGTTTAAATTTTTGAATATTTAATTTTTTTTTAATTTTGGATTTTTGCATTTAATTTTTCATATTTTTAATTTTTTTAATTTTGAATATTTGGATTTTTTCATTTTAGATTTTTTATTTTTTAAATTTTGGAGTTTTTAAATTGTTAATTTTGGATTTTTTATTTTTTAATTCTGGAATTTTTTAAAAATCTGGATCATTGAATTTTTTATTTTTAGGATTTTTTAATTTTGGATTTTTTAAATTTTCGAATTTTTAATCATGAATTTTTTTATTTTTTAAATTTCGGATAAGTCTAATCATTGAGTTGATTGTTTTCTGTGCAGTCCGTTCCTTCACACCTCACTATTTTCGTGACGATTTTGAGCGTTACACAAGCTCTCGATTTACCCCTACCGCGGCTAAAGAAGTATCACTTTAAAATTCTAAGCGAGATTATAACGCTATAAAACACACTAAGTTGTTTTCATCCTCTATAAAGTTTTGAGAACAGGTGCTTTAAATTCGTGTGAATCTACTCTGTGTAAGTTAAAGTGAGTTTTAAAGTAAACAAAAGGAGAATGAAAAAGTCTAGGTCCCGCCATATCCACAAGAAGGTTTTCGAAGGCTCACAGCGATGGCAGCAATGCAAGCCTGCTCTCTCGCCAAGCAGGTTTATATCCTCTGGCTGGTTGCTAGCTAAAATCAGAATATTTACAGGTAGGGAAAAAAAGCGGGCTGACTAAAATATCTAAGTTGCCGATATGAGGATAGCAGGGAATGTATTGAAATTTGTTCTAGTGTCGACTGTTGACTTAGCCCACTTCGAAACCCAGAATATTTTTTTCTAATCGTATTGTTTTATAACTAATTATATTATTAATATTATTATAAAATACTAACACAAATCACATTATATTCAGCTACAAGAGTCGGTCCGCTTTTTTCCCCCCTACCTGTACATAACATATTGGGTTGTTCGTAATAATTATAGTATCTACTATGGCCCTAAATAGCGTGCTCACTCGCTCCCTCACTTCGTGAGACATCGTGTATATTCGGCGATGTTCGTCTCTCGCAGTGTAAACTTTAACAATATTATACAAATATAATGCCGTTAGGAAAACCCTTTCTTTATTATATAAGGCCTAAGTGAAATGAACATAATGAACAAATATACTAATTTTATTTTTACTTACAATTTTCATACCTCTGAACCACAAACATTTTTAATAAACTGCCAGTGTAAATTTCTTAAAAATCCTGGAGTCTATTAATAATGGCTTGCACCACCTATTGATGGTTTAACCCTGGAAGTATCGCGGACAATAATAATCCAAACAAACCACTCCTTCTCTTGAAAAATTATATAATTTCTGAAAATTACATTGAATTTATCGAATAAAATTCACAGCATATTCATCTGTCAACAAACAGTTGAGAAACGATACGTATTATCCACCGCCGTCTCGAGAATTACGCACAAGAATTATACAGTTTAGAAGGCAGTGGCTCACAGTTATCTTTGGAACTGCATAATCGAATCTGAGATCGTTTTCCCAGGTGGCGATTTCTAATCGTGGAATGTACTCTAAAGCCGGAATTTTAGCTGTTTCATTAATTATTAATGGTTTGGTTTATGAATGATTCGCGTGCAAGTGTTAATAAATATAATGCATTAATAATCATTATACTCTAATTTTTTTTTTATTTTTCAATTAATTATCGTGGGCGAAGCCTGCTAGTGGCTGAACAAAACATCTTAAACGAAAAACTTTCTGACCAAATCTTGTCAACTCACATCCCAACCAGAATATTGGAAGTTAAATGTACAAAACTAGCAGTGAAAGTCTATTTATCAACGCAAAGTGGACAAGGTTTGTAGCGAGGCTCTTTTCAAATACGTAGGAGCATGGGATTTCAGAAACAAAGAGGAATTTCTCTGAAAGGTTATTATAATTTGTTACGAAACCTTATGCTCAGAACGTTTCAATATTTCAGTTTATACGAGGAAGTTTGTGGAACACAATTTAGTACTCGTATGGTTTCATATGTATTCCATCCTTTGCAGTCTTCATTAATTCCAACACGCCATAATATTCACATTAATAACTGCGATGGCCGACATTTCCCGTCCCCTACACCATCTCATCAAGTACCACTGTCGTATAACTAAAGGTGTTTCTCATCCAGATGGACAAGTCGTTCCAATAGCACACGCCAATGTGTATGCTGGTAGCTGATGATGTTCAATGTACAGATGTAGTGTTGGTCCTGAAATCTGTATGAAGGCGTGCACACACGAAAATCGTAGGTTTATTTCCTAAGTAATAATACAAGTACTGTTGAAGTTGAAAAGAATGGTTTTATTTTGTAGTACAAGTTACACGCCGTGACAGTTGTCGACCAATGATGAAAATCCACTGATTACATGTTCTTAATTGTATTTATACTCTCCTAAGAAGGGGAAATTTAGTCTAATTTATTATACTGATTGACAGGGGAATTAATAGATTTCTAAGCTGAGTCATGAAGAAATTATTATGTTTGTGATTTAAGTGACTAGTGCCAGATGAGGTCAGCATTCTTTAAGTGTTTACCTTGCTGTTCTCAATTGCTTACATTCAGCTGACATTACAGGATTATTTAATAGTTCCTTGTGTAGTAAGTTTCTTAACCTAATTTCAACACATATGTCTGGCAACCTTCATTTCCTCATGTCTCAATTATAAAATCTCTACTGAACTTTATACTTAATTTCTTTTATAATTTTATAATATAAAATTATACAACACCACGTTGTTTATTATTCTTGCTCCTGCATCAGTTAGTATGTAAGTGAGCAAGTAGATTTTTATTACAATCAGGGACTTGGGGGTTACATTTCTGTTTCACCATTCAGTCTCCACACCAATCTTAATTCCATCTTCAATACGAGTGAAATGTAACAATTATTACGTTCTTTTAAATAACCGATTTTCACAACTGAATTCAAGACCGGCATCAGTACTAAGTGAAAAATTACCATTAATTCTTACCAATTCCTTATTAGCCCAGTCAAATGTAACAAAAAAAATGCGTGAACTTACATTAAATGGAGTATTAATGATTTTTGGAGGGGAGTTTCGGACCATTACTGGAATCACAAATCCAGATTTGCAACCCTCAGACACCTGTGCTCGCTGAATGGCGGTCGAAATAAATTGGTTTTTCCGGACTTTTTTCAGTTTGTCGATAATATCTCCTAAACTATGCGTTTGTTGAAAAGAATCTTTCTTAGCTTTTTTAAAGCAATTTAACTTTTCTAAAATATGAGATAAAAACGTTTTTGTAAGTTATATAGTTACCGAGACACGGCTTTTCAAAGATTGGCCATTTTTTCCAAAAACTTGAAATTTTAAATTTTCTTCGTGTTTTGAACTGAATACAGGCAAAATGATACGTCCTACAGAAAAGTTAAGACAACAAAAGTTGTAAGCAATTTAATAAGCTTTAATTGCAGCTATAGCTGGTTCTTGTGGCTCAGATAGTCTCGTCATAAATGACAAAAGCCGAAAATATGAAAAAATGCTTTTTTGGGTGAAAGTTGAATAACATCGTTTCCTCCACCAACAACTTAATTTTTTTGTAACATGTTGGCGGATAAGGTCTTATGACTGTGTATAGAAACTATTTTTGTGTATATGTGTCTATGGGAGATAGATTTTGCCAGAAAAAAATATTTAAGCAGAATATTTTATAAAAATGTATTTACTTTTAAACCAACAGGCATATTTAAACGATGTGTGAGGTTCCTGGTATGGGACCTGGGAAGTCGAAGGTAGTAATTGTATTTCATTTTTAATATTTTCCAGAGTTTGACAATGACTCATGTCTGCATCTAACTCCATGCGAACTAGTTTATTTATGTGTGCCATATTATTTCAATATTTCACCTATGTCAAATATTTGATCGAAAGCCAGAGCAATGTCTTCTGTGTGATAAAATGAGTCAGATGAAACCCAAAAACAGAGATTAATAGTAAATACAGGAAGGCATCTATATTAATAAAAATGAATTCCCAAAATGTATGACGTAGCATCACTTGAGAACGGCTCGACCAATTTGGCTGGATTCTTTTTTGTTGTGTTCGTAATTGTCAGGACAAGGTTTGTATGAATGACATTTTTTGGAAAATCCACGGGAAAAGAAGGAAATGTGAAATGAGGCAAAGTTAGAGAGTTCTGTCAATTGTTTACATAACAAAAAAAAAAGAAGATTGAAAAGATTGAAGTGTGACATATTCAAAGTTTGAGAGTTCGGCTAACAAATGTTTTCCTTTAAATAAAAAATAAATAAAAAAAAAAAAAGTCTGAGTCTTGCAACCAAACCAAATCGAAAGAGTGTATGTATGTATGTGGGTATGTATGTTCCCTATACAAATCTACATTTCTTGACCAATTTGCACGAAATTTTGCACACATACCCAGTTGGGCCCAGGAAGGAACGCGGTGAACACTAAAATTCCCTCCCTTGAAAGTTCATATAATTTCTGAAAGTATTATACTGAAAAATGAAATGCAATTAAGTTATCATGACAACAGTGTATTGTTTATGGTGTTCACATAGGGCTTTGGGAAACTACATAATACTGAGCTTTAACAAATTCTCATGCTATCGATGTAATTAATACATTTGTGAAAATAATTCTTGAACAATGAAATCCAAGAAAATAGAGCACAATGTGAAGCAGTTACATAACTTTCTCTACCCTCGACATGGAAAATATCATTTTCTCACTTCACATTTTTATGTAGAATAAGCGGTCGTATTGCAGGGACAGCTTTATGTGTGTGACAGTGAGTTTGCTGTATCAGAAGTCGGTAAAAAAAAATCCTATCCACTGAATCGTCACTCATAGCTGTAGGCTTTGTATAGGGATGTTTATCATAGGCCCTAAACATCTACAAGAAGAGAAAATAGGATGGAACTTTTTCAGTCCTATGCCTGCAGTATATTATGTCCCAGGTTTTGGGGGAGGAAAGTATGAAAGTGATATTGAATTTTTTTTTTAATTTCAGCTCCGAAACGGTTGTATGGTAATATGAGAGTGAGAAATAAAAATTTCCATAAAGACAATACAATCTTTTGTAGTAGGAATTTATGATTCTTCTTATTTCAACCCCTCTGAGGCATGGTGTGTAGAAGCATCGGAATGCAACATTCGGCTTCCTCTGTGAGCCATAAAAAGCTATATCTAGCGTTTTCTTAGGGAATAGTTTGAGTGTGATAAGTCGTTCTTCATTTCAAATTCTACGTATATAGTATACAAGGCTCTAGAATTTGAAAATCGAAAGTCCATCAAGTTAATTTCAAATTACAAAATAAAAACCCGGGCGACGCCGGGCCTTTTAAGCTAGTATCTATATAAATAAAAGGAAGTGTTTGTCTTTCTGTCTGTCCGCAATGTCCAGCGAAATCTACTAAACGCAGAGATCTGAAATTGTAAACATAGGTGGAATAAAGGGTCAGAAAATGCACCACAAAGCCGAAATTTTAATTTTAGCTTTCGTTCTGAGTTAAGAATGAAAAACGGGCAGAAAACATGCATTTTTTGGGGGTTTTAGAAGCATCAGTTTTAAGTAATACATTTCAATGTCAAATCAATTACAGTTGGCTTTGGCTATTTTTGTCATACATAAAAGCATCACGATCGCTTGAATGTTGTAAGCCCACGCTGGTGGATTCATTTGTTTATAATGTCATGGCACACAGATATCTGAAATTTTCAACATAGACGGAAGAGGGATAATGAATAGCCTATAGGCCTAAATGGACAGACATTGATCGGTTTAGACGAACTCACTATGCAGGAGTTTTCTGGGCCCGGGGAACTCGATCGCTTGACTTTGTAAGTCAATCCTGGACGATTGATTTGTTTAGAGTGTCAAGGCCCGTAGACATATGAAATTTTTAACCTACACGGAAGAGGGATAATCAATATTGGCCTAAATAAGGTTAAACATTGTTCGATTTGGACGAAACTCATACAGAGGTTATCTGGAAAAAAAAAACTTGAATCTGAGGTCGCTTTGACCAGATGATGCTATCTAATCATGGTATGTAGTCCACGTGATTTAGGTGTTAATAAATATAATGATTTAACTATTATGCTCTTAATTTTTAATTCTTAAATTTCGAAATAATTATAGCTGTTAGATGCAGGCAAACTCTGGAAGAATGTCAAGCACACTAAAATCATTACTTCCTTGGGCACTTTCTCAGGTTGGACTGAAAACTGCACCAAATAATTTTTTCACCTTACAAAAGATACAGTAGTCGTGAAGTAGGTCTATGATCTACTTATATTGAATGCTCTAACACAGAATAGTTATTTTTTTAGAACCTTTGAGATTATCAGTAGGCTTATGTGCATTTCTTCATGTTTTGTTCTGTATTCGTTAAAACTGATACAGAATTTTGATATTACATGAAGTAAATAGCGAAGGTGAGTCCACTACGGTATTCTTAGGAATGTTCCAGGTGTAGAAACTCTGTTAGTACAAAACCTCAGGTCTGCCAGTTGTGTGCACTCAGATGTAACAGCTTCATTCAAGGCAAAGGTTTGGTGCACATCACAGAAGGTTCTTCCTTGCATGAGTAAGCAAATGTTTTTTGAGATTTGTTTTTTGGGCAAACTTCTTTGTGCAGATATCACACATAAATGGTTTCTCACCAGTGTGAATGAGCAGATGTGTTTTGAGATTACTTCTTTGGTTAAATTTCTGTGCACAGACATCACAAGAAAATGGTCTCTCTCTGGTGTGAATGGAGAGATGTGTTTTAAGATTACCTCTGACGGTAAATTTCTGTGCACAGACATCACACGAAAATGCTTTCTGTCCAGTGTGAATGAGCAGATGTGTTTTGAGACTTTCTCTTCGAGTAAATTTCTGCGCACAGACATCGCACGTAAATGGTTTCTCTCCAGTGTGAATGAGCAGATGTTCTTTGATGTGATATTTTCGAGTAAATTTCTGTGCACAAACATCACACGAGAATTGTTTCTCCCCACTGTGATTGAGCAGATGTCTGTTGAGATGCTCTCTACGGGTAAATTTCTTTGCACAAACATCACAAGTGAATGGTTTCTGTCCAGTGTGAGTGAGCAGATGTTTCTTGACATGATATTTTCGGGTAAATTTCTTTGTGCAGACATCACACGACGCATTTTCGTCTCTAGTCTTAGTACGGTGTTTACTGTTTCTAGCAGAAGAAGATGTGCTTGTGAATACAGCAGGTGAGTTTGATTGCATTAGCTGATCCTCTTCTTCATTATTCCTTTCAGAAATTCCTGAAACTTGCTGTATCTTGTGATTGGTGTTGTGTGCTGTGGAATCACTGAAGTCCGTTTTCTCAAGTTTTATCTGGTTTGTCTGTATTGCATCGAATGTAAAGGCCACAGGTTCACACTTCGGTTGAGTTGGAGAGATCTCTTCCTTAATTTCGATCTTAACTTCTTCAGGTTTCAGTGAAGGCTCCATTCTGTCTATGAAATGGGATAGGGTAGGGTAGCATTCTTCAATCTCACCACTTTATGCAATGACGGTAGACTTCTTCTTCTTCTTCAATGTAGTGGCCTCGGCCTAGATGCGGCCATGTAGCAAGTGCTCAGAAATGTCCAAGATGCACATAATTTCTCTTATGGATATCACAGATATATAGAGATAGATCGGCAATGGTGTATGCTGTACTATTGGCGGCAGTGAAGCCACGTTGATGCACGGACCGCCATATTACTACACTGTAGCAGCTGATCGAGTACAAGCCACAAGAGCGTTACAGCGATGTGAATTTTAGCATTTTAGCTAATAATGTAATTGGACTGAGGAGTATAAATACTTTTTCTAAAATAGTGAATACCTGTGTGGTATTCGGGTGTAATTTTTCATACTACGACAGAAAGAAACAAGGAAAGGAACACGTTTCGATACATTCGTAAGTAGGCCTTTCATTACTATTGTTAGCCATTTCATGCATTATACATGCTTTAGTTTCTAGGAATGTATTATATGGTTGTAAATAACCATAACCTAATATTGTTAACTATTTCATGCACTGTAAATAGTCATATATTACTTTAGCATTTAGAAATTGCAAATAAACTTAACCTCAATTTATGCGTATTTTTTGCATTGTAAATAATATTATGCTTTAGTTACTAGGAATGTTTTATATTTTTATAAAAAAACTGTAAGCATACATTGATAGCTATTTATTGTATTATTCATACTTCCTTAAGACCTGTACTTAAAATCTTAAAACTTATTTAATGAATTTCTGCTTCATTCCCCCCCCCCCCAACCATAAAAACACAGTCTAGTTAAAATTACATTGATTCCGCAGTATGCACACAAATTTGCAAATTTGGTGCAAAATCAACTGAAGTAAACTGAGAAAAATATGAAATCACATAAAGAAAAGCAGATTGTTGCCAAAGTTAGTCATTAATGTGGCCTTCTGCCATCCACATGTACACGGATGTCATTCACATGGCTTGAAATTTTTTTTTAAATATATAAACATTTAAGCTCTGCTGGTGTCTTATTATTATCAAGAAACCCCTGAAGTATTTTAGTAATTTTTTTTTAGATTTTAAAAACAAACTTAAAAAATTTCATTTTAGACACTCCAAATTTTCCCGTATTTGAAGAATGACCCATATACTGATTCTTTTGATCAGCGTTCCTCAACCTTTTTGAACCCGAGGACCTCTATAATGTCAAAAAAATTTTACGGACCCCTAATTTTACATCCCATTTTTAAAAGAAGGCCTATATTCTTAATATTTGGGGTATTAATTATAGGTAATTATTACGAAATATGTGAAAAAATTTTACTTCTTTACTTTCCACAAGCTTTATGATATTTTTTTAATTATGTATGCGGACCATCTGCAGCATCTTCGCGGACCATAGGTTGGTGGTCCGCGGACCATAGGTTGAGAAACGCTGCTTTTGATCAATGGAATGGAAGTTATCTAAAATATAGTCTTGATAAAATAATGTCCTTATTTCATTTATGCCTGTCATTTCACTATGCGTGTTGTAATTGAGCAATACTGTAGTTTATTAATAGTATTGATGTTCTTCTCTTGCTGGCTTACTATGCTGACTATTTTTTTAATTTTGGATTTTTATTTTGGATCTCTGAATTTTCTATTTTTTAAATTTTGGGTTTTAGGATTTTTTTGAATTTTTAAATTTTAGATTTTTTATTTTTTAAATTTTGGATATTTGGATTTTTTACTTTGGATTTTCTAAATTTTCTAAATTTTGGATCTTTTATTTTTTATTTTTTTTAATTTTATATTTTTAATTTATTTTTATTTTTTAATTTCGGATTTTTAGACTTAAAGTGTTGGATTTTCGATTTTTTTATTTGAATTTTTTTATTTTTAAAATTTTGGAATTTTTTAAATTTTGGATAAGCCTAATTATTGAGTTGATTGTTTTCTGTGCAGTCCGTTCCGTCACACCAAACTAATTTCGCGACGATTTTGAGCATAACACTAATTTCGTGACGATTTTGTCCGTAACGGAAACTCTCGATTTAATCCTACCGCGGCTAAAGAAGTTTCACATCAAAAACCTAATTTTTAGCACCAAATCTTGAGAAAAATAGCAAGAGGACGTGCATTTTCAATGTGGCTTCAGTGTGTTCACTTGTGGATAGAAAATTTCCAATAGAAAATTGTAAAAATAGACTTTAATCTAAGTTCTCGTGATAGTTTCCCATTGAATTACGTGTAGTTCAATGGGTGTCTTCAGGTGAGGCAAGATGGCGGCATAGCGCAAGGCTAGGCTTCACCGCCGTGACCCAGATTGCCGGGCTGTGATGGATATTAAACAGTTCCAACAGTTTCAAGCTGGCGCTGACTACTTCGATTTGTCAAGATCTAGTAAGCCTTGGTTACCGTCAATCTAATATTAAACTACAAATCTGCTGCTTTCTTTATTTTTAGAATGAACCGTTCCAAGGGGTTCACAGATTATAGACATAACCGTTCGTTGATATATTCATTTCTTTTTGCAATCATTAGCATGAATCTTAAGTGCTTCTTCAAAAGAAGAGTCTAATAAAAATAAAATCAGGTAAACTGATGAAACAAAGTGCCAGAATAGTAGTAGTATAGTAGTAGTCCTTCGAGTCTGGGTGTAGACTCCTGGTGATCCTTATTTGGATTTACTAGGCATTATATTTTTTCAGGAGTGGTTTGCCATTGCCTTCTCCCGTGCTTAGTGGACGTTTGTGCGTTCCCTGTTCCTGGTTCTCACTTCTGTCAATTCCCGCCATTCTTTCCTGTCCTTTACAATGTGGGTAATGGCTTCCCAACTTAAATTGACGGTTTTCTTCACATCATCTATCCAGCGTGTTCGAGGTTTTCTTTGTTTCCTAGATCCTTCGACAAGTCCAATCATGATGTCATGTTCCAATGATCCTTGATTTCTCATGACATGCCCAAAGTACTGAAGCTTCCTTCTAACTACCATGGCTTCCAGCGACCTTGTGGGTTTTATGCAGGGCCGTCGCGTGGGCGGGGCGAACGGGGCGATCGCCCCGGGCGCCGCAACCAGGGGGGCGCCGTGGCAACGGAAAAAGTAAAACAACATTTGAAAAAATAAGTAGGATTTACATAACGTATTTTTTAAAGTTAGGTATAACTGAATTTTGAATATTGCGTTGTATGTTTTTATTGAACAAATAAATATTTGACACCAATAACTTTAGGCCTATATTTGCTAAGTTATCCCAAAATAAATACTTGCTTATAAAGACATATTTACGATCAACTACGTCACAGAACAGATTGAATTCTATGGCCTGCTTGTCCATTAAATAAATAAATATTTAAATAAATAAATAAATCTTTATTGTTCATTGAGGTTCTACATAGTAGAGTTCCTATTGAACATTGTCATACTGTTAATTTACATAAATTTCTAGACAAAATGCATTGAAAACGATGAAGCACAAAAAATAGACTTGATGGAAATTCTAACGACATTTGCTCGTGCAAAAACCAGGCGAATGCCATTTAATGTTTAGTATCTTATCTTAATTTGATAAACGCGGTTCCCTTTTCTATATTCTATATTCTATTCAATGTATGTATCGAGGTTTCCCACACTATTAATTTGTAGTCCATTATTGCCTATAGTATTTTTTTATGATTGTTAAGATTTTCTAACATTACTAAACTTGTATTAATTTGATTTTCAATTCAATCTTATTAAAAAATTTAAATAATTTTATTTCTGGTATTTTTGTAAGGTAATCCGATTAGGTGTCTCTTTTGGGCACAAAAACACAGACAGCGACGCAACCTGACGCGCAACTTTGCTAACGAGCGACTGGACGCGATGCTGCTTGGAATTTGTCCAGTCCACGTCGCCCCAAGTCGCGTCGCTCATTGCGTGTTTAACCCCATATGTTTATACGTATTTGATAGTGTCGCGTCACGTCGCTCGCTGTGTGTTTGTGTTTGAATCCCTACAGATAGGTGGAATGTCGGGAGGGTGCACGTGGGATTGAGTTTGGGGGGGGGCGCCTTACGAAATCTTGCCCCGGGCGCCAACAATCCACGCGACGGCCCTGGTTTTATGTCTTCCAGGACCGACTTGTTCGTCCTTTTCTCTGTCCAAGAAATTCTCAGGAGTTCGCGCCACGTCCAGAGTTCGAATGCATCAATTCTTTTCCGGTCTCTTCTCAAAACAGTCCAACTCTCCGAACCATATGTAACGGTGGGGAACACCAACGTTTCAATTAGTTTGACTTTCAATGGCACACTAATATCCTTGTCTTTTATGATTTTGTCCAATTTAGTCACTGCTGTTCTTCCTATTGATATTCTTCTATTAATCTCTTTCCGACTGTAACCATCTTTCGTTATCAAGGATCCCAGAAAATTGTATTCGTTTTTTACTTCTATTTCAGTGAAATTTTCTTATCATTCCCGTGGTCATTATTTTGGTCTTGTTCAAATTGAGCATGAGTCCTGCCTTTTCACTTTCTTCTTTCAATTTCCTCAGCAGATCTTTCATTTCATCTTCATCCTCTGTGAGTATGGTCGTATCATCTGCGTATCTTAAAATTTTTATCATCCTTCCACTGATTCTGACTCCTTGACTTTCTTCAAATATGGCTCTTATGATTTGCTCACTATACATATTGAAAAGGCATGGGGATAGTATACAACCTTGTCTTAAGCCTTTGGAAATTCCAAATCATTGTGTATCTCCGTATGATGTTCAAGAAGTGCCAGAATGCTTTTCTTTAATCAGTGATAATTGCAATTATGATATGCAGAAAATAAATTATTTTTGTAATCTATCTCCAAATTAAGCTGCAGATCGATTCATTAAGCAGGACTTCCGGAAGATCAAAGGTCTAGTTTGATAAACATATGTAAAGGAATATGTGGGTAGTGTTATTTCTCAAAGCTAACTGTATTGCAACTTCCAAAGCCGTATATGGACACAGTAAAACAATAAGTTGTCATGAGAACTGATTAAAATTTCATAAATTCTAAATTGAGCATTGCTCCTAAAGTGTAATCGTACTGTAGTACGACACCTCAAATATTAATTTCTGCTGGATTCGGCTTCTTCCTTAGGAAAAGCTAAGCTTCTTGAAAATCAGTTTTTCTTGTGAGTTGAGCGATGCGCTGTATTAAGATGTCTGGATGAGGAGAGTAAATAATTACTAAGTACTGACGTGACAAATAACAGAAAATGTATAGTTTATTCCAACAAAGATGTACAGTACTTGAGTTGCGTGTCCGACGTTCAAGTTTAATACGCCCAATCAATACAACATTTCTTCAAAGTATTAAATACTCTGTGAATTTTATACAGAGTCGTACGAGATCGAAATCATGATATTTCCTACGTGGTTAGAGAAAATGAGATGATTAACCTTTAATCATAAAGGTGGAAACACTGTTTCACATGTAGTCAGGAGAAATGAAATTGATTTCATCACTCGTCAAGCTGTGGGACGTAAAGATTACATCATACAACATTTTCATTGAGGGGGGAAAAAAACAAAATACTAGAACTCTTTAAATTATCCTCTTTGCGATCACTTCAATTAGCAACACCACTTTGAAAAGATTCCAGTTGAAACTATCCCCATCAACAAATTGTCTTCTAAAAAAGATTGATTGCTATTTTCATTTTCATTAGGTTGTTCGTAAGTAGCAGAAATCTTTTTATTCTGAAATATAAATTGTGTACTCTACTTAAGATGCTGGTGTTTGGGACCGAGAGGAACAATGTTTGGATACGTAACAAGTGAAGTTAGGTAGTGGAGGACCAGCTTAGATTTTAAGCATAAAATGGAGAGCAGTGGTTCATAGGATACGCATGGATACAGGGATCCTCGAATCTTACCATGAAGAACTATAACATCTCCTAAAACAATGGAAAACTTTATTGTACACACAATGTAACTCTTTAAAGTAAATAATATTGAATATTTGACATGAATAATTACATATATGAAAGAATTATAAATTGTCGCCAAACACACGTGTTAGGATACAGAGATCGCCAACTATATTAGGTTAA
This sequence comes from Ectobius pallidus, assembly GCA_964059195.1. Lineage (NCBI taxonomy): Eukaryota > Metazoa > Arthropoda > Insecta > Blattodea > Ectobiidae > Ectobius > Ectobius pallidus. Next base: position 1,343,032 of record CAXKWD010000012.1, read on the forward strand.
ATCGTATGTAAAATAACAATAAATGGAGTAATAATAGTCAGAAATATCTAAACTTTGTAGAGATTGCTGAGATGGGTGAAACACAGTTTGCATACGCGGTGCACAGAATCTAACCTAGCAGGACACACAAAGCGTTTGCACAAGAACGAAATAATTGCGGATAATGCAACTAAAGCACAGCTTGAAAGATGATTTATTAGTTTCTGTAAGAAGGGAATCGTCTAGTGTCGAGCCTAAACAAACGATTGCAGAAAAAACCGCGAATACGTCTTGATCGATACTCCGCGACGAACTGCTCGGTGTGAGATTTAACTATAGACTGAAGCCACGCTCAGGCTTAGGAACAAACTAGCACCTGCCGTCTGATGCAATATGGTGCAATCTAAAAATGCTGATACGTCACTATTCATGCATGTACCACAGCAAATATTGTAACTGGAGCTTGCACGAACAACTTGCACCCGATGATAGCGATTATAAACAAATTATAAATTAAGATAAGCATTGCCAATCTCTATATATATAAAAGGCTTTGTCCTGACTGACTGACTGACTGACAGGAATCAACGTAGAGCCTAAACTATAACAGGTAGAGACTTGGAATTTTGACAGTACCTTCGTTTCATAATGTAGGTGCTCACTAAGGAAGGATTTTGAAAAATTCTTATTTTAAATGCCAAAAATCAAATGTTTTTGAGAATACTTAATCCCTTCTTACATAGAATTATCGAATCCGAATCACATTTGACATTAAAACATATTGTTGTCAGTGGGTTACAGATGGATTGGAATTAAATTAAATGGAAGTTTGACAATTGCAGTTGGCTTTGTCTATTTTTGTCATACCTTGGAAATTAAATTTTCTCGATCGCTTAAATGTTGTAAGCCCTAGTATGGTCAAACATTGTTTTATTTGGACGAAACTCACTATACAGAGGTTTTCTGGACCAAGGAACTCGAATCTGAAGTCGCTTTTACCAGGTGACGCTATCTAAGCGTGGTATGTAGTCCACGTGATTTAGGTGTTAATAAATATAATGATTTAACTATTATGCTCTTAATTTTTAATTTTTAAAATAATTATCGCGGGCGAAGCCGCGGGCACATGCTAGTAATTTATATAAAGTCAGTATGAAGTGTGTGCCATAGTTCAGACATTGCTTACAATGGTTAGAGAATTTAATGCTCCAGGCAAACAACGTTAAACTGTTAAAAATGTGTCCGTTTGTCCCATTTGTTACCTAGGAGTGACCCAGAAGAAGATGCCTCATTTTCATTTATGTATGTTTTAACAGGAAGTGCATTTTCTTCAATTTCGAAATTCATTTGTTCTTTGTAGTATTTACAAGGACATACAAAGGAACATCGTCGAAGATAGTGAAACAGTGAGAATTTTACAAAAGTATCTACATTCATTACACACAATTTATAATTAACACTATAACACTGGTTTAATTCATTATACTACTTAACAGAGCCAGTATTTCTCTGTCATCTCTAGGGTGAAATATGATAAATTACACTCGAAGTTAAATTGTTATTCACTAGATCTTGTATTGTGTTTGAACTTACTGGGAAAAAAATTGAAAAGGTTTGCTGTGGGTTTGATGTGGTCTTCAATTTTATCACCATACTAGCTGAAAAGGCCCGGCGTCGCCCGGGCTTTGTATTTTCTAATTTGAAATTAACTTATGGAGGACTTTCGATTTTGAAACTCTAGGTCCTTATATAATATGTATGTAAAACTTGAAATGAAGAAATATATTTATCACACTCAAACTATTCCATCAGAAAACGCTAGATATAGCTTTTATGGCTCATAGAGGATGTCGAATGCTGCATTCCGTTGCTTCTACACATCATGCCTGGGAGGGGTTGAAATAAGAAGAAACATAAATTACATAAGATTGTATTGACTTGACAGAAAATTTTATTTCTCATTCTCATGTTACCATACGTACATATACATATTCAGGCCATTGTCATTTTCCAGAACCCTCGACCATAGGCCACACTCTGTGTACGTTCTGATTGTACTCCCATGCTTAGGGCCTATGATAAACATCCCTATTTCTCAACTAATACAAAGCCTACAGGTATGGATAACGTATCAGCGGAAAGGATTATTTACCTACTTCTCATATAGCATACTCACACACTTAAGTTGTCCCGGCAATACGACATCAAAATGTGAAGTGAGAAAATATTTCTTATGTCGAGGGTAGAGAAAGTTATGTGACTGCATCACACTGTGCTTTATTTTCGTGGATTTCATTTGCCCGCAATTATTTTCGCCAATATATTACATCGTTGGAATGATAATTCGTTAAAGTCCAGAATTATATAGCTGCCAAAGCCCTATGTAATCACAGTAAACAATACACTGTTGTCATGTGAACTGAACAGCATTCCATTTTTTTCATTATAATTTTCTCAGAAATTATATAATTTTCAAGGGAAGGACTGATTTGTTTGAATTTTAATGTTAACCGCGCTACTTCCCGGGCTTAACTGGGTATGTGTGCAAAATTTCGTGTATATTGGTAAATAAATGTAGATTTGTATAAGGAACAAACATACGTACACACTTTCGATTTTATATATTAGATACACTGAACGATACACTATTAGATTTTGCATTCTTCTTTTCCCTGTGGATATTAATTATTTTGCAGGTTGTTTGAATTCTGTTTATTACTTTCTTATGACTATGCATTTCTTTTAGTTCATCAGTTCCCTCATGGTTTGTTCCCTTAAGTTGAAAATCAACCTCTTTTTCATTTTTTTACACTAGATGTCGCAATAATACGTGAAAATTCCTTTAAAAGTGTTACGTCAGTCTGTGTATCTAATTGAAGTAATTTCTCATCCATCAGGGATAATATACATTCGATTCGCTACAGTTTTTTATGAGATTGGTTGCATGTGATAATTTCTGAGAGATAGAAGTAATAACCTTATGATAAGACACTGCACATTAGTTGCCTCATTTATTGTATATACGAGATTGAATTGTTTTAGTGTTTACAATTCTTTTATATTGAGTGTTTCAAGGATCTGCAGTTATTAAATTACATTTTAGGTCAGATAACAGATTTTCAAATACTTCCACAGTTTTTATAGGAACATAAAGAGGTCAATTTTTATTTGAACAGACCACTGAAGCAAATTTGAGTATAGGATTTAGGAATAAATGTATATATTGCCATTGTGGCACAACGGGATATGGAAACGTGACCACCCAACACCAGAAATGATGGTCACCCTTCAGACGAAGAGGACGGAAAGGGAGACACAATACGTAAGAAAACCTTAATTAATCTAACAACTTTAATAGAATTTCAAATTGAATATAACAACAATGCAATTATTAAATAATACCAGAATAACCAACCAAAGGTCTTCAAAAGAGAACTAGATGAAAATGTATATACAAATAATATATTTAAATACAGCCTCTAATATCAGGTACATCGAGCAATTCAAATTAAGGTTAAGTAGCCAAAATTATCAGCCTAGAATAGTCACAGAACAACTGTAGCCAAAGAATATTTAATTAATATCAAGCCAAATATTAAAGTACTTCAAAGGCCTAAAGAAGCCTGAAAAACCTTATATTGAAGTTCGGTTATATATCAACATAAGATTTGCCCCTGATAAGATTATGGTGTTAATTTAAAATTCTTGGCCTTCATATTTGGATTCTAGTTGTCCCTTTGATTATTATCAGTAACGATCTATAGATATATGAGTCATTCATTTCATGTTCGCCCGCATCTTTTGGTTTCTGATACCTAAATATTTGGAGCTAATTTTGTGAATTTGGTATTCCATTTGATTCGGTTATAGAATTTCATGCCAATTATGTAAAACAATACTTAATAATAACATAAATCGAAAATACAGTTAGTTCACTCAAGAGAGAAGAAAACCATTGACATTAAACCATAGGCGTAACCAGGCCGACCATATGGGGGGGTTATAACATCCGGGGGGTATGGGAGAATGGAAAATTTTAAAAATTAAGATGCATAAAAACGAGTTTTAAGCTTCCCACGCTTTATACTCGTATTAAGTAATTTATAAGCAGACTTAAAAAATGTACAATTTTCATTTTTTTAATCAATGGGGGGGGGGTTGAAACCCCCAACCCCTCGTTACGCCTCTGAATTAAACTGAGTTTCAAACATAAATTTTCACGGTAAGGTCAAGTCAGAAAAATATAAAATCTGATAGGCAATTAATTCCTCAGTAATCATAGGAATATACTAATAGGCTAGTCATCTGATTTGAGAACTCAATTACAAGTAGGCCTATAATTATTTTAAATTTGGTAAAGTATCACAACTACCACAAATATTAATTCAACTAATGCCATAAGTAAGGCTGAGGGCCGATAGGCCTACAACATATGCAAATTATGTATTAATATCAAAAGAATAGACTGTGGCCATAGCTAAAGCAAGAACATTAAGATTTGTCATGGTCGACTGAGAGCATAGAAAATATTAATAACTATTCATAGATAGCCTACATACATTTTCGGCACAAAAGAAGCCCTTGAAAATGCCGAACGCTAAGAGGAATGTCCAGAAATAGAATGTTTCAGAATGAACTGAAATCATGAAAACAATACTAGGCCAGGAAATGCGGTCCAGCAACTCTGCAACTTGACAAGGGCAAATCCAGCGAGTGACAGAAAAATTTAAATACATGAGAACAGAACGAACTTATTAAAGTGGAATATGCTTCTCAGGTAAGAAAAAGATAACGAGCCAAATATGTAAATGACTTGACTGAAGGACATGACATATGAGCCAATCCATAGTGACGGGTGTGACATTTGGACAGATTTCATTACACTTATTTCTTTCTACCTCTGAACCATATTGCAGGAATGTCATCAAATTTTTTTGTGTTAACATACCAACCCATTGGAAGTACAAAATATGATCTAATGTTTTTTTCAAGGCTGTATACTTGAGCTGGAAAATATATTGTGCATGTGACGGGTGTGACCATAATTGGACAAAGGTTTTTTCTTATGTAGGTTTAATTGAAAATTCTGTGAATTGATTAGCTTCACTATATTTGTTTTATTTTTTCAAGTAAGAGGACTGATAAACATACTGAAATGCATAATTAGATTTTACAAAAATATTTATATAGTTAATGAAAATTTACTTTATCAGTGTGACGTGACGGGTGTGACAACATCAACTTATAACCGAGACTTAATCTAAACTAAACTCCGTCCCTGGAGGGACTTGGCCTACCACCCGACCGCTGCATCATCTACCGTAGGCAGATGGTAGGATTGGGGGGCATGTGGTCAGCATGCCGACACCCACGGCCATTAATGGTGGTTTTCATGACCGGAGCCGCTACTTCTCTATCAAGTAGCTCCTCAATTTGAATCACGAGGCTGAATGCACCCTACCAGACCTCCCTACCTCAGAAAAATTCGAGGAGGTACCGGGGATCGAACCCAGGCCGATGGATCTGTAATCTGCAACGCTAACCACACTTTGCACCTTCTGCCTCTGTACCATTTTGCATGAATTTCATGAAATTTTTTTGTGATAATATACCAATCCTAGGGAATCCCAGCACATGATCTCAGCATAAAAAAGAATTCCCTTGTTAGTCTTTTTTCCACTCTGTCCATATTTTTAACAGGCTTGTGTAAAGTTGTGAAGTGAAATGTTCCTCCGGTACTAGTTAGGCAGTTTTCGTTGTCCTCTACTCTAAAATTCTGGACTATTTGGAAGCCTGAGCTCTTCACAAACTTTTACTGAATTGATGTGGATCTGGTTATTCTTGTCTTGTTGTGTCTCATACAAAAATAATATTGTGTAGCTATATTTAGATTGGCTGATTGTTTTTCTATCTGTTCTCCTTCATTTGTTCCCATGTGGGCCTACTCATTTCATCGGCTGTTAGAGGTATTGTCTGTCTGAATTTCTTAGCAGTTCTAAGATACACAGTTACCAGTACAGAAATCAGGCACATAATTAATTAGGCTATCCCTTCTCACTTAGTTTATTGGGGTACAATGTCTTGCTGCTGGTTCAGGCACTGTGCTACCAACCAGAAGGGCACAGGTTCAATTCCTGATGAGGTTTTTGAGATTTTTCAATTGGCCTAATCCTTCTGCTGGCACTATGGCCCTGAGGTCAACTCATCCTCTAACAGAAATGGGTACCAGAAGCAATTTTGGGGTAAAGGCAGCCAGTGCATAAGACTGACAACCTTACCACCTTCATGTGCTAAAAGTCTAAAAATGTTGAAGGTTGAACGTTTGAACCCTAAAAGTCTTCATGGCCTCTATAGGGGATCACTAGATCTTTACCTCACTTCTTTACCAACATTAAAACATTTGTGACATTTCCACTGGTCACCTATGTCATCCATAGCCAAAGCTGGTAGATCGTAGTTTCTTCGTCTTGCAAAGAAGTTTTGTTCTCTACCACGGAAGTCCAAGAGCCATTTTAAAGATAGTATTAATGCAAACATATGATTTATTCAACATCTGCATGAAATAATCACTATACAAAAGCTGCAAAAGGCATTTTACATAAATGTCACACCCGTCACACAACATGTGTCACACCCGTCACATCAAAATTAAGCCAAAATAGTAGGCATTTCAAAATTATATTTTAGGTGTGTCTTCTGTATTGAAATATCTTAACTTTTACCAAGTTTCCATTTTATACAATGACTCGTTTCGCTCATTGGGGGCTCCGCTGACGTTCTCGGAAAAAGGTTTTTTAAAAGATCTATGGGAGATGGTATTTAGTCTGCTGTATTGGCTACTACCTTTTTTGCCACATTAAACCTGAAAAAATAAACGTGGGACTTTGGGATTTTTTCGGATTTTTCCTGTCGGTTGCAAGCTAATATGTATCAGTTTGCCAAGTCTTCTAGATCAACTGGAAGTGTACGTAAATTTATGGTGTATTTTATGGAGTAAATTTCAACTGATATTAATTTAAATGGACATGATACAAGATGAAATTGCGAGTAAGATTCATGGTATGTAAATATTCAATTTGGCTTTTGCCTTTACGACCACGGAAATCATAGAAAAATACAAGTAAAATTGGTTATAATATGTTGTAAAGAATGCGGGACTTCATCTCCGAGATATTATTAAAGAACATAAATTATGAATTTTCTTTAACAGATAGAAGAAAATTTTGTTAGTTCTGGACAAAAATATGTTAATTGAATTTAATTATGATGAACCTGAGACTTCAGAACGCAAGTCCAAGACGTTACCATCTCAACCACCCCGTTAGGTTTACGGAAATAATTATTTCTAAACTTTCAGAGCCATAAGTGAATACAGTTTGATAATACCGTTGCAGTGGCGTAGGAAGGGGGGTGCGGGGGGTGCGGGCCGCCCCGGGTGCCATCACCTGGGGGGTGACAAAGTAAAAATATGCCTTTGCAAGTAAAAAATTGCTTAAGGGAATTTAAAGAAAATAATATTATTTAAAACAATTAAATAAGCTTAAAAACTTTCTACAAGTCAACATGCGTATTGAAACTTCTTTTAATGCAGTCAACAAACTGGCCGCTATGTTAATACGAACAATAATATTATGGTTAGGGGGAGGGGTGTTCTGCCGATGCTTGTCTCTGCTGTTTTATTAATTTAAATTAGACTTCAACAAACGGTGATATTTTATATCACTCAAGCCGCAACCAATTCTACCCGCTGCGGCAGTCATGACTTTGATGAAGAAAAACTTCGAATGTGAGTTGACTCCGAAGTCTCCGGCAATCTAGATTTTGAACTGGTGTGCGCATATTTAAGAATAGATTATTAATAATACAGTTCCCTAAAATAGTTACATTACTTGTTTATGAAATTTATTAGGATCAACCTATAAAAGAATCTGATGTTTAATTCAAATAACTTCCTCTGCCCAAATAAAAGCCTCCCCTTAAAAATAATGGAAAGTCGTCACCAATCTTCGTGTCACATCCCCAAAAAGTACCTAACCCAAATACAACATTTTGTTTTCGTACAATTTTCCGTTGCAAGAGGCTGTAATGCAAAGAGCGCGTATTCAGAGTGTGTGGCTTATAACTACCCTTCAGAGAATTATCTCGAAAAAGTGTTTGAAATAAAAGTTTTAGCTCTTTGTATAAGCAACCCACGGGAAAAATTTAAAGAAAAACGTTAGAGCCGTTTTTGAGAAAACTTTATTTATGTAAAAATAAGGAAAACTTGTCTCCAATCTCCGGTTCACATTTTGAAAGGTACCTGACATAAATAAAAAAATTTCTCCTATTATTAAAATTCATCTTTCCAAAATTCGAGATTTCGCTTGGAAAACAAAATATAAAAGTATAAAAAAGTCACTCCAAAAATAAAACTTTGCACAATTTCGGGAGTGTATTTTGGCCTAGAAATGTGTGAAACAAAAGATGTTAGCTTTATAAATGGTAACACCCACAATTCGTGAATCTGTCGCTCACGAAAACAATGTAAGTTATAATATTATTATTACTATTATTATTAATAATAGCATTTATTGTCGTTTAACAGTATAATGTACAATGTACAGCATAATGTGCTTGAAATGTATGTCTCCTTAAACCTAAAAAAATTGGCTGAATTAGGTTACCTATGTTTTATATGCACCATTGGTAGCACTAGCTACAACATGGCGACATGGTAACTCGAATCGCTTTATGGATGGTTGATTCATAGTATGCCATGATTTCGGAGCTTAGTTTTGTTTTTATATAACAAAGTAATTATTACTAATTTTGTATAATCCGTTGAGTTTAGGAGTTACATAAAATAAATTCGTTGCAGCTGAATCTATCGATAAACTCTTAAACTCTCGTGGGATTACCTTTGACTATCCAAAAAAATAACACTTGGAACTGTTCCATCTTTTCATAATTTCAATTGGGGGGGGGGGGGGACAAAAAATTTTCCGCACCGGGTACCACCTAAGCTTGCTACGCCACTGTACTGTTGCCATTGAAACCGAGACCTTTTTCGGGGGTTTTTAGGGCTAAAAATTTAAAAAAATTTACTTCTTGGAATTTTCCTGTGGTTTACAGCCTAAAAGCTATACGTGTACCAAATTTCAAGTTTCTGGCTTATCTGGAAGTGGACAAACATTAATGTCAGTGAGCCGAACCGATCCCTTTTTGGGAGTGTTTAGGGCTAAAAATTGGAAAAAATAAACTTTTTGGAATTTTCCTGTGGTTTACAGCCTAAAAGCTATATGTGTACCAAATTTTAAGTTTCTAGCTTATCTGGAAGTGGACAAACATTAATGTCAGTATGCCGAACATAGCCCTTTTTCGGGAGTGTTTAGGGCTAAAAATAAAAAAATAAACTTTTTGGAATTTTCCTGTGGTTTACAGCCTAAAAGCTATATGTGTACCAAATTTCAAATTTGTAGGTCATCTGGAAGTGGGCAAACATTAATGTCGGTGAGCCGAGCCCAGCCCTTTCTCGGGGGGTTTATAGGGCTAAAAATTAAAAAAATAAACTTTTTTGAATTTTCCTGTGGTTTGTATCCTATAACCCATATATGTACAAAATTTCAAGTTTCTAGCTCATCTGGAAGTGGGCAAACATTAATGTCAGTGAGTGAGTCAGCCATGTGGCTTTATACAGTGCGCCCGAGAATAGTCTCCGCAGCGGCTACTTGTTGGAGAGGCAGCTAGCTGCAGTAGTTAAGTTGGCACTCACCACAGCCGATCATTGCAGGTGCTGGAAGTGCTGTCACAATATTCGATCTAAATGCTTGCACACTGCAATATGCACTGATTAGTAATTAGACAATGCACCCATTGATAAAGTGACAATGACCTCTGCCTGCCTGCATACACAGTGACGGTTTGTTTTTTATAAAAGCTCGTGTTGCCAACGTAACTGCTGCAGCTAGCCCTCTCTCCAGCAAATAGCAACTGCGGAGAATGTAATCGGGCGCACTGTATTATAGGGATTACTTGGCTTTCTACCCAAACTATTACATGTTTTTAGTGACAGGTGTGACAAGGATACCTTGAAAATTGATTTCATGAATATCTTCACTTAAACTGATCTTAAAAATTTGTTTTGTGATAACAAAATCTTATCTTATTTGTGCTTTTGTGGGTGAAATTAAAAATTGCAGCAAATCTACTGATTCCATGAGTATAATGTAGTACTAGCCAACATGTTAAATTATAAATTTCAGTCAACGAAAAAAATACACATTTCAGCAGTTGTTATTATATAGATACCTTTAATTTAATAGAATTGTGAATCTATTTTAAAATTCTACTGTCTTTTCCCTTTACTTTGATATATAACAATCATGTCTATGTCACGTAAAAAAAAGAAGTAACCACCTTTGTCCACTTTCACATGGATTGGCTCATATCTAGAACTTCCGTACCACGAGCTAATCCTTCAACAAACTGGGCATACAGGGGCATATATGTGTTTAGCAGAACTCTAAGATTTAATTATTCCACAAGAATTTACTTCAAAATCCAAATGAGAACCACAGAATGAAAATGATCCAAGCCGAAATTCAGAGAAAGTAAGGTTTTATGTTTCATGAATACTTGGGTAACGTGATTAGCAAACTAAGAACCTATCAAACGAGAATTATCCATTAGTGAAATTCCAGATACTCACAGCATCCCTGGGCGAATCCAGACCCATCCAGACCCATCGCTAAACGGAACTTAGCCTACCAATGCCTCTAAAGCATAAAAACTGCCGAGCAAAGCTAAGATAGAACACGCCACAAAAGTAACTAACTTGAAAAAACACGAGCAAAAACCGAACACCACTCCTTATGTGTTTTAAACAACCTATTATATATGTGTACAAATCTACTTTCTCAGCCGATTTTTATCAAATTATGCACACAGACCCTGCAGAGCCAGGGGGAAATTCAGGGAGACATTAGTATTCGAACAAATCACTCTTTACATGTTTCTACCACTATTACCTATGCAAATATACATTCTGTGATGGATGTCTAGGAACCAGTAAAAGAATTCTATGCAACATTAAAATCTGAACATCAAAACTCATCCGTATTCAACCACATTATAGTAACATGATATCTATGCAAAATCTACTTTTTTTGACTGAATTTCACAACATTTTACACGCTGATAATTGAGAACTTAGATGAAACTAACCCTTCTCATTTCAACCCCTATTATCAATTCTCTGAACATATCTGTATGCAGGGTTGGAAAAAAACATGTTTTTTTTAAAAAAAGAACAAATAAAACGTTCTTTTTTGTTTAAAACATGTTTTTTTTTGTTTAAAACGTTTTATATGTGAACAACAATGTTGGTTGTTTTAAACGTGTTTTTTTAACGTTTTTTATGTTTACAACAATGTTGTTTGTTTTAAAAAAAGTTTAAATTGTTCATTTTGTTTAAATCAACCATTTTAATGTATAGGGCCTATTATATATATATATATATATATTATTTATTATTAAATGAGAAATTTCCTCAAAACAGAGGTTTGTCTCCAACCAAACAAATACATCAGTCAAGCACTATCACATAACTCAACCTGACACACAAAATATGATACCACCATTCAGAACTCTACACTGCTCACTACATTTCGCCACTTATCCCTGTCTTGTACATCTTCCTCCACTAAACCAAATCTTTCCATTGACATGTGACATATATATATATATATATATATATATATATATATATATATATATATATATTTTGTCAATCCAATGACACCCTGTGCTAAGATGTTCAAGATTTACGAGTTGTAGACTTAATAGTATTTGAAAATACATTTTGTACCAGTAATATTTGTTTATGATTTAATAGTTCATGATTAATAAAAAATAATACAAACTACTGTTTAATTACTGCCTATACTGATCAACTGATGATTGACTTTCACCATGCTTTACGTGGTCTTAGCCGCCTTACATTATCAAACTTACAAGGGATATCCTACTACAGTGTTGCCAAATTGACACATTCAATATTTAAAATTAATAATCTCTTTCTTTAAAAAGGAAGACCACAAAATAGATGGTAGGATGCAATCAGAAAAAATTCAAATCAATTACTCAAAATCAGAAACTGGAAGCTGGCGACAGAGGAAAAAGAAGTCTGGAGGAAAAGGATACAAAAGACACCACCTCACATGATTTTCTGGTATTCTGGCCCTAGTTTTTTGTTTGTTTTCTGTTTACAACACTAACAGGGTGTAATGAAGCAAATAGCTGCGTGCCAAATAGACGGTAGGAAACCATTCCTAAACAAAGGAAGGGTTGGGGAGACCTCAACTAATCGATATTGAACACTTTCATGATTATCGATACTGCCCTGAATTTATTTGAATTACAGAAAAAGGAGAAGTGCGCATGCGTGGACGGCGAATCGACGGGAGAGGAGTTGAACCTGAAAAACGGTTGAGAGAACGTGTCTGACTACGAGAGAGGAAGGTTGAAGAAAGAGAAGCGGGGAGACGAGACTGGAATGTGTGACAGTGGTGGAGGCGTCCTGGCATGATGGTTTGTCAGACTTTCATCTAATGAAATTCTGAATGAGAATTTCACTGACGCGACTATATGGGGATAGTCGTTAGTCGGAAGAGTACATCACGTCGGCCGGTACGAGAGACCGCTACAGCGAACACCAGCTGGGGAAAGAAGAGTGGGTCACGACTGCTTAGTCTGGAATAAAGGAAGATGTGGACATCAGGAAGTAGATGGAAACAACACAGGATCAGAGGATAAGTTGGTCACCACCCGTTGAGTATAATCACATAAACATTTTTTGTTTGTTTTGGGAAGTGGAAAAGATTTTGAGGCATTGTTATTTAAAGCCGGTTTCTAAGAAATGTGTGGCGACTAGACGCCGTAATGAAAGATAAGGAGTAGGGTTAGAAATATAGATGTGATTAGTCTAGGATGAGGTAATAAAATACAGTAATCCAATCAGTTTCCATTTCTGGTCTAAGTTAATTACAAAAAGATCAGTCAGGAGAGAAACCGTTGAATAGTAAAGATAAATCTCTATACTTTGGGTTTCTATGGGTGATTGTCCCACGAATGAATACATAGCTCGGGGCAATTGGTGATGCTCATACAAACTTTGTTTTTTTTTTTATAAGACAGGACGCGAGGGGAGTAAGGAAGAAGGGTAATAGGGGCTTACCTAGTATTGCTTACGAGGGCCTCTCCTACTTGGGTTTCGTTCAGGTGACAGGTGATTATCTATAAGTGGATTTCATGCTGGCCTGTAATGTTGAGTTGTTTTTTTTAAAGAGATTTATCGAAGAGTGGGAATCGTATGGAATATGGTAGAAGGAGATAAGAATGTGAATATTGAGAGGCAGAAGAGGGCCTATGAGTAGCAGTAAATTAGGCGCATACCACTGGAAAATTTACATGTTAGGATAGAAGCAGAAGTTCACTCAAGGGTTATAAAGAGAGTTACTGACCTGGGGCGTGAGTTAGTTTCAGTTAGAATTCTAGGGAATTTAGAAACAGGAAAATTGGGTGCCCATGGTGGAGGGTAGTAACCTGAAAAGTATGGAAACCAGAGTAACATAAAGTAGGTAAATTAGAGCAATGGTATAAACTGAAAGGGAACTCTACTTAATGAGAAAGGAGTTAAAAGATAACAAATAATAACTGGTTAGATTAGAAAGAGGAGAATTGGTAATCTTGGGTAGTGAATAGATGACAAGTGGTTCAGTACCACGTACTAGAGATTACCCCAAGAGAAATAAGGTGAGGTGAGGGAGCGCCGGAAGTGTCCCAAATAAAGTAAATATAGATCTAGTAGTAGGCAAAGCCTATACTGGTGGAGTATAAAAAGATTTATGAGAATTTGTGAAAGTCATCGGTGTTGGAGGCGAACAACGGCCCCACGTGCCTCTAGGAGAGAGTGTCAGGGACCTCTGACATCGATTGTCAAAATTGTATTTTTGTTTGCGGCCCATTAATATTTTCCCGGTTGCAGGAGGGGAGTCAGATTGTTTGTAACTCAAGATCTAGACGCCGCCCCTGTATCGGTGGTCTATCGCCACAGTCACTCTGTGGATATAGGCCTAAACTTCCGTTTCTTTCTTCATAACACTGTCTTTCCTATTTATCTTTGAGTACAATTCTTCATGGACTAAAATGACTAGTGGACTGGTATAGGAGAAATAGGTGGGATCATTGAGTATAATATGTCGAGTTAATGACTGAATTATGAATTGAAAAACTTTATTTATTCGGAAGAAAGTACAATATATATATTGAAATGTTTTGAAATTGCAAATGGAAAAGATTACGCAAGTTAGTAGTAAATTATAAGGGTAATGTGAGACGTTCTAGTAGACACCTGGAAATAAAGAAAGAAAAGAGATTAAAGTAATTAATTAGGAATTTGTCTTGTAGAACAAGGAACACATTCATACAGTTAAACTGGGCATACTAACCTTGCAGATGGGAACTGAATATTATTCTTCCCAATAAAAGTGTTGAATGGTTAATGTTGTACAGATCGGGTGACCTGAAGATTTTAAAGATGAGTAGTTGTTAAAAAGGGGAAAACCCAAGAGCAAATGTAATTTATTGTAAATCAGATTGTTATTGTTGAGAAAAAAAAAAGAGAAAAAAAATATTAAATAAATTATGGTTATTGTTATGCAAAGTAAATTATCGTGAAGTTCAGATTTTTTACCCCTATCCTTGTAATGGTTTGAGAGCCACTGATTTTTGGGCTAAGTTACATATTTTGGTAATGGTCATTGCAAAGAAAAAAAAGAAATAGAGTGGAGTAGTATAATAATAAAAGGACAGAGCCGAACCCATTCCCATCTCCACTGTTAAATTAAAAAGCTAGCCGAGAGGCCTGTAGGTACATAGCCTGTGTATCTATAAATTTAATTTGTGACTGGGCTGATGCAAAATAAAAAGAAGAGAGAAGAGTATTGATGATGGCGCCCTTAATATAAATTTTCATCAATATTATCAAACTTGGTAAATTGTTAAAAGAAAGAGAGAGTAAACTGGGTGTAGGAAATTTGCAATCACCCGGTAGAGGAGGTAACTGTGCTGAACGTTGGAATGTGGATTGCGCGTGCCGTGTTATGAGGGCATGATAGGCATATAAGTAACATTGTTTTGTAGGAGTTCACTGAACTTAGGTACTACGATTGTGAGTAATCAAAGAGACTAGGGAACTTCATAGCATACAGTAAGAAGGTCCGTCACAAGGGTGTCACTGACTTGACAAAATGTAAATTGTCTTCATAATTAAATATAACACGCAATTAAAAAATTATTTAAACATATGCTAAAAAAAACATGTTTAAAACAGATTGTTTAAAACGTTTTAAACAAACTTAAAAAAAACACAAGCACTTGTTTTGAACATGTTTTAAATGTTTTGTTTTAAACATTCCAACCCTGTCTGTATGCTTTCCTTTTCGTCCCCTATTTGTATGTCATTTGGCTGATATAGACAAAAACCCTACACATAGTCCTCTACAACTATAAAAAAATCTAGGCGAGATTATAACGCTATAAAACACACTAAGTTGTTTTCATCCTCTATAAAGTTTTGAGAACGGTTAAATTCATGTGAATCTACTCTGTGTAAGTTCAAGTGAATTTAAAGTACACAAAAGGAGAGTGAAAAAGTCTGCAGCAAGTTCCTGTTCCGCCAAATCCAGCGATGCAAGCCTACTCTCTTTCTCTGGCTGGTTGCAAGCTAAAATCAGAATATGTACAGGTCGGGAAAAAAAGCGGGCCGACTAAAATATCTAAGTTGCCGATATGAGGATAGCAGGGAATGTACTGAAATTTGTTCTAGTGTCGACTGTTGACTTTGCCCATTTCGAAACCCAGAATATGGTTTCTAATCGTATTGTTTTGTAACTAAATATATTATTAATATTATTATAAAATACCAATACAAATTACATTATATTCAGCTACAAGAGTCGGTCCACTTTTCCCCCTACCTGTACATAACATATTCTAGAGGCGGTTCGGTTATTTGTGATAATTATAGTATCTACTCTTATACAATTCAACGGCCCTAAATAGCGTGCTCACTCGCTCCCTCACTTCATGAGACATCGTGTATATTCGGCGATGTTCGTCTCTCGCAGTGTAAACTTTAACAATATTATACAAATATAATGCCGTTAGGAAATCCCTTTCTCTATTATATAAGGCCTAAGTGAAATGAACATAATGAACAAATTTTCTAATTTTATTTTTACTTACAATTTTTATAGCTTTGAACCACAAACATTTTTAATAAACTGCCAGTGCAAATTTCTTAAAAATCCTGGAGTCAATTAATAATGACAGGCGAAGCCGCGGGCACCAGCTATTGACAGTTTAACCCTGGAAGTATCGTGGACAATAAAAATCCAAACAAACCACTCCTTCTCTTGAAAAATTATATAATTTCTGAGAATTACATTGAATTTATCGAATAAAATTCACAGAATATTCAACTGTCAACAAACAGTTGAGAAACGATACATATTATCCACCGCCGTCTCGAGAATTACACACGAGTAATACAGTCTAAAAGACAGTGGTATTATCAGTGTTCACAGTTAGCTTTGGATCTGCATAATCGAATTTGAGATCGTTTTCCCAGGCGACGCTTTCTAATCGTGTAATGTACTCTAAAGCTGGGATTTTAGCTTTGGAAGTTAGTTTTGACAAATAATACTACAAACATATTCCTTCACATATGGTTATCAAACTAGACCTATTTGCGTAAGCCCTGCTTAATGAATCGATCTGGAGTTTAACTCGGAAATAACTAATTATTTTCTGCATATCATAATTGCAATTATCATTGATTAACCAGAAGCATTCTGGTACTTAGTTGCATCAATTTAAATTACTTTATTTACTTCCACCATGGCTAACATTACTTTATTACTGTACATAAAAATTTACCCGTTTTCTAATTGTATCAGTAATTTTTGTTATGTAGAACTTCTTATATATAACACTTTATTAAGTTTTAATAAACTACTAGGAATGTAGTATCTTGTACACCAGTCCGTTTTCTTACTCTACTTCCTTACACTAAGATCTTCTTCCTCATTGCATAGTGGGCATATTCCTCTAGGCACCGGATTCCGAGCCTCCGCCAGACCAAACTTCGTCTTTCTTCCATATTGCATGAAAATAATTACGTTTCCATACCCCATCCCGATTTCATCTCTACAAAACAGTTTAGCGATTTCTCATCGCCTGCCTCGATGTATGTTCCATGAACCCATTCTATTCAATCCGATACTGTTCATATTCTCTTCTAAACCTATCCACCAATTATTAGTCTTTCTCAGCTACTTTGTATTCCATATTCTAACAGAACTGCAATAATTGGCGAGTTGGTGTGGAATTTTAAACGAACCGGTATTAAAATGTTAATAGACTTTTTATGAATCGAAGTTATGAGGTATTTCAAAACACAATAATTAAAAATAATTAAAGGGGCAATTTAAGTATTTAAGTTGTAGTTGTAACTCAGTTCTTTCAGAATGATATGGAAATTTTTAATTGGGATATAGTTTTAAACTACCAACCTTCTCATGATCGCTCCTCACTTAGTATCTTACTGATGTTCGTTAAGAATTTAGGTTTTGTCGATTGTCGTAAGTTGGCGGTTTTTCCTACTGATTATATCCTCTTAAGTGGGGGTGGCGAGGATGAATCATCTTTCGGTGACATAGTTCCCCGAGGCGAGTCTGCTGTGTACTTACAGGAATTGTTGGGTCTGGCACTCGGATAAATCAATGCCTTCTTGAATTCGATCGTGTAGTTGGTGTAAGAGTCGTGCATGTCGTGGACACTTGGGATTGGTGAGGGTAGTCAACTGAGGGTGTTCTGTTGTCCTGTCATGGGTATTGGTTGAAACTGTTGAATATTGTACTTGTTTGTTGTTGCACCATTTTGTGCATAAGATGAGCGTCCGAGGGTTATCTGCTTTGCTTCAAATCGGGAAGAGATGTCAGTTCATCATTGATTTACTTTTCAAGTTTATACGCGGGGCACTTCTCAATGTCTATTTAATGTTAGTCAAACATTCACAAGACTCTCGTTTGCCATACTACGTGGTCACTTTGTCAGTGTGTGCATTCAGTTGTAACAGCTTCATTCAAGGCAAATGTTTGGTGCACATTACAAAAGGTTCTTCCTTGAATGAGATGTTTTTTGAGATTCTGTCTTTGGGAAAACTTTTGTGCAGATATCACATGGAAATGGTTTCTCTCCAGTGTGAGTAAGCAGATGAGATTTGAGATTTCCTCTTTGGGTAAATTTCTTCGCACAGATATCACAAGTAAATGGTTTCTCTCCAGTGTGAGTGAGCAAATGAGATTTGAGAGTTTCTCTTTTGGTGAATTTCTGTGCACAGACATCACAAGAAAATGGTTTCTCTCCAGTGTGAGTGAGCAGATGTGTTTTGTGACTCCCTCTGTGGGTAAATTTCTTCGCACAGATATCACAAGCAAATGGTTTCTCTCCAGTGTGAGTGAGCAGATGAGATTTGAGAGTTTCTCTTTCGGTAAATTTCTGTGCACAGATATCACAAGTAAATGGTTTCTCTCCAGTGTGAATGAGCAGATGTCTTTTGAGATTCCCACATTCTGTAAATTTCTGAGCACAGACATCGCACGAAAATGGTTTCTGTCCAGTGTGAGTAAGCAGGTGTTTTTTTAGACTTCCTCTCTGGGTAAATTTCTGTGCACAGACATCGCACGAAAATGGTTTCTGTCCAGTGTGAATAAGCAGGTGTTTTTTTAGACTTCCTCTCTGGGTAAATTTCTGTGCACAGACATCGCACGAAAATGGTTTCTGTCCAGTGTGAGTGAGTAGATGTAATTTGAGACTCCCTTTATGGGTAAATTTCTTGTTACAGACATCACACGAAAATGGTTTCTGTCCAGTGTGACTGAGAAGATGTTGGTTGAGATGATGTTTTCGGGTAAATTTCCTTGTACATATATCACACGAGAAATGTTTGTCTCGAGTCTTAGTACGGTGTTTACTGTTTCCAGCAGAGGAAGTGTTTGCACATACAGCAGGTGAATGTGATTGGATTAGCTGATCCTCTTCTTCACTATTCCTTTCAGAAATTCCTGGAACTTGCTGTATCTTGTGAATGGTGTTGTATGCTGTTGAATCATTCAAGTCTGTTTTCTCAAGTTTGATTTGGTTTGTCTGTATTGTATCGAAAGTAATAGCCACAGGTTCACAGTTCGGTTGTGTTGGAGGAATCTCTTCCTTAATTTCGATCTTTGGAGAGATCTCTTCCTTAATTTCAATCTTAACATCCTCAGTCTTCAGTGAAGACTCCATTCTGTATCACTAGGCAGTGTTCACTTATTGAAATGGGATAGGGTAGCTTTCTTCAATCTCACCACTTTGTGCAATGACGGTAGACTTCAAGTCAGGGTTGCCAGATCAGAAACGTAAAACAGTCGTACGAACAACTGAAAATAGTCGTACGCTAGTTAAAACCGTCGTACACTTTGCGAATTGTCAGGATGAAGATGATGATGATGGTGATGATAATAATCATAATAATAAAAAATAATAATAATAATAATAATAATAATAATAATGATTGCCAAGTGAGTTACTCTGTACATACATTTTTCTATAAATGGTGGTTAAAATTTGCTTTTGTAAGTTCTATAACGTGCTACTGCTCCTCCACTCACGCATGCTGACTTTATTGTTCACCGCTACTACTCAGATAACTGGTCTCTCGAAACTGTATACATACATCCATTGTTGTTGGTACTCTTTGTCATTTCTACCTGCAGATGTTGCAGGAAGAAATAAAATATTAATACATTATAAACCATAAGAAAGTAAGATTTCCAAATATTATTTAAAGAAAAGTTTACACTTTTGATATGGACGTGTCAACATATACTATTAATAATAACAATCATATTATGATTATTATGTTTGGTCAAAATAAAAGAAAAACAATAAGACCAGCTGCTCTTTATCGGTATAATTTCTTTAGAGGTTTGGATTGCTTCGTTTAGCACACGTGCGGCTAAAATATAAAATATTTGGAGAAGAATGAGAGAAGTAGCAATAACAATACAACAATACAACTTAAGCGTGGTGCGGCACCGGTCTGTAAAAGCCTGTAATAAATAAGTGGACTGAGTTTTATTTGACAATGGCTATTATAACATTCCGCCATTCATTTAGCGGAACTTTTTAAACTACGAAAAAACAAAAAAACCTAATGTTTATCCAAATTGAAAATTCTGCAGTAGGTTGCTAAAAATTAACAGAAAATGATAGTAGGCCGATAAAATGCTAATATTAAAAATAGTCGTATGAATAGGCATACGACACATCGTTGCGTCGTACGTCGTACAAATCTATGAAATAGTCGTATGTGTACGACTATAGTCGTACGTATGGCAACACTGCTTCAAGTGCTCATAGATGTACATCATTTCTCTTACGGATATTAAACAGTTCCAACAGTTTCAAGCTGGCGCTGACTACTTCGATAGGTAAAGTTCTAGGAAGCTGTTGTTGCCGTCAATCTAATTATTTACATATGAGGAAATGCGCACAATGTGCAAAGTTTAATAAGTGTTATTCGTTTTTGTCACTGCAGAACTGGGTCAGAGATTGCTTTCTCTGTTCGCACCACATTACATGATACCTATCACATCGTCTGCCCAACAACGAGCATTCACATCCGGGTTCTGGCTGGTGGTAGTTCTTGTTCTTACACACCCTGTAATGGAACCCATGCACTGAAAATCTTGTGACTATGTGCCTCAGGTCATTTGAGCTTTTCATCCAGTCTCTGGTGAGCATTGCGTCAGTTGTGAAGAACTCTTCCCAGACTTCAGATCTCTTTGGTCTCATCGTCTCTACCAGCGCCACAAAACTGGGTGTTGACGGCAGAAGCAGCTCCAACCTTAACTCTTCCATCCAAGGAAGCTCTCTTGTCAGCAAATACACGAGCCGCGAAGGAGTAAACTTTGACAGGCATAGCACTCGTTTCAAAAATGTGGCTTTGACAGCTTCCATTTCCATCAATTGCTTACGCTTCAGGTGTGGTCACATTAGTTCCAAACCATATGTTACTATCGGAGCAATTTTTATCTTAAATAGACTCATAGCAGTCGCAAGTGATAATCTTTGTAGGTGTTTTATGTCACTCAACGCTCCTGTTGCCGCGTTCACTTTATCTTGGATGTGTATTGTAAAAACTATAATGATAATGATATAGTTCTGTGATGCAAAATATACAAGGGAAGTGATAGGTGAACTTGTGTATTTTGTGGTGCTGAGTTCAAATAAAATTATTTAAAAAAATCTACATACTTCAGGTAAGAGGAAATAATAGATGAGATTGAATAAGCAAGTGCCAAGGCATGAACCCCTATTTATAGCAGGTGATCTAAATTGCCGCCTGGACATTCCATCAGCGAAAACAGAAAACATAATATCATACCTAGATAGTAAAGGGATGTCAGTTGTGAACAAGACAACAAATGGCAGTAGCACTATTGACTTGGTCTTCATAAATGAAGGAACTGAAGTAATGTCCCAAAATGTCAGGAAACACTTGCCTACAGCTTCAGAGCAACTACGAAGCCACAGAAATCTCCAGAGTCAAAGTCTCAAGAAAACTAGACGCGGGAAAGATTCAGAAAACGCAATGAGCTTCATCCAAGAAGGAGACTCTCGATAAATGCATGAAAGAGGCCATCCCTCATCATAAAGACAACCCAGAAAAGCGAAACCATGGTTTAATGCTGAAAGCTACACTCAGCCAGGGAGATGAAGACAGAGGCATCCTATAGGAATTACGCAAACAAGAGGCGGGAATATAAAGAGATAGTACGGGAAGGAAAAATAGCATACCAACTAAGCGAAGAAAAGAAACTAGTAGAAGAAGCAGAATTGGACCCATACAAAGCACTACGTCAAAAAAAAAGTGTGTGTGGAACGCCACGCGACATAGGCCTAAGTAAAACTTGTTTTTTAAATTTATTTACTTTTCATTTTTTTATTGGATTTCAATTTTTTATTATTGGATTTCAATTTTGGATTATTGGATTTCAATTTTGGATTATTGAATTTCAATTTTGGATTATTGGATTTCAATTTTGGATTATTGAATTTCAATTTTGGATTATTGGATTTCAATTTTGGATTATTGAACTTTTTAATATTGGGTTTTTGGATTTTTTAATTTTGGATCTTTGAATATTTTAATTTTGGAGTTTTTAAATTTTGGATCATTGAATTTTTATTTTTTGGATTTTTTAAATTTTGGATTTTATTATTTTTCAAATTTCGGATTTTTGGAATTAAAATTTTTATTTTTTTTATTTTGGATTTTTTATTATGGATTTTTTATTTTTTAAATCTTGTATTTTTGGACACTTTAATTTTGGATTATCGTTTTTTTATTTTGGATGTTTAGATTTTTTTCAATTTTGGATTTTTAAAATTTTTTATTCCCCTTTGAGTATTTTATTTTGTCCTTTAAATCGTATAGCAGCTGATTACTCCCAATCGTTGAGTTGATTGTTTTCTGTGCAGTCCGTTCCGTCACACCTCATTAATTTCGTGACGATTATTTGAGCGTGACACATTTCTGGATTTACCCCCTACCGCGGCTAAAGAAGTTTCACTTCAAAACCCCAGATTCCCGGTGACAATACCTATACAGACATGGACACAACATCTAAGCAATATAGTAGGAGTGATAGATACCCGCCCTAAGACCGACCTACCACCATCTAAAACACCGAAAAGGAAGTTACACATACAATAAAAATGAGTACAGCGAACAGAGCGTCAGGCCCTAATCACATCACGAATGAACACTTGAAACGAGCCATGGTGCCTACATAGACAGCACTCATGAATGAATGAATGAATGCCTGCGATCAGGGCAAATCCCTGCACAGTGGAGAACAACAATGATCAAAATCTCTCTATCTCTCTCTCTATATATATATATACAAAAGGCTTTGTCCTGACTGACTGACTGACTGACCGGAATCAACGTAAACCCTTAACTATAACAGGTAGAGGCTTGGAATTTTGACAGTACCTTCGTTTCATAATGTAAGTGCTCACTAAGAAAGGATTTTGAAAAATTTTGATTTTAAATGCCAAAAATCAAATGTTTTTGAGTATACGTAATCCCTTTTTACACAGAATTATAAAATCCAAACGACAGTTCACAGGATAACAGTGTATTGTTGTCAGTGTTCACAGGTAGGTATGGAAATAAATTATACGGGACTTTGACAAGTTAGAGAAGCTATCAATATAATTCATTGGTGTAAATAAATATTAAGAATGAAATGCAGTCACATAACTTTCTCTACCGTGGACATAGAGAAAACAAAACGGGGTATGGTAATGTGTATATTATTATATTATATCGCAGGTTTTTGGAGAGAGAAGTATGAAAGTGATATTGCATTTCTGTTTAATTTCATCCCCGAAACGGTTTTATGGTAACATGAGAGTGAGAAATAAAATTTTTCCGCCTCGATATTACAATTTTATGTTACAGGAATTTCTGTTTTTTCTTATTTGAAGCATTACCAGTCTTGCTGTGTACAAGCGATGGGATGCAGAATTCTACATCCTCTATGAGCCATAAGAAGCTATATCAAGCGTTTTCTGAGGGAATAGTTTGAGTGTGATAAGTCGTTCTTCCTATTTCAAATTATATTTACCTATATTAGGACCTAGAATTTTAAATCGAAAGTCCTTCATAAGATAATTTCCAATTACAAAATAGAAAACCCGGGCGACGCCGAAAGCTAGTGCTGTATAAAAGGCAAGCGGGATCCTTGTCTTGGGATTCTAAGAACACAGACGCCTATAGAGGCATTGCCTTGGAAGATGTGCACAAAAATAATAAATGATCGCCTGACAGAAATGATAGACCCAAGTATCCCGGAAGAACAATTCGGTTTTAGAGAAGGTCCGATGCCTCCAGGACGACATAAAAGATGCCCTCAAGGAAAACTCTACACGGTATTTATTGACTACAGCAAAGCGTTTGACACCATAAACAGAAGCATACTAATAAAGAAACTAGGCTTAATGATTGGAATGGACCACTACATCACCACAATAGTAAAGAACATACTACACAACAATCTCTATATATATATATATATATAAGAGGCTTTGTCCTGACTGAATGAATGACTGACTGACTGACTGAATGAATGACAGAAATCAACGTACAGCCTAAACTATAACAGGTAGAGACTTGGAATTTTGATAGTACCTTCGTTTCCTAATGTAGATGCTCACTAAGAAAGGATTTTGAAAAATTCTGATTCTAAATTCCAAAAATTAAATGTTTTTGAAAATACTTAACCCCTTTTTGCACAGATTTATCAAAACAAATTCTCAGAACGTATTGTTACCAATGGTATCAGGTGGGCTTGGATTGAATGAAATGGATGTTTGACAAATTAGAGAAGGTATCATTATAATTAGGGCCCGGATTTGTATGTAAAAAAATATTTTTTTTCCTGATGCGTACATTCCTAAAACAAAGTTTTATATCCAAATCGAGGTCCGGCAAACGCAAATTCCAAATTTTATTTCACATAAAAACACATATTTTACAAAAAAAGTTATGTGAATAAATATTTTCGACATTTTCTCCATAAATACATATTTTAGTACTTTTCCGGATTTTTTATGTATTTTTTTTCCTGATGCTCATATCAAGGTCCGAAAACCGCAAATTCTAAATTTTATTTTACATAAAAATACATGTTTTACAAAAAAAAACAAATTATATGAATAAATATTTTTGATATATTCTCCATAAATAAATATTTTAGTACTTTTCCTCGTTCTCTTTTAACATTTGACAACAAAAATTTGTATCTCGAATGAATTCAACACAAATGCTTCACTTGCAATGAGGTGAGAGTGATTCACTTGCACTTGCTTATCGGAGAAGAACAGAACCCGATCTCAACATTGCGTAGTTCGGTTAAAGAAATACAATATGTTGAAAGGCAACTTAACACTTTCTCAGGTTCGAAAATAGAAGTTCTAAGAACAAAATTTAAAGGTATGCTTGAGAAAAACGGTGGCTACCAATCCCTCTGCAAAGTCGCTCAAGTTTTGGAAGGCCAAAACATAAGTGAACTTGATCGTGTGTGTGTTAGTGATATACAGTACAGCTCTTCAAATATGCAAGGTTAACATTGTGTGATGTACAGTAGAACGTTCCTTTCCTCAAAGTAATGCATTATTCTCGGATAATAGGCAAGGATTTGTGATCCATAATCTGGAGATGACATTTGTTGTGCACAGCAACTCCAGTCAGCATTTTACATCTGACGTTTAGCTGCAATTGGTGAGTTTCAATACACATTCTGGTGTTTTTGTTTCTTTTTCAGAAAAATATTTTTTTTTTTAGTTTTAGCACATATTTTTAAAATTTTAGCACATATTTTAAACCTTTTTAGCACATAAAAAATAAATAATTTTAAGTTTTTTAGCACATAAAAATCCGGGCCCTAATTATAATTCATATTATCTATAGGCTATTAATAAAAGGAACTGTCCTCGATGTCCAGCGAAATCTACTGAACGCAGAGATCTGAAATTTTAAACATAGGTGGGCTGAAGGGTCGGAAAATGCACCTCGAAGCCGGAATTTTATCTTTAGTTTTCGTTCGTGAGTTATGAGTGAAAAACGGGTAAAAAACGTGCATTTTCTGCGTTTTCAAAACATAAGTTTTCAGTTATACATTTCAATGTCAAATCAATTACAGTTGGCTTTGGCTATTTTTGTCATACCTTGAAAATAAAACTTTCGCGATCGCTTGAATGTTGTAAACCCTAAATATGGTCAAACGTTGTTTTATTTGGACGAATCTCACTAAGACAGAGGTTTTCTGGGCCAAGAAACTCGAATCTGAGGACGCTTTTACCAGACGATACTATCTAATCGTGGTATGTAGTCCACGTGATTTAGGTGTTAATAAATATAATGATTTAACTATTATGCTCTTAATTTTTAATTTTTGAAATAATTATCGCCGCCGAAGCCGCGGGCACTTGCTAGTAACTTAATAAGCGACGACAGAATAGAACAGAAAACATTATCTTTAGGGTAGTTATAAGCCACCCACTCTGAATATGCAATACGGCCTCTTGTTCTATATCAGAATGTGAAGTGAGAAAAAGTATTAGCCATGCTTAAAGTAGAAAAAGTTACGAGAGTATATTAATAACATTTTATTTGGGTTATGTATCCTTCGAGGATGCGACGTCGTAACGACATTCCTTTCATTTCACAGCTAATTTACATGAAGAGAAAGTCAAACATAATAATTATGTTATAGTAAGATTCTAACTTTTATTTGGGCAGAGGAAGTTATGTGAATTTCACATCGAATTATTATTTGATATACATGAAATAATTTTTGTTTCTGAAATGTCTTTGCTTTTACTCCCTTGTGCAGAAATTTTCGTTCATTTTTTAAAGGTCCTGGATTCGGTGAAAACAAAATAACCCAGACCTGAGTAATTGCAATGTTTTAGACACGCATTACACACGTGCGTGAGGTTTCATAACCAGTTTTCTGTGTTCATCTCAAAATCTTATTACAGTGCCATTAAATCGTAACTGGATTATTTCTGTGTATAGTGAAACCTAATGCGGTTTCAGTCGAGTTCAGTGAGCGTTTCAAACAACATTAAGTTATATCAGAGCGTTATTTCAAAGTATATCGAGGTAAACATACAAAACAGTGAATTGGTTTCTTATGCACCATAGTATTAGGCCTATGTTCGTTATCTGCGGTTTGAGATGACATGACCAGGGCCCGGATTTTGATGACATGTCATCTTTTAACTGGAACATCATTGGAACATCATGGATGTTGCCAAACAGCGCAGATATTCTGATATATTACAAAAATGGCAATTTTTATAGTTTTTTGGTCTTTTTTCCTCCATTTTTTAAATGTTCAGTTCTTTAATTTAATGTCATTATTTGGTTTTTTACGGTCTCTCTTAGACATTAAATAGTTTTAGACAATTTTAAAATATAAAGTCATTATTTTCTCATTTTGTGTTACTTACATTGACGGTGTTTGCTGTTTGTATTTAACTGTACCTAATTAGTAATCGCAACAACATGAATGAAGAATAGACACAAATCTAATGAATAAACAAGTAATTTCACACAAATTTAAGGTCATTAATTTTTTGTTTTTGGTTCTTTTTTTTTGTATCTTTGCAGTCATTTTATAGCTCATTTTATAAATATTTTAGGTCATGAAAATCCGGGCCCTGCTTACGACCCTCTAGCATAATGAAGGCAGGATATGAATGGCTGAAACCCCCAGTTCCGAAGTAATCTCACCAGAAACAAGTGGATTAAACTTTTAGTAACACCACTGCATACGTATTAATATATTAATGAAACTGTCTGTTAAAAGTCCTGTGACAACATGTTGGCTGGACGACACTAGCGCTCCATGCGGAGATTGAGTAAAGCTACATTCTCATCATATGAAATGGCTTGGGAAAATACATAAACACATCGCAAAATATGTTATGTTAAGAGAGAAAAATAGAGAATATTTTTATTTAATGCAAATCTAATTTTAAATTTAGGAAATAATAAAACAGATACTGTATTATATTCTAGTTAAGAACTGGTAAATAATACCTAAATAGGCTACTGTTAAGGACTGTATGTAGGTCTAGTACTTTTCCCTTTAAAATAAATGCCCTTTTAATATAATTTATAATTCAACTTATGATATTAAACAGCCTACGTATTAATTACGTAAATTATATTATAGGTGTGCCACGTTGTTCATCCTGCACGTCATTGTTGACAGTGTATTTTGATTCTTTGCCTTATACTTCAATTTATTGTAGGTCTATGTAGCGGCAATTACTGCAGGATGGACTTCATTAAACAAAACAAAAAATTCAGGAGCATTTGGAATTGAAGACACCGTCGGTACAGCAGTTTTAATTAACGAGTTTTTATAGGAATTCATAAACTGTCTGTTTTCGGCGTGTGTCAAGCATAGACGGTAATTTTCACTCAAATATTTTACATATTTTGTTACTAGATTTTCTTGTCGACCATTAATGACCTATTTTATACACCAGAAATCATTAAAACAGAATAAAATATAAAAATGAAAGTGGAGAAATGCAATTCAGGATTTTTGAAGTGAAACTTCTTTAGCGGCGGTACGGAGTAGCCTAAATCGGGAACTTGTGTAACGCTAAAACCGTCACGAAATTACTAGAGTGTTTCGGAGCGGACTGCACGGAATAGTTTCTGTAGTGTTACTAGTTTATGGCCGCTACGATCACTAGTATGTGCGCGCGCATGTTCGTCTGGCAGAAAAACGGACTGAGTTTCTTTACTGTATTAATGGATTAAGTGGGATTCCAAACAGATCTAGTCATGTAAACATTCACTTCATTACGATCTGTATCCATGGTAACCGTAATAATCAGAAGTATTGTAAGATTAGAATGGAAAAGATGATTTAGTCTGCATGAAATACAAATAAAATCAATGTCACCTGAACAAAAAGTTGTACGGGATCGTGAGATCGTTGTTTATTTACAAGTCTACGGAACTTATTTTATTTAATATCGAATTAATAAAATAACTAAGCAAAATTGGTTAAATATGTAGAAAATTTGTAATGGAGGAATAAAAAATGTAATATAAAGTTCATTTCTTTATTAGAGAATAGAAGAAAAAAACTTTCTTGAAGTTTTAGTTATAACCGGGGCCCCGATTCTAATGACATGTCATCTTTTTGTTGATGCTGCATAGACATTGCCAACTTATGGATAAATCCTAATCATGGTTTCTAGATTACAGAAATGCATTTTTATTAGGTCATTTTTTGTCATTTTAGGCAATCTTATATTATTTCAATTTTAGATCATTATTTTATAATTTTCGTGTCATTTGCTTCCTTATTTAGTCATTTTCATGTATTTACATTGAGTGTATTAACTTTTTCTCGTCGCTATAGGTGCTGTCTTTGAAGTGTTGTTTGTTTAATGCAAGAAGGAAAAATTCGGCGTTAAAGTGTTGACATGTCTCAGTCGGAATCAAAGAAACGACAAAATGTTGTATTATATTACTATTGTTATTAGATTGACTTGGCACCAGAGTCTGCCACCTGCTTGGATTTCAGAGTGCAAACTACTGTTTACCCTCAATAAACAACAATATAATCCAGCAGACCACAAAAGGAAATGCCTAATTTTTACTCACCAGTACCTCAGTGCCAGTATAAATTTCCGTTTGAAAAGAACATTCACAATATTACAGTTATTTACAGTTTTTAGAATTATGTACAACTAGTCTATAACTTTGTGTGTACAATAATAATTTTTTGTAAATAAAATATCAGCTTTTAGGTCATTTTTTATAATTTTTAAGTAATTTTCTTTAAAATTCAGGGTCATTTTATAGGCCATTTTTCAAACAATTTTAGGTCATCAGAATCCATGCCCTGGTGATAACTTATTTGTATCATTAATGGAAACAAAATCTGCAAGTTCGTTAATACTTCGTTTCATTGCCTTAACCTGTTGTTGCAGATGTGCCCTGATGACGTCATTGTTGAAGTTAGACGCTTGGCTACGAAATATATACAAAGTCACACACAATACCTGCCGTGCCTGAATAATCACTACTATACGTTTTAAAGAAATTCCGCCTGTCACTTATTTATAAGCAGGGTTCGGATGTTTATGACCTAAAAACTGGAAAATATGACCTTAAATATGCCCTTAAAAATGACTAAATATGACCCAAAAAATCGTAAATATGACCTAATAAAAGAAAGTATTTTCTAATAATAAATGTTCCACTTTTAAAGGTTTAATCAAACTAAATTACTACATCGCATGAATGCAATCAGGATCGTGTTTTTAAGAATTTTACATATTATTCACAGTTTTGCTTGTAATGGACATCTAATTTTAAAGCATTTGCTTCTGTGTGATTGCTTCACCACTTCAATATAATATTTTGTAGTCCATGCGTGTCCCTATAAAACGTGAAAAATTGCATTAATTTAAAAATTAAATTTCTATTAATTGGGCATAAACATTAAATTAATGAAATAAATTTCAAAGTACGCTAATACGTACCAGTTTTCAGTCTCCTTTTTTGTCTGCATTACACTATACAACCACGTGCATTTTTAGATTATCGAATAGAAATCTTCTCCTGTTGTCACTTAATATCGTCTTAAACCGCGAGAAGCTCCTTTCGACGTTTCAAGATGTCACAGGTAACGTCATTAAATCGTTTTGCAGCCGTCACTTTAATTTCACACACTTTGCAATACAAAATTTTTCCGTCGGTGCAGAAGTGGTTTTTTCCAAACTCCTTAACAAAACTTTTTAGTTTTACACTTTCAGAACACTTATTTTTCGGCATTTTGATGTTACCCGATACCACTGCAAGTGTGAACTGAAAATCTTTTAAAACTGTCTCTATTGAAAGTTGTTAACAACAAGGAGGAAGGCGGTAAAACCCCGCGCATTGTGCTTCAACTACCTGCACTTGTTACTTACTGTCCCTTCACATTCCAGTTACAGTCAAACCAAAATATTAGTAACTCTTTCTCGAAAAAATTTTAACTCTACGATTTAGTGCCTACAGTATACTGTGCAATTGTGCTCTTTTACCGAATTTATTACTGAAATATGACGTTAAATTAAAAAATGACCGAAATATGACCAAAACTATAAAAATGTCCAAAATATGACCTGTGCAATTGTACTCTTTTACCGAATTTATGACTTAAATATGACATTAAATTAAAAAATGACCGAAATATTACCTAAACTATAAAAATGTCCAAAATATGACTTTATATGCAAAATAAAAACGGTCCAATTAGGATAACAAAAGTGCAATTCGTGTTTAATTTCAGTTTGCGGCAAGATTAGACGTCAGGATAAAAATATGATATGTCATGAACATCCGAACCCTATTTATAAGTATCCGATGGGAACAGTGGCAGACCAACTCCTCGAGACCTACCTCATGTACGCTTTGCTCCATTCTAAGTTAAAACTAAGTACATTTAAACAGTCCATTATTCCAGCTACAAGTGACATCGCAAACTCCAGGACCTAACATCGAATCGTATTGAATACTTCCATTTTCCGATCTGGACCAATAACAAATAAGAATGAGTGTGAAGTCAGCCAATCACAGTCCTGAATATTATGCTTAAATCTGTTCAGGAATGGACACTATGATATTTATGGTAAATGTATTCCATTTAGTTATTATAAACATTATAAATACATAACCTCAACAGCATGAATGTCCAGGGATGTGATGCGAGCGAAGGGAAGGCCGCTTGAGAGGTGGGAGATGAATTCAAAGAGAAAGGCTATCGTTTCGCCCTTTCGATAATAGACTCTCCAGGCTACACCTGCTCCTACGTGCGTAATATATATTTTCAAGAAACAGTTTTTATCGATATGCATTCTTAGGAACCATAATAATATTAAGTTATAATATTTAAACCAGAATACCTCTATGGATCAGAAACACTAATTTTGAAAAGGACAGCAGACATTGAAAACAATGAGAAAAAGGAACGCAAAATCATAAGAAAAATTCTACGCCCAAAACTTGCAGACGAACAATACCGACACAGAGGCAAACAGGAAATTAAACAATACACAAATATTCCAAGTGACATCAGAAAACGCAGAGATTCTACGGACACAATAAAAGAATGAACCCAGACAGACTTACGAAACAAATAGTCGTAGGCTATTCTACGAAAACAAGAGTAAAGCGAAAACTGACACTATGAAGTGGATCGGTGAAAACAAAGCCGGTCTAAAACTGGAATGAAAGAGATATGGGCACAAAGGAAGGCAAACGCACACCTTTAAGTTCTTTTTTGTAGTCCTAATGTAGTCCTATATATGTATATATAATACTATAATTATGTTGTACGTAAGAATTTTCAATATTAAATTTCAGCAAACAATACTTGAACGTTTTGTTCACACATTGATTGCCAATCTAAATAATTCAGTTGCAATACATTGTATTAATTATCTACTCTTATACGATTTAACAGCCCTAAATAGCGCTCCCTCACTTCGTGAGACATCGGGTATACTCGGCGATGTTCGTCTCTCGCAGTCTAAACTTTCACGAAGAGTAAAAAATTAGGAAAACCGTTTCTTTATTATATAAGAGCTAACTGAAATGAACACAATGAACAAATATTCTAATTTTTTTTACTAACAATTTTCATAGCCCCAAATATTTTTAATAAACTGCCAATATAAATTACTTAAAAATCCTGGAGTTAATTAATAATGGCGGGTGAAGCCACGGGCACCAGCTTTAATATATTGATAGTTTAACCCTGAAAGTATCGCGGGCAATAAAAATCCTAACAAACCACTCCTTCCCTTGAAAAATTATATAATGTCTGAAAATTACACTGAATTTATCAAATAAAATTCACATCACATTCATCTGTCAACAATCAGTTGAGAAACGATACGTATTATCCACCGCCGTCTTGAGAATTACGCACGAGAATTATACAGTTTAGAAGGCAGTGGTTCACAGTTATCTTTGGAACTGCATAATCGAATCTGAGATCGTTTTCCCAGGTGGTGCTTTCTAATCGTGGAATGTACTCTAAAGCCGGAATCTTAGCTGTTTCATTAATTATTAATGGTTTAGTTTATGAATGATTCGCGTGCAAGTGTTAATAAATATAATGCTTTAATAATTATTTTACTCCTAATTTTTAATTTTTCAATTAATTATCGTGGGCAAAGCCGCGGGCACCTGCTAGTTTATTACATAATGGTGACAATGAATGCAACTTGTGACTGAGTACCAAGAGTCCAGATATTTCCAAATAAGTATATTTGTTGCATGCTACGTTCTCTGCAAACATTTGGTGATGTATTTTGACAGAATTCCTGTGATTTGCAATTAGAACAGAGAAGAATTTCTTTTCTTCCAAGGAAAGCTTAGCAAGCCTGTCTGAATGTAGTGCTGCAGAAAGAGACAGCACACCTTGACGCCTGATACTGGTCAAGACTGACTTTGAGTTGACAGGAATAGAGGAAGTTCGCTACCCTTCTACAGTCTATTTATTTCCTGAGTCAAGGCTTCCTCCTTTACAGCGGATTGGACTGATTGGTTCGAAGTCTTATTTTCAGCTATGAAACCTCAAAGTGACCAATTTAAAGGTTGCAATAAGAGTTCAGAGTTGTCTTGCATTATTTCCAATTTTAGCGAATAAGTAGAAAATCAAAACATGTCAGAAAGCAAGAGAAGAATTCTTACTTGATCTTTTAATTTGCAGTGAGCTTTGTAGTACTGTACAGTGAAGTTTTATTTCTTATTTTCTATTA
This sequence comes from Ectobius pallidus, assembly GCA_964059195.1. Taxonomy (NCBI): domain Eukaryota; kingdom Metazoa; phylum Arthropoda; class Insecta; order Blattodea; family Ectobiidae; genus Ectobius; species Ectobius pallidus. The sequence continues at coordinate 1,376,515 of CAXKWD010000012.1, forward strand.
CTTTCACTGACAAAGTACAGTTCCCTTATATTGAAAAGGGCATTGCACGTATATAACTTGTATATGCTGTCATTTAGTTGTCTATAACACTATTTATTATCATGCACAAGAGGCCTACATCACCGTTATTACTTATTTTTTGCCTCCTATCGTATCATTAATGTTTTAATGGTAAAAGCACCTACAGTTCATCTGTACAAACAAGCCGCCACTGCTTAAACACCATCACAGCGTGCTTGCGAGTTCATCCAATTTGAACACTGTACAACTTTTATTTTTGATTTTCACTTCTTGCTATGTGCGGTAAGCGTTTCCGTGCGGTAAGAATTTACTTACGGCACATCATAATACAAGCCTTTATGGACAAGGGCCCTCAGGACAAATATTCGGTTCCCATAACAACCAACACATGCGAATCACTTTCTGAAATAAACATCTATCTTCAAGAATGTATATACATAATATTTTCAGCTAATATCTCAATTAATATAAATAAATTGATATAAATAATCATCGTGCAAAAAATAGTATGCAATATTCGTTCCCTAAGTGCATAACGGATCACGGAAATTGAAAAAACGAGGCGTTCGCGCTCGCGCCTCATTTTTTCAAACTCTTTCCTCGATCCGTATGCATCGCTTACGGCACTTGTATCGCAATATACTATTACGAATGGTCATATATTATGTATCATTGATATTGCTTTTAACTCTTGTTACTTTTCTTTTTCTTTGCTTTCGTCTTAATCTTTCTCATTCTCTTTACTTTTACTTTTACATCGGTAATTATCCTAACTTTCCTGCTTTTTATTCACCTATTTCGTATTTGTGTTGTATTTGCTAGCAAAGCCATGAACATTGTAATGGGGCGTACACCTGTAATGTTCATTCTTGATTAAATAGATAATTTTCAGAAACTATTGAGGTTTAGACCATGGCTTCTTCAGAAAGTTTGATAAGCATATGTGAAGGAATATGTGGGTAGTGTTATTTGTCAAAGCTAACTGTATTGCAACTTCCAAAGCCCTACGTGAACACTGCAAACAATATCGTTGTCATGAGAACTGAATTCCATTTCATGGATTGAGTTTAATATTTTCAGAAATTAGGTCCCTAATTGAACATTACTCCGGTACCGGTCAACCGATTAGGTGCAATATCAATACGCTTCTTCTTATGGACGTTACAAATGCGTATACCACATTTCATGAAAATCCGATAAAGCGCATTTGAGTTATCGCGCGTAGAGACAGACAAACGGACAGACATTTTCCCGTCCCCCACACAATCTCACTTAATAAACGTAGTTAATGCTATACACGATCTTGCATTGGAAGTATAAAATCATTGGCATTGCGTCAACTGTTTGAGAATTTACATTCGATAATATATCTAAACCATAAATTGTTAAATTAAATCTTTAAAACGATGTAAGGGCACAAAAGTAATAGGAAATGTTTACAAGAAGTAAGGCTTTCAATGAGGTACCACAGAATATTATAGGGAGAGAGATTCCATCGAACTCTGGGTAGCTCAGTTGGTAGAGCGGCGACATGGATAGACGAAGGTCCTGGTTTCGAGTCCCAGTGTCGGTCTCAATGCAGAGTTTGACTTTATAGGTTCTCTGTATTCGTGTGGAATACGAATCCGATATTTACATTCTAGAAGACAGAATCAATAAGGGACTGAATGAATTCTGAGAAATAGCCCACACAGTGGCGCAACCTGAGGCCCGCAGACCGGAAAAAGGGAAATGCGGGAAAGCAATGAAAGAAAAAGAGTCAAGTATTAGCGAGGTAAAGGGTGTCTAGAAAACAATGTTACTTTATTTTTTACACAACTACTACAACATGATAAGATCGTTAAGGTTTTTCAATTGGCCTAATAATTCTGGTGTCACTATGGCCCTGGGGTCGACTCAGCCTTGAACAGAAATGAAACCAGGAGAAAATAGGCTCTACGTTGATTCTCTTTCAGTCAGGAAAAAGTCGCTTGATTTCTGAAACTACTTTAAATAGAGGCGAAAAACAGCCCATGTAGCCTATATTCTCCATATAAGTTACGTAACTACCTATTTTGCGGAATTATCAATCTGTCTTCATTGGATCTGTTTAAAAAATATATAACACGTGTATAAAAACCTCCCAGACAAGAATTGTGAATTTTACTACATAATATTAAATCCCTAAGTCTTATAATAAATATCATATCAAAGTAATTCTGGTACCAGTTGTTTGTAGCCATGTTGTAAAATGTCAACAGTCTAGCTCCATACATTCTAAGATGGAGGCACACATGTACAGGTAGGGGAAAAAAAGCGGACCGACTAAAATATCTAAGTTGCCGATATGAGCCACTGCGCATGCGTAGCAGCTGTCAGAGAAGTTGAAGGCTATTGGACAAAATATTAGGACCCGAAAACATCGTTGGAATGACCGGTCAGTCCAGTAGCCTATTTGATTTTTTTTTTTCGATTTTATTGACATATATTTTGGTTTTGGTAGAGGAAGACAAGATGCACCTTCCAGATAAATATATATTTTTTTGGCCAAATAATAGCCCACATTTGTTCACTAAACTCAAATCTGAGTAGGTTCACAAGCTGTGACAATATTTCTATGATTATAGGCCTACTTTTAAAAAACTGACAGTCACGGGAATCAAACCTGCGACTTTTGCATGAAGGTCAGGCGCCCCAAGCATCTGAGCTATTCAACTAAGGCGAAAGCAATAACCAGCTTGTTGTGCAATTACACGGGTTGGACAACTACATAGGTCTAAGCAATACGCATGGACACTGGTGTGAACAAGGCTCTGAAATCAGCTACAAGAGTCGGTCCGCTCCCCCTCCCCTACCTGTACAATGGGAACCTTTCGTGTGCAGTTAAAAATTTGTCCACCAGAGCGCAGCAGGGTCTGAGGAGGTCCTGCCATCTCGTTTTGCCATATGCTTATGCGTATCAATAGATGTGAATAATGTTGGCTGTCCTATAAAAACTGGCGATTAATAACGTTTAAGTTATATTCCAGAAATCAGATACCTATATTCTGCCTAGGAGAATGTGAGATCGCCAGAAAAAGTATTGATTTGTTAAAAGAATTAAAGAATTAATGTCTGTCTGAAGTATTAATTGGTTGTAATTATTATGTTGAAAAGAACCCGTGGGGTTTGTCAGCAAAGACAGGAACAATAATTATTTTGCAGTGGCAGAGACATGTGTAGCTTAGTGACAAATAATTCAAAATATTTAAGTTATTCCTGTATATTGCGGTGGCATTTTTATTCGTTTAATGGTGAAGAAATAATTCAAATTTTATGAAACGTATTTAAAGCTTGTAGTACGGTACATCACAAAGAAAACATCCCATCTTCTTTAGATTAATAACCATAGGCGTAAATATGTAAAAAAAAATTCTTTATACTGTAAATCATTTGTAAAAAGTAATTTAGGTTCTTGGTTGTTTGCTTTCACAATATTCTGTATGTATTTCAGCTTTCGGTTATGAATTTACTGTGTGGTAGACAGATGCTAGTATTTGATTAATATAACACAGTAGTTATAGAAAGTAAAGAATTTGATATAAATGTGTAAATATTTTGTTTCTATTATCATTAATATTTTATAAATAAATTTACGTTACGTTTGCTTGCTTCTAAATAATATCCTTTAGAGGCTTACGAATAAGACATGCTCCAGAATTATAGCTGTCATTAAGTTTTTGTGTGGGAAACAAATACGAATAATAGTATTTGAATAGTGTATCATATTAGTAATAGAATGTTCTTTTCATGAAGTCAACGTAATTAGAAAGAAGCTGGAATGTCAAAATAAGGTAATAAGGGAATGATTTTCTTGTTATTATTACTATAGGCCTAAATGCGTAATATTTTTAACGTCAACGCCCATCCATAATATAGGTTCATACTTTTTGTTTTAGAATTATATTACATACGTTTCAGAATTATGGCTCGCAGGGAATTGTTATTCATCTTACTGGGTTATCATATGCTAATAATTCAAAATACTATGTTCTCTTCGATTCGAGTTAAAATATCTACGTGCATCGGTAATTCCAGTTCTAATATAGTGTTTTAATATCATTAATGTGCATTATAAAAGTGAGTTGCCTATAATAACAGTGTAGTTGATTTATTTATTTTTTGTATTTAGAGGGGAAAAATAGCCAGTGCCAATTCCTAGTATAGAAAGGAAAAATATGCTTTAACGTCTTCTTTATAATATATATATATATATATATATATATATATATATATATATTTAATCTTCAATTTACAAGAGCCACCAATGCCTGTAAGAATAATTTAGTTTTGTAAGTGTTTCAATTTTACGATTTGTTTTAATGTTTGTAATGAAAAAACTTACAAATTCCGTTTAAACAAAATATTCATAATTTTATTACACACATTATAATAAATGTGAAACAGAAATATGTAAATTTTTGTTATGAAGTTAATAAATTAAGTAAGTTGTATTTATCAAATACCTTTTTAAGAAGTAATTTTGTATCATAATTTGAAAGAGAATAAATGGTTGAGTTTCCTGCTGGGCGAACTTTCTGTTTAAAGCAACAGAACATAAGTTAATCTTGTCCATTTGATGAAGATATTGGAAACATGACCTTCTGTTGTAGAAAACGAGAATACTACTTCTTGTTAAGTTTTATTCTTTGTAAAAATGATTAAGATAATGAGTCAGTTCTGAGGGTATGAAAGTGTTGAGCGAGGAGATTTGAAGGAACTCTAGACTATTAACTATTAGCATCCGTTTAATCTTCTTTATATTTTATAACCATATATTTCGTGAAGCATATGTGTACACCTCTGTTTTCCACAGAGGATCGCCACAACATGTTTTCTGGCATTCTGACTGATGTTTAAATAGTCTGTTCCATTATGTTTAATGGACAGCAGACGACATGCTTGGACCTCTTTTGACCCTGCTGCCACCTATCGGGAGTCGCTGACAGAAAGGTTCCCATTGTACATGATGAGATGTATGCTTTTCCTGTCGTATATCATCGCCATTTTATTGCCTCATGCGGTTCTTGTCATCAGTTCAAATGTTTTCCCTCATTTTAAATTGATGCACATTTTTAAGTGGGCAAAAATTGCGAAACACTAAAAGGAACTCTTCCTGGTCTGCAAAATATTTCCCCCGAAAAAACATAAAAGAGTTTTGTTTATCATCTTAAAGGGCCTGGTTCCCCTAAGTTAAATACAAGCAATTGCCATTCAATTTAAAATGCTGCATCGACACCTATGTCAACCGGTTCTTGCTAGAGCTAACTTCCGGTTGCATGTCGGAGTGACAGGTTCAATGACCTTGCATCTCGTGAGCCTCGGTTTCGATTTTTTACATTACGTAAAGATGACGTCAATCGTGCAATACGGTAACCGACAGTCAAGTCAGCTGGTCAGTTCCAAGACCCTCTGGAATATTTCTGAGCTCTCTCTTGGCGTACCCAACTAAGAAAGAAATGAATTTAGCCAACAGATAAAACTGATAGCGACACACGCTAATCTGTAACAATTTTATTAATTTATGATCAAGGAAGCAGAAAATGCAAAATGACTCTCCACAGCATTTTAAGATGCGTAAGCAGAGAATTCAGAAAGTTGTCCTCTAGAAACAAAGAGGTCTGATATGGTGGCCATCTCTCCTCACAAAACCCTAAAACCAAAGCCTATACCAAAATACGAAAATAAATTAAACTAAGATATAAAAACCGACCAAAAAATGAAATTGTCCACCGCTGTGGCTCAGGGGATGCGTTCGCCTCTCACGCAGCGGGCCCGGGTTCGATTCCTGGTCGGGACAAGTTACCTAGGTGAGGTTTTTTCCGGGGTTTTCCCTCAGAGACAAATGTCAGATAACGTTAGGCCCTTGTGGTCCCCGGATATCATCTGGCCGTCATTATCATCTTCATCCCATCCTCGCCTTGTTTGGAGTGAGTGAGTAAGTGTGTGTGTGTGTGTGTGTGTGTGTGTGTGAATGGTGTGTCTCGTCCTATGTGTTCGTGTTGTCTCGGAGGTGGCTCCGGCATTGGGCTGATCATTCATCCGGAGAGGCCCTTCATGTCCTTGTCTGGTCAAAACAGTATGTATGTGATCCAAAGATAACTCTCTCCCGTCAGGTCTCGGCCCTGTAAGGCCCGGGCGGCTTGGGTCGCTTAAATCCTTAAAGGGAGGGGTAAAACTAAGATAAAGAAAGAAAGAAAGAAAGAAAGAAAGAAAATGAAATAACCAAGAAACTCACTGGTCGGAAACTAATTTAAACTCAACCCGAAAGTATAAAACTAAAGGAAGCCCACATCACCATGTTCTCACGTCAATTGGGAAAGAAGTAAACAGACAAAACAAACGAAGTCTTGTTTCCGGTTTGTTTTGGTTCCAACGTGTCGTGTGTTACATTCAACTGATCGACGGATAGAACTGGAACTAAGTCCCACTTCCAAGTTCTATAAATAGTCATTGAATACTAGAAATTAACTGTCACAATATGAATACACAACATTGTATCGGTATTTCTACGCTAGATTAGAATATCATAATTACATTCCAGGCCCACAGAGGAGCACTAATCGGATCCAGGAAACTTAACAGATGTTTACACATTATTCATGAACACCAAGAGAATTCATAACCAACCGACAGAGAGTATTACAAATATGAGTTGGGTCTAAGTGCCAAAATCATGATTTTTCAGCTAATAATTTTATGCATTTCAGAAGAGTCCTAGGTCCAGGGAAAACCACGTTAGTAGCGATAACTTCCAAGATGTACCGCTATGTCTTTCTGTGGCTGTATGCCTCGTTTTCTTCACAATCATGATTGTGGCACTTAGACCCTTATAAAAGAAAACGCTTCAGTTGTGTGTACATGTTATTAACGTGGTTTTATTAAGATTATTATGTATATTTATATAATTTAATATCCCTATATATATATATAATATATATATAATAGTCTTTAATTTGCTTCAAACAGCTTGTAAAATTCTCAATAATAAATTTCAAATAAATATTGCATTTTGTAAGTTAGGTTTATCTGTATGTTCAACGTCATTAAACAAAGTGAACGAAAATTTAATAAATGATACGATAATAATCGCCTGTAACCAACGTTTTATTCATAAAATGTGTTTTCTCTTTCAAATGTTTTTTTTTAAACTCCAAATCGTCAATTTTAGCTTGAATAATTATTAAACAGTTTGTTAAGAAAAAAATAATCTTGGGGTTTAATTCAGGCCTAGCTCATTCCTAGGTTTCTACTCGAAATGTTCCAAGCTGTTACGTGGACCGTAGCTTGCACTAAAACTTTCATTGGCTACCGACGATTTTTGCCTGTGAGATCCAGAGGTTGTGGTGTTGTATACCCATGGTAGGACTAGTCAGATGCAGTCGTGGATCCTGATTGGTCGGTGGAAGTAAACGATCTATCCTTCCGTGATTGGAGCAGAGAAATAGCAGGTTGCCAGGAAGCGGCCAATTGGAACCCTCCGTCTCTATTGATGTTATTGGGGTTCAGTTTGATGTGAATGGCTTCTTTGATGAGACGGTCCCATAATCCCGTGGTAGAAGCCAGTACCGCTGTGTTGAGGTAGTCCATCTCGTGGCCCATGTCGAGACAATGTTCGGCAATGGCGGACTTTTCAGGTTGCCCAAGACGGTAGTGCCGTTTGTGCTCCTCAATCCTGGTGGAAATGTGGCGTCCTGTCTGACCAATATAAATCTTGCCACAACTACAAGAAATTCCATAAACCCCTGGCCTCTGTAATCCAAGGTCATCTTTCACAGGTCTTAGTAGTTGCCGGGTTTTGGTAGGAGGTAGGTGTATCGTCTTGATCCCGTGGCGGACGAGCAGTCGAGAGATCTTTTCGGAGAGAGGGCCAGTGTACGGGATGAATGCCCGCTTAACATTCTCATCTCTATCTCTCGGTGCTGAAGAAACGGTCCTTTTAAGTCGCCGAAAGCTCAGAATGTACTTCTATAACTACCCGACTGGAAATCCGAGAACAGTTTTTACACAAATTAAATGTTTACACGTAAAGAAGACCGATGTAAATTTTAGCCTTGCTCTTGTATATAGAAAGATAAAGTGTGTCTGTCTGCCTTTCTGTCTGTCTGTCTGTCTGTGTGCGATGTTCAGCCAAAACTAGGGCACTCGGAGGTCTGTATTTTTTTTACGTAGGGGGTTATTCCACGCCAAATCATCCAACAGTGGTTGCATGACCATTTTAGAAAAAAATCATTTTTTGTATATGAGTTCATACATGTTTCAAGATATCAAAACAAGTTTTCAAAAAAATCTTGTGTTCTTGGTTTCCCAAGGGTGACCATTTTTCAATCCTGGTGTAACACATTTTTTGCGAATGTAGCTGATTACGAATATTTTCATAACTCAACAACCATAACACTTTTTAGGGTAGTGTATTTGGGAGAAACTACATAAATGTGATAGTGTGATATTTCAGTCCTATCAAATTAATAGAAGGAGTTGTTTCTAGAAATAGAAATTTTAACTGTGAGTTAGGCACATGAAAGGCTTCTTTTATGGAATTTTTCAGATTTTTTGAAGGGTGCTCATCAGAGATATTTAAGCCCAAAGATAGTCAAAATCTAAAAAACGATAATATTTGAAGCCAGTTTAGAAATAAGGGATGTATTTTTAGACCCTGATTTTTTCCTCACAGTCAAATCACAAGCAGGTTTGAACGAAAAAATTTTTGATTGTTTACAATCACTTCCTTCTCATATAAATTTTGACCCTAAAAGTGATTCCTTTTGGAAAAATTTACCCGAATTTCAAACTCATATTTTCATACGAAACATTTTGCGTTGAAGAAAACGATAAAATATTTCTGAAAGCCAGCTTCAATAGTTATAAAATTATTCATAATTAAAATTTCTAACTCTTATAGTTGTTGAGTTAGCTATATGTAGTTACTCCCAAATACGCTACCCTAAAAAGTGTGATATTTCAGTTCTATCGAATTAATAGATGGAGTTGAGTCAAGAAATAGAAATTTTAACTGTGAGTTAGACACATGAAACTCTTCTTTTAAGCGATTTTTCAGATTTTTTGAAGGGTACCCATCAGAGATATTTAAGCCCAAAAATAGTCAAAATCTGAAAAATGATAATATTTGAGGCCAGTTTAGAAATAAGAGATGTATTTTTAGACCCTGATTTTTTTCCTCACAGACAAATCACATACTGGTTTGAACATTTAAAAAAATTGAATGTTTACAATCACTTCCTTCTCTTATAAAATTGGGTCGAAAAAGTGATTTTTTTGGAAAAATTTACCTGAATTTCAAACTCATATATTCATATGAAAAGTTTTTTGTTGAAGAAAACAGTAAAGTATTTCTGAAAGTATGCTTGAATAGTTACAAAATGGTTCATAATTAAAATTTCTAACTCTTATGGTTGTTGAGTTATGAAAATATTTGTAAACAGCTACATTCGCAAAAAATGTGTTACACCAGGATTGAAAAATGGTCACCCCTGGGAAACCAAGAACACAAGATTTTTTTGAAAACTTGTTTTGATATCTTGAAACATGTATGAACTCATAAACAAAAAAATGATTTTTTTCTAAAATGGTCATGCAACCATTTAAAAAAAAAATTGGATGATTTCATATGGAATGACCCTAGGTTGACAGAAGGGGATTCATGAATTGAAGCCTAAATGGGACAATATTTAATGACTTGGACCAAACTCACTATGCGGACGGTTTTTACTCCTCTGCCCGTACCATAGGTACTATAGGCAGAGGAAGTATTGTTTTCGACCCCCAAATTCGAAGTTGAGTTTTTAACATAAATACACGTTTTGAGGTTCCCCTGAATCCAAAAATACTAATTATTTTCGGAAATGTGTAGGTGTGGATGTCTGTGAACAGGCTAGCTCCAAAACGGAAAATGGTATGAAAACAAAATTTGGTATTTGGGTCAGGTACCTTCTGAAGATGTGAGGCAAAGATTGGGGACAAGTTCCTCTTATTTTAAGGGGACTTTATATGAAGAAATTTTCGTTTTTCGCGATTTTCTCGAAAACGGTTCTTACGATTTTCTTTAACATTTGCACATGGGTTGCTTATACTAAAAGCTAAAACTTTTATTTGAAACTTTTTTCCGAAAAATTCTTTGAAGGCTAGTTAGGCTATAAGCCACCCGTTCTGAATATGCGCTCTTTGCAATACGGCCTCTTGTACCGGAAAATCGTACGAAAACAGAATTTTGTAATTGGGTTAGGTACCTTCTGAGGCTGTGACACGGAGATTGGCGACAACTTTCTCTTTAAAAAAAAAAATCGTTTGTCGCGATTTTCCCGAAAACAGCTCTTACGATATTGTTTAAATTTTACACATGGGGTGCTTAGGCCTATACTAATGGGCCATTCAGATAGAAACTTAACCGTAAACGTAAGAACGTAAACGTAAACGCAAACTTTAGCACGGCATTGAGCATTCGGAATGAAGACTTAAACGTAGATAACAACCAATCACAAACAAGAACGTGAACAGCTGATAAAATGGCTGCAGCAGACGAAAATACTTTCATGTTTCTATTAAACATATGTAGGCCATTAAAAATTGAAATCATACAAGCGTATGCAGGCTCATAAAAATTAACAGATTATTATATGGGCTGTATTTAATACTGTAGTTCATTTCTTGGGGAACTAATTTTCATATATTTTCCTTCAATGCCGCATCTTTATATAATGGATGCCATTTATCATAATGACGGGTTTCTCATTCATAGACGCCATCTCTTGGCTACTTCCACTTCCGTCTCCTGTTCTGTTCTCTGATTGGTTGTATCGTTATTTTTCGCATAAACATAACGCAGAAACTTGGTGTTTGTAAGGTTCTACGTTACGTTTAATTTTACGTTTAAGTTCCAAGTTTACGTGATGCATTGTGAATGGTCACATTGAAAAACATGGCCCCAAACTTTTATGTTTACGTTACGTTTACGGTTAATTTTCTATCTGAATGGGCCATAAGAGCTAACAATTTTATTTTAAACATTTATAAAATTATCAGGAGGGTAGCTACAAGCCAACCACTCTGAATACCATGCTTAGGGTAAAGATAGTTACGAGAGTACATTAATGAGACTTTATTTGAGTTATGTATCCTTCGGGGATTCGATGTGATGTGGTAAGGATATTCACTTCATTTTTACAACCAATTTACATGAAGAGAAAGTCATACATAATATATTGTACTGAGATGCTAACTTTTATTTGGGCAAAGGAAGTTATGTGCATTTCACATCAGATTTTTATAATTGTTGCTATCTGACGCAAGATTTGCCCCCACACTTCACTTTCCGTTTGAAGAAGAAGTTTAGAGTTTCAACGAGAAATATACATTTGCATACCCTTGATTAAGCGCTCTACGCCGAGACTATGCAAATTTGTATAGCAATTTGAATTTACACAACCTAGGGCAAGAGAAGTCATTACTCTGAGCGAGATTAAAATGTGACGCCACTGTTGAACAATTACTGATAATTCTTATCAGGCTAGGCTTAATGAAAACTTCACCTGATAGCTGAAACGCAGAGTTAGCAAGGCGTTTGCGTTTTCTATACGAAATTTCTTAAAATTCAATAGTAGCCTAATATGATAGTATAGATGGAATCTACACAAAACCCCCACTGAGGTCACTGGCAAAAACTTTTTATGAACTGACATTATCGGAGACACACTGTCCTAGATTACCGTTTGTCCACAATCAAAATACGAAAAAGTGTGGATCGCCTCTTAAGGTTTTTCAGAGGTAAAAATTGAAAATATAACATATATATATATTTTTTAATTTACCATCGGTTATAGGATATCTACTCTTATACAATTCAACGGCCCTAAATAGCGTGAGACATCGGGTATACTCGGCGATGTTCGTCTCCCGCAGTGTAAACTTTCACGAAGAGTACAAAATTAGGAAAACCGTTTCTTTATTATATAAGGCCTAAGTGAAATTAACACACTGAACAAATATTCTAATTTTATTTTTACTTACAAATTTCATAGCTCATTTTTAATAAACTGCCAGTGTAAATTTCTTTAAAATCCTGGAGTCAATTAATATTGGCGGGCGAAGCCGCGGGCAGTATCGCGGACAATAAAAATCCAAACAAAATAACTCCTTCCCTTGAAAAATTATATAATATCTGAAATTACACTGAATTGATCAAATAAAATTCACATCACATTCATCTGTCAACAAACAGTTGAGAAACAATACGTATTATGTGTCCACAGGTTCCTTTGGAACTGCATAATCGATTCTGATATAGTTTTCCCAGGCGGCGCTTTCTAATCGTGGAATCTACTGTGAAGCCGGAATTTTAGCCATTTCATGAATTATTAATGGTTTAGTTTATGAATGATTCGCGTACAAGTGTTAATAAATGTAATGCTTTAATAATAATTATACTCTTAATTTTTCAATAAATTATCATGGGTGAAGCCACGGACACCTCCTAGTAACGTACAGGTCTGCTGAATTTCAAGTTTCTAGCTCTCGTGTCAGATGATCTAGATTCTAGACTCTGGTAAATGTGAATGACGTTGGGTTACACAGTCGGCAGTTAGATGTGCCAATATACTTGTCATTTTTTCTTCCTCTGCCCGTACCATAGGTACTATAGGTAGAGGAAGTATTGTTTTCGACCCTAAAATTCGAAGTTGAGTTTTTAGCATATATACACGTTTCAAGGCCCCCTGGATCCAAAAATACTATTTTTGGGAACATGTCTGTGTGTCTGTGTGTCTGTGTGGAATATCTGTGAACAGGCTACCTCGAAAACGGAAAATCGTATGAAAACAAAATTTCGTATTTGGGTCAAGTACTTTTTGAAGATGTGAGATGAAGATTGGCGACAAGTTTCTCTTATTTTTAAGGGGACTTTGCATGAAGAACTTTTCATTTTTCGCGATTTTCTCTAAAACCGCTCTAACGATTTTCTTTAAATTTTGCACTTGGGTTGCTTACACTAAGAGCTAAAACTTTTATTTGAATCATTTTTTCGAACAAATTTTCTGAAGGGTAGTTATAAGCCACCCACTGTGAATACGCGCTCTTTGCAATAGGCTATGGCCTCTTGTAACGGAAAATCGTACGAAAACAAAATTTTGTATTTGGGTTAGGTACCTTCTGAGGCTGTGACACGAAGAGTGGCGACAACTTTCCCTTACTTTTAAGGGGACTTTACACGAATAAATTTTCGTTTGTCACGATTTTCTCAAAAACGGCTCTAACGATTTCCTTTAAATGTTGTACATGGAGTGCTTATACCAAGAGCTGAAACTTTTATTTGAAACTTTTTTCAAATAAATTCTCTGAAGGGTGGTTGTAAACTACCCATTGTTTGTAGATACTCTGTCTCGCCTGGTGAACAACTCAATACGCGGACATTCACGGCCTCTTATTCTATATAAGTACGTGAAGTGAGAAAGATGTATTGTTGGCCATGCTTACAGTAAAGAAATATCTGAGGGGAATATTCGATCAATTTCGGAAATTATTCTGAATGGCGGAAAATTCAAAAACGTTTACAGACACTTGTTTTTTCTTATTTTTTTTTAGTTAGTCCATAGCCTGTGTTTTTAGTCGCAACATTCAAATGAGGGGCTATAAGGTATTTACAGCATAATTAGCGTAAAATTGTATCTTGCGATTCTGTACAAGGATATGTGAATACTGCTAACTTTTATTGGGCAGAGGAAGTTATGTGACTTTCACATCAGATTTTTCTTTCTAGCTGCCCTGTACAAGTTTTAAAAAATACATAATATGTGAAAAATGTACGAAATTTACTTACAATAAAAAAAATTAACTAAGGCGTAATCGATGAAGATACGACAAACAGTCATTGGACCAGACTTATAGATCTCTTGAAATCCGTCACTACCGGAACTCTCCAAAAACTTCTGCAACCAGTTTCAAGATGTGTTGCCATTTCAATAATGTTTTTAGCGGTAAGAATTTTTTTTTTTTAAATTTTTCCGTCGGCCACAGGCTAAAACTCTATAAGTCTGCAAAATTTCAGGTTTGTAACTCATCTCGAAGTAAGTAAACATTAATATAAGTGAGTGAGCCATGTGGGTAAATTTAATTGTGATTTGAGATTTTCCTAGCATCCCAAATGTAGAAATTATAATCCGACATTTCAGAGGCTGAAGATGTCTCCATCTTCAGGGGTAGGGATACTCTCTACAGCACTTGGCTTGATAGTAACACCACTCCTCAGAGATACTGAGATCGACATTCCAGTTACAAAAACCAATTCAATAACATAATTATTATCAAGTTATGTGTTTATAATATTTACAGGAGGTGATTACGTTGCTGAACTATGGAATACAACTGCCGTAAAAATATTATAATGCTGATTCCTGAACAGATGTAAGCGTAATATTCATAAGTCTCTGACTTGATTAGAATATAAAGAAAAGAGGATGTGACTTTATCATTTTCGTAAGTGATAAAGTAAATCCGAAAAAAGATTCAGTGAATGATGTATCTGATTGGCTGATTTCAAACTCATTCTTATGCGTTATTGGTCCAAATCGAAAGAAAGACTTATGAGCTAGATAGTCTACATGCTATAAGAGGAAGAGTTTTTTTTTTTTTTTCTGTGCGATACCCAGCCAAATCTACAGCGCGCAGAGATCTGAATTACTTTAGATAGTTGGACGAAAGGGGGATCTTTTATGCAGCCTTATAGAAACAATTGATGATTTGGACGAAACTCACGACACGGGAGATTGCAAATGCATCGGAACCAGGAGAGGGAAACAAACAGGAAATCTGCAGTTTCAGGTTTTGTTTTTACAATATATTTACTGAGATACAACATCTACTTATTGTTAAGAGTTGAGAAAAAGCAATAACATGTTTCCTAGGAAGAGAGATGACAAAACAACAAGTAGGCTACGCCTGTGGCAATTTGAACCTCGCAATACTTATGTTTTCTAGCAACAATTTATAAAACACTAGAGAAGAAGTTTACAGATGAAGACATCACATAATAATAATAATAATAATAATAATAATAATAATAATAATAATAATAATAATAATAATAATTCATTCATTCATCATATAAATTTTACAATTTTTGGTTTCATCATAGAGAACATATTAATGAACTTTAAAATTAGTTTCACTAAATCTATTTAAAAAATTACCAGACCCACAGAGCTTCAGTTACAATTTCTTTTCTACTTTTGTTACTCTTGAAGTGGTGAATTTACTGTCCACCTTCGTACAGATACTGAACTGCTTGAAGCACCTTACGATCTTCTTTTCGAGTTTAAAAAATGTTATGTACTTTATTCCAGTCGCCCCATAACAAAATGGAAAACATCCTAAGTAAATGGCTCTTAGGGCAGATGTATACCCTTAGCAACCAGGGAAGGCGGTTGAGGCCAGGTAGATTCCTTCACCCACAGGCACCCTCACATTTACAAGGGCAGGAGATTTAGGACCAACCGTAATTTCCTCCCCGTGAGTCACCTACTTCAATCAATCAATCTTAGATTTTTTAATATGTCATTTTATCTTGAAATGTTTGTTATAAATCAATTCTACACATAATTACAAGAAAAATGACACCAAACAATGTATAATTTACTTTAATAGGAACATAGGACTTGAAAGCAGTTTTCTCGTAACTTTTATTTATGTATTTGTTATAAATGATCCTGTTAAAGTAAATTATACATTGTTTGGTGTCATTTTCTTGTAATTATGTGTAGAATTGATATATAACAAACATTTCAAGATAAAATGACATATTAAAAAAATCTAAGATTGATTGATTGAAGTAGACTAGGTGACTCACGGGGAGGAAATTACGGTTGGTCCTAAATCTCCTGCCCTTGTAAATGTGAGGGTGCCTGTGGGTGAAGGAATCTACCTGGCCTCAACCGCCTTCCCTGGTTGCTAAGGGTATAGTTAGAATACAAATTACCGTATTTTACGGACCATAAGACTCACTTTTTTACCTTGAAACCAGAGCCTTAAAGGTTGGGTGCGTCTAATGGTCCGAAGTACACTAAAAAATAAAATTATGATAAATATTGTTGGTATATCACAGCTATAAACAAGGTGTTGTAAACGATAACACAGTTACAAATTTTAGCACAGACTGTACATCACTGCGCTTGACATAATCATAAAATGAGGGTAGCTGGAAGCCAGGTTTACAATATGAAAAGAATGGAATGTTGAGGTTCTTCTATACGAAAGGAGTTGTCTCCACCGGGTGGTATAAATTAAAGAAATTACCTGTAAAGAGCTTTGTCCCGTTACACTTACCATATTCTTAATTGAGGGTTAGAGGGTGTAAAAGTATTTTTAGTCTCATGAGAAATCAGTTTAGTTGTTAAAATTTACGCGATGCCACCTGTACAGAAGAGATTTTCGTACAATGCAGGGTTTACGTTAGATGGGATTTACACCGATTCCATTATACAAGGTTATAATTTGCTTATGTAGTGAAGTATATTATAAATTATTCCCTTTAAAATATTTCGTATAGAATCACATTAAACTAATTTTCCTTTAAATTTCCATCCTAAAATTATGGTCCGTAAAATACGGTAATCATCTAAAACCATAAGATAATTTAGCTAATTTTAGTGACAGATTCCACCTCACACTAGAATCTATCATTATTCCAAGAAACGTCCTAGATCTAGTTGTCATGCAAGACAAGTTTACAGTATTCAAGCTGCTAAAGTTTATAGAGGGTGTTTTGTTAATATTCTAAGATAATTTATTAAGTTAGCCAATTTTCAAGTTTACCTTTTGTATTCCTTATTAAGTGCCAGAATGGTACTTTATGAGATTGTGTGGGGGACGGAAAAATGTCAGTCCGTCTGTACGACCGTCCATACGCGCCATAACTCAAATACGCTTCATCGGATTTTCATGAAACTTGGTATAAGCATTTGTAACGTCCATGGCAAGAAGCCTATTATTATTGGACCAAATCGGTTTACCGGTACCGGAGTAATGCCCAATTTAGCGCCCATTTTATGGTATTATATTAGAAAGAATTCATTAAATGCAAATCAGTTCTCATGAGAACAAATATGATTTTATTCCTTGGTTTTGTGCATTCCATGACCAGCCTTACTCCGGAGATTTATCAGCTGCTGGCGAAGATTACATGGGGGCTTTGGATTGTGGGAGGAGTCTGTTTTAGCTGGGCCCGGGCTCCATTGCAGTATAGCGCAGCCGACTCCCTCTCTCTGTCCCGCTATTGAGCTTTTTTACTCAGGAACCCCGCCATTCCGCTCTAGGTCACACTTCCAAAACCATCATCATAGACTTCATTATACTGATTGTGTCTTCAAATTTGGAATCGCCATTGAAACTTCCTTAGAATAACGAATATACGACCTTTCCAAGATCGGAACTAGGGCCATCTTCCCTTTTGCAACAGTAATAATAATAATAATAATAATAATAATAATAATAATAATAATAATAATAATAATAATAATAATAATAATAATAATAATAATAATAATAATAATTTTATTATTATTATTATTATTATTATTATTGCATTTCCAAAAATATTAGGGTTATACGTAGATTAAACATAGGCTACAAACAGTAGACTACATATACATGTTACAATTTTGCAAATACACAATTCATGAAACTTGAAATAACTTTATAACTTTGCTTGTTTTAGGAATAGACGATAGATCGGTGCAGTAAAGTCAACTGTGTGTATATCTCTATATATATAAAAGGCATTGTCCTGCTGACTGCCTGACTGACTGACAGGAATCAACGTAGAGCCTAAACTATAACAGGTAGAGACTTGGAAATTTGACAGTACCTTTGTTTCATAATGTAGATGCTCACTAAGAAAGGATTTTGAAAAATTTTGATGTTAAATGCCAAAATTCAAATGTTTTTTAGTATACTTAATTCCTTTTTACACAGAATTATCAAATCCAAATCACAGAACATATTGTTGCCAGTGGTATCAGATGGGTTTAGAAATAAATGAAATGCAAGTTTGACAAATAAGAGGAGTTATCAATATAATTCATGTTATAAATAAATATTAAAGAATGTAATCCACTAAAATAATGGAATCACATAACTTTCTCTACCCTGGACATAGAGAAAACAATACAAGGTATGGTAATGTGTATATTATTATATCACAGGTTTTGGAGAGAGAAGTATGAAAGTGATATTGCTTTCTGTTTAATTTCATCCCCAAAACAATTTTATGGTAACATGAGAGTGGGAAATAAAATTTCCTGTTACAGGAATTTCTGGTTCTTCTTATTTCAACCCCTACCAGGCTTGCTGTGTAGAAGCGATGAGATGCAAAATTCTAGATCCTCTATGAGCCATAAAAAGCTATATCAAGCGTTTTATGAGGGAATAGTTTCCTATTTGAAATTATAAATACCTATATAATGACCTAGAATTTAAAAATCGAAAGTCCTTCATAAGTTAATTTGCAATTACAAAATAAAAAAACCCGGGCGGCTATTGTATTTATAAAGCAATGCTAGTGTGTGTGTGTCCTTTGTAAACTAAAAAACTACTGGACCTATTTACGTGCAGTTTTTGGAAAATGATAAACGTTGTCCGCAGAAAGTTTAAAGCTATTGAAATCCTGGATGTGACTGGTAGAAAGAAAGTTAGAGGCCTAAATGTTTTATTTAAATATTGTACACTGAATTCAATAAATGCAACAACAATATTGTTTGCAGTGTTCGCATAGGGCTTTGGCAGTTGCATTTTACTGGGCTTTGACAATAATAATTAGAGAGATTGTCGATGTAAATGAATACTGGAGTAATAAATATCGCGTGTGATGCATCACATAACTTTCTCTGCAATGGGCGTGGACAATATCATATACTACTATATATGCTCATTACGTATCATAACGATACAGATTTCCATTTCGACATCGAGTGATATCGATATTATCGAACACGGAACGTCTTGAGACCTTGAGGAGACCTGACATCCTGTATTTAAAATAAAATAAGTTATGCGTTAATTTTAATATCATACTGAAATAAATGAATTTCGTGTTGTCAAAATCCGTTGGTTTCACAAAAATTACGAAAAGAAAGCTTCGATTTGACAGACGACATGAGCTGCCATCTGTCATAGAAGGCAACAACTACAACCGGCTGGTGCGAAGGCCATGGCGGACTGAGAGAATCTAAATTTAGATTAATTATGTTCGAACGAAAACAGTCGTATGGAAAATGCCTAAAATGGCAATTAAGATACTAATTTTAAAAAAAGTGTGCGTGGAACGCCACGCGACAGAAGTGAAACGTTTTAATATTTTGATTTTTTTTAATTTTGGATTGTTGGGTTTTTTCAGTTTTGGATATTGCGTTTTTGGACATTTTTAATTTCGATTTTGGATTTTTAATTTTTGATCTTTTAATTTTTCATAATTTTGTAATTTTTTATTTCTAAATTTTGAATTTTTTATTTTTTAAATTTTTATTTTTGAATTTTGAATTTTTTTATTTTTAAATTTTGGATATTTGGATTTTATAATTTTAGATTTTTTATTTTAAAAATTTTGGATTTTAGGACTTTTAATGTAAGATCTTTGAATTTTTTAATTTTAGAATTTTGTATTTTTTAAATTTTCGGATCTTTGAATTTTTTATTTTTTGGATTTTTCAATTTTGGCTTCTCGATTTTTTAACTTTCGATTTTTAGATTTTTTTTTAATTTTGAATTTTTGAATTTTTAATTTTTGAATTTTTAATTTTTGAATTTTTAATTTTTGGATTTTTGGATTTTTTACATTTTGGATAAGCCTAATCATTGAGTTGATTGTTTTCTGTGCAGTCCGTTCCGTCACACCTCACTAATTTCGTGACGATTTTGAGCGTTACACAAGCTCTGGATTAACCCCTACCGCGGCTAAAGAAGTTTTACTTCAAAAAGGAATATTGCAGGGACAGCGTTGTCTCACCCTGAGTGTGTGCCAAAGAGTATGGTATACCAGAAGTCAGTAAAAAATTATATCCATTGACACGCTATTCATCGCAGCTTTCTATTAATTGAGAAAAAGGGATGTTTATTGCAAGTCCTAAACTTTTAAAAAGAGACAAAATAGATGGAACATCTTTAGTCCTATGTACGCAATAAATTGTCATGTCTCAGAATTTTTTAGAAGAATGTGTGAAAGTTGATTTTCTTTTGAATTCAGCCCTGAAATGGCTGTAGGCCTATGCCAACATGAAATTGGGAAATAAAATATTCCGTCAAGACAGTTAAATGTTATGTAAGCCCCTCCCAGACATCTAATATATAAAGTCGAATGTGTGTTTGTGGGTATGTATGTATGTTTGTTCCTTATACAAATCTACATTTCTTTACCAATTTACACGGAATTTTGCACACATACCCAGTTAAGCCCGGGAAGTAACGCGGTCAACATTAAAATTGTAATAAATCAGTCCTTCCCTTGAAAATTATATAATTTCTGAGAATTTTATACTGAAAAAAAGAAATGCTGTTCAGTTCACATGACAACCGTGTATTGTTTACTTTGATAACATTGGGCCTTGGCAACTGGACTTTAACGAATATGATTGAATCGATGCAATATATTGGCGAAAATAATGACTGAAAATGAAATCCACGAAAATAAAGCAAAGTGTGATGCAGTCACACAACTTTCTCTACCCTCGATATAAGAAATATTTTCTCACTTCACATTTTGATGTAGAATAAGAGGTCGTATTGCAGGTACAACTTAAGTGTGTGAGTATGCTATATCAGAAGTCGGTAAATAGTCAGTTATCCATAGCTGTAGGCTTTTTATTAGTTGAGATTTATCATAGGCCCTAAGCATGGGATGGAACATTTTGAGTCCTATACTCGCAGTATATTATGTCCCGGGTTTTAGGGGAGGAAAGTATGAAAGTGATACTGCATTTCTATTTTATTTCAGCCCCGAAAGGGTTGTAACATGAGAATGAGAAATAAAATTTTCTGTCAAGTCAATACAATCTTCTGTAGTTTATGTTTCTTCTTATTTCAACCCCTCCCAGGCATGATGTGTAGAAGCAACGGAATGCAGCATTCGACATCCTCTATGAGCCATAAAAAGCTATATCTAGCGTTTTCTGATGGAATAGTTTGATCAATCTTTTTCTTCATTTCAAGTTTTACTACATATTATAGGCTATAAGGACCTAGAGTTTCAAAATCGAAAGTCCTCCATAAGTTAATTTCAAATGACAAAATACAAAGCCCGGGCGACGCCGGGCCTTTTCAGCTAGTGGTATATAAAAGCAATGGATTGCAAAATTCTAAGTCCTGTATGTGCGATGAAAGTCATATCTAGCGTTTTCTGAGGGACTTACAGCTTTAAAATCAAAATTCCATTCAGAAGTTAATTTTGAATTACACGCAAAATACAAAACCCGAACGACGCCGGGCCTTTAAGCTAGTTTCATATACTCATAAACTTTTTAATACGTGTCTAGTGTCTCGTATCTAGTGAAACAGTTATTAAGATAGCAGGTAGATGCCCTAGTAGCACACTTCGTTGGCCTAACGGAGGGATTTCGTTGGCATGGTTGGGATATGTTGGGAAAACGTTCGTTGTAATTTCCTCGGTTAGCCCACGTTACGTTTCCGTTGCGTCATGCGCTAAGTCCAACCGTTGGGGCTATGACGTTGGCCCAACGAGGGCTCTTCCTACCGTTCCTACCGTTGGGGTTATGATTGCTGGCCCAACAATAAATCTCGTAATGTGATCGCATTTATGTTAAAATTAAAAAGTGTTGAAATAACATTATAAGCGTTAAATTTTCATTTCCTATAAAATAAAACAGTTTTAATTCATTAATTATTCGAGCTCTTTGTGCGCGTTACATGCTAAATCTCCACCTCTTCCTGCCTGTCTTCGGCAATTTCCGGCGTAGTTCGGGTCATCATGAAGACATGAAGATACAACAGTTATTCGCCATCTTGATATGTTGGTGTTTTACTTCTATTAATATTAGGGCTCTTTATTTGTTCTCTGAAAATAACGTTATCATATATTCACATCAAATATTCAAAATACGAGATGTATATCCTTCTTACTATTTATCATGTATTACACATCTCTGTAGTAAATAGGCTAGAAGAATTCTCGATTTTTATTTCAACGAGCTCTAATAGCGTAGTGGTTAAAGCGATAGACTATAACGCTAGCGGTTCCGAGATCGAATCCCCATAGGTGCGAATTTTATACGATAGGAATAGGTAGGTATGGTGAAGGAGAGAAGGTAGTTAATAGGGAAAAGAGGAGAAAAGGGATGAAAGGGAAAATAAAAAATTAAATTTTGTGTGCTTCTAGTATTTCCGCCAGATGTCTCTGCGCTGCGCTGCGCTGCGTAGTAGTTCCACCATTACCTAATAGATGTCTCTCAACTGTTGGGATTTTGTTGTATATTGGTTGGCTACAGTTGGCAGTTGGTTGGATAAAACGCTTCTTGGCAACCGAACCCCGACGGACATTCCTAACCGTTGACCAACGAAACATGGCGATCATTCCCCAACATTGGCCCAACGATCTGTGCTACTAGGGTGGCAAGCGACAAAGCATGCAGGCCGCAGGGCTTCTCTTGACGCTTTAACCTCAAGTAACGCACACTAAAACACACGAAATGAACTACATTTACTATAATACAAATATTAACAGCCACAATTGTTTTTATTTCAAATACGGGTCTTTCATTGTGCTTTCTGAATTGTTCTTTGTACTATATTAATCATTACTTGAACTTTTTGTGTGCCCTCCCTTACCCCTCGGAGTGTTTGGACTGTGTACTTGTGTTGTTGTGTATTAGCGCAGGTTTGACTTTCTTATCCTGGAGTCGATAGCTTGTCGTTAGCTGTGTTTGTTTAGTATCGTGTAGAGATGTTTTCTAATGTGTATCTGTGTGAGGGGATTATTAGCCAGTCCGGCATTTGCCTATGAGCAAGGGAAACCCCTCAAAAACCTCGCTCGGACTGGGATAGTGGGCATAGCCCGGGCTAATTAGTTGGAAATGAGCGTTATAATGGAATTCTGTATTTTAATGAATATCATTATGTTATTGTGACGTCATACACGTGCCAGCTCTGGTTATGTTCGCCACCCATGCGAAGGTTGGTATTCCTTTCAAAATCGCAGCAGGTATACGAGAGCACGCCTTGTTACTAATGGTGTGCATTTGTTTTCTATTGTTGATGGGTTGTGGCTTTCTGTGAATTTCAACTGATATTCAGTTTTAATGGATGTGGTACAGGATGAAACAGCGGCGATGAGTGGTGGTAAATAAATTTCCAACTTGGCATTTGCCTCTAGGACTGGGGAAACCCAAGTCAAATTGGGTGGCCACCTCGATCGGTAGATTGTGTCTTTTTCTGTATGTATGTAATTATATTAAATCTGTGAGGAGAGGAATTCAATTCCAGTTTTCGAAAATAAATTAAAGCGATTGAAAATGGTAAACATTTAAACATCTTGTGTAAATAGTATGTTCGGTCAAAATTTTAATTTTGGTTAAGTTTATTTATTGTGCTTTGTGCATCCTATACAGTCATGAGTGGACTGCATACTATGCAGTCAGCGGTGTTGCTAAGTTGTATCGTTGTGAGCCCATCGGTCATTCCTATCAGTGTTGTGTCATTAGTAACGCGGAGTTCTCATTACTTCTTTAATCATCTTTTAAAATATCGTCATCCAAATCACTCTTTTTGCAAGGTCATGAAGGTGACATGAGAGGTTATCATGCACTTGCTGATCTATAGGCGACACAAATTAGGCAGGCCTACTAGTGACAGATCGATTTAGAACAAGAAAATAGATCAATGAAAGTCTAAACAAAATTTACCACATTTATTACGTCCAGTTTGTTTCGTGTGCAATCACCCTGCACACAGGGACAGTACTGGCCGCCAGTAATTATCCCACAACGTGCAGCACTAAACTCAAACATGCTTGAGTTTGAGTTTAGTGGCCGCCAGTAGAGTCATTCCGTGTCAGATCAGCACACCCATTTAACCTCACCGTTCCTGATTTGGATGAAATTTTGTAGAGAGGTAATTTTCATGTATCTTTAGAGAAATACAAACTTTTATTCAAATATTTCAATCCGTTTTTTTACAGCCATGTCCAGAAAAGATTAAAGTCTGTTACTTTTAGTGAGATATTTGAATTTTATTATAAATCCTTTATACCTTGAATGGATTATGAGAGGTAGTTATGCCAGACACTATCAGAACGTTACGGAGGTACTAGCAAGCCTCTTTTCCATTATATGCCGGCAATAATGTAAAAATCTTTAAATATTTTATTCGTGGACTCAATAATAAAACTTTATTAACTTACTACTTGTACACATAGTGAAAGATTGACCGCTGGGGAAAATGTAAGAATCAAACTTTTTCCTGACTTCGTAAATCTGCACCAGTTTTATTTATATATTTGTTGGAATATTTATTTTATGTTTTGTTCATTTATGTCAAAACCTTCCCCATATAATCAGGAAAAAAATTAATATTAATATAAGTATATTACTTTTAATACAATATTAATACAAATTATTAGCCTACAATATTCTACACAATGTAATATTAATATTAGTACCACATTAATATTAATGTATAAAATATCCCTTAGCTGTTTTCTACCCTTATTATATGGCGTAATTCCTATAAAAGTATACATTCTTTAACAAATTTTCCTCAAAGTATATTAACGTACACTCTAGAATGAGGAATATTTTCTAGGCAACAAAATATTAGATCAAATCACTCCTAGCTTTTTTTACCTGTTTTAATCTCTACCCAAAACTACATTTTTTGACAAATTTTACGCGATTTTACAAACAAATCCTCTAAAAGTCAAAATAACTTCTTAGGCAGCTTGAATAACAGAAGAATCCACATCTTAGCTGTTTTCTACCCATGTGTTGTAATTTCTGCAATATTATTCGAAAGATTTTACAACCGATTCTGTTTTCTTCCCCTATTACACAATCTATTTACAAGTCTACAATTTTTATAAAAGTTTGCCTACTTTGACAATATTAGGCCTAATACAAGTTCTATAATATTCTATATTCTATAATATAATATAAATACTGTTTATATTAATCATAATCATACATAATTAAATAATTGACCCTTGTACTGCCTACTGGCTGCCAGTAACTGGCTACCTCTACTGTCCCTGTGTGCACGGGGCTTAAGTTTCGTTTTCACAAGTTGCCAACGCTTTATTCCACATTTACGATCCTTTGTTAAAATGCATTGTGAAATGGACGAGCATTCTCAACATTGCACAGTCAAAGTTACTTTTTTTCGTTTCATGCAGGCCTTCGCCTTTCCTTGTTGACGTACTTTACACATCTCGAACAGTGCTAACAGAATACCTTGTTTCCGGTTTCCTCCGCCCATTTGAAGTTTGCTCTGTGCCCAAACTGATGCAGGCTTCCAAAGTCAAACATTTTATTTAATTAACTCTGCGGCAATGTCCGAGTTGTTTACATCTGTCAGCAAAAATACAAAAATGACAAATTTGATGTTTTGAATTTGTTGTACAGGTTACATCAGGCCTTTCCAAACTCAGGCAGCTCCACAGGTCTAACCAGCGTTCAGCTTATGAAAACATTATTAATAACAATTTTGTGAACACATCAACACACCATATTCTCTACTTATATTGTGTTTGTGAGCATTTAGAATTTAAGTAGATTGTTAACGTCGTTTCGCCGCAAGTAATTTACCAATATTTCGTACAATTGATTTGGCAATAGAAATTCAAAGTACAGCCTCTAAGTCAACATCAGACAGAAGTCCTGGTTTTACTTTTATTTAAATTCGTAATTGAAAACATCTGTTCGCATGCAAAAGTTGTCTCGAACACTGGCGTAAGTTTTAAGCCAGTGCCTGAAGTCTGGGAAATTTCTGTGGATGAATGAAATTGTAAAATGAAAGCAAATCGCCGGTGTAGTAGTAGTACCTGTACTTTTATCACCTCTGTTTGGAAAAATGATGGTGATTTTATGGACAAAATATGGCGTCATTTAATATTCAAGTTGAGGTGCCATATAATCAATTTCTTTGAATGGGCATTGCATTCATCGTGCAATTTCTGTAACGTCTGATGCTATCCGAAGTTTCCGTAAATAGATTAATTTAATGATTTTAATGAAGGAAAATTGTCAACATTTCCGGCTTTAAGTTGATCTTTAAATAATAAATTATGCATTTAGAAAGCCTTAATTCTGTCACACATGGTACTAATTAACTAATTTCTCCCTTGTAACTAAATATTTAAATCATTTAAATAAGATGTTACATCCACCAAGAAAGCGAGGTCAGCTATCCATTGTGCAGTCTGACGCACGCACATGCAGTAGCGACATGGGGAAGGAGAGCACCGGGCTGCCGTTGGGTGCTCGAATTGGAAAGGCCTGGGTTACATCTTACTCTTTACTTAGAAGACCAAGAGGGCAACTAGTGGATGCCAACTAATGCTATAGTCTGAATTGAACACTACAGCAGAAACAAACATATGATATGTATCAAAGCCATTGAATAGCTATTTATGTATCAAGCGAGGCTTAGCTGGCGAATCTAGTGGTTTTTAGTGTTTTTAGTAAAAGCTCTTTAATTTCACAATGAGCTCAGTTATTCGCTGATTTTCAAAGATTCTGCGTAAAGAAAGCAAAGATAATGGCGATTGTATCAGTAGTGCATGATTACAAACTTCGCTTGCTGTGGATTGTTTCTTTTCCTTAAAAATACTTTTTACACTACGTAACTAATTAGTGGTACTTACGAATATTGTTGCCGTGGATCGTAAGTTGACATTCCCACACGCTTTGAAAACAAAAGAAATCTCAGTGCTGTAAAAATTACAAAAAGCACACGTGCCGTAACTAAATCCATCATAATACAAGCCTACATGGAAAACCGGAACCAAGGCCCCCAGTTTGTGGCGATTTTAACAGGACAAATATTCGGTTCCCATAACATCCAGCACATGCGAATCACTTTCTGAAATATAACATCCATCTTCAATAGTGTATATACATAATATTTTCAGCTAATATCTCAATTAATATAAATAAATTGATATAAATAATCATCGTGGAAAATAGTATATTGCGATACAAGTGCCGTAGCGCCTCGGGTTTTTAAGTTTTCGAGACCCGTAAATGCCTTTACGGCCCGTGTGTTGCATGCTATTTTTTGCACGATGATTATTTATATCAATTTAATTATATTAATTGTGATATTACCTGAAAATATTATCTATATACAGTCTTGAAGAATGGTGCTTATTTCAGAAAGGGATTCGCATTTGTTGTTGTTTATGGTAACCGAATATTTGTCCTGGGGGCCGTGTCCATAAAGGCTTGTATTATGAAGTGTATCGTAATGAATTATGACGTGGCGCTTGGACCGTAAGTAATTTAACCTCATCGCAACGCCCTTAGCAACACGATTGTGTGGGAATGTCAACTTACGATCCATGTAAACAACTTTCGTAAGTAACACTTACTAGCTAAGGAGTGCAAAAAATACTTTAAAGCATCGATAAGATAATGTTGATTAATAAACATCAATTGGAATTATGCGTCATTTTTATCATATTTTCCGCAGAAAAACTTACTATGCATTGTTACGTTAACTCGTGGTCTAGTGGTCTAAGTGACTGGGTTAGCAGTGGACAAATCACGCGTTCGAGTCACTCTCCAGTTAAGTTAAACATAAAATATTATTGCATACAAGGGCCGATCACTTGCCCGACGAGTATGTAAGTGACAAGTACCCATGTTAAGTCCATACACTGTAGTGGAAACAGTTGTTAATTGGCAAACCACTTCAACAAGTTGACGATAAAACATTTAACCTATGTTAACTGCAACACGTTGGTGTTAAATGTTAAGCAGTGGGGACCCGGCTTAAGAGAGCCCTTTCTAATGTTTTATTACCGCGCTCTTTGCTATACTGTTCCTAATGGTTATAATGGGCCCTAATTATGGCGCTTTGCACCCTTCACTTTCACGACAGATCCCATTCCTTAGTTTTTCACTTCCTGGCACCGTTGGGATTCGAGCTTAGCATGTGGATGACCTAAGATTTAAATCTGCTGGAGATTACTTGCTATTACTCAATTATATTATTTATTTGGATACACGGGTAGAGACTGCACTGATGGAATCTAAAACGTTCAGTATTTGGAGCTTGTATAGACCTAGGGTGCTTAACACTGTAACTAGAGAATTCGGTAAATACAGGTAACATGTAGTACCAGTACAGGAAATTGGGTGGGAGGGTGAAGGTTCAAAGAAAACATGTCGTTAAAACATGTTATTCTAAGGCAGGGCGATTGCGAACTGGCACTCATTGAGTACCTGAAGCATTCCCCTCCATCCCCCCTTCTACCACAGTCTCTAACTCAACCCGCTTAGCGCACCTCTACGGAGCGTGGAAGCAGTCAGTGGTGTACGTTACCTTTAGCTAACCGCTAAGGAGTACGGCATAGCCAAGGAAAAATTATTCTTTCCATAACGATTGGGAATTATATATTTTTATTCAACAAGATGAAAATGCGATTTGTTTGATATGTTTTGCAACAATTCGCTATATTTTGCATTCCAACCTCAGACGACACTTCAATACGAACCATGGGGAAAGTATCGTTTCAGGTATAGTTTTCTTATAAGCTGTATGTAATAAATTACGAAATGAACTTATGCATTAATGTTTAGCTGCGACAAATGATTTTTTACCAAGAATGTAAGTCACTTTGCATTGTCATCAGAATTGATCTATTATAGGGACGAGAGAAAGCAGTTGTTGGAAAGCCTAAAAAGGCAAAACACAGAATCGAATAAAATAATAAAAAAGCCTCAGCAAAAAATTGGTGCGTGTCAGCTACCACATTTCTAAATATATATTACGGACAAATGAAACCACAATGGGAAGAATGGTAAAGACTGTTGAAGTTATTGGACTAATGGTTGGTAGTAGGGGAACAATAACAAAGTTCTTTATTAACTTCTGTAAACGTTTCTCATTGTCACAAAATCTGTACACTGAAGTGGCGTTATTATCACTTAAGGGGTCCATCCAAATCTTAAGAAACCACCTGTACAATAACAACAATTAAGCTGAACAGGTTTCCTATCTTCAATTTTAATGGTTTTACTACAGATTATTTTCATTTTCCTGTCATTATTGAATCATTAATGATCTAACTGAAAGCTTGTAA
Organism: Ectobius pallidus; assembly: GCA_964059195.1. Classification (NCBI taxonomy): domain Eukaryota; kingdom Metazoa; phylum Arthropoda; class Insecta; order Blattodea; family Ectobiidae; genus Ectobius; species Ectobius pallidus. The sequence continues at coordinate 1,405,859 of CAXKWD010000012.1, forward strand.
TTTGTTGTGTAAGTGTATAATTTGTTGAAAGATATTCTTTGTCTGCAAGGCAATCTGCGTTGTGCAGAAAGATTACATAAATAAACAAATTTAGCTGCATAGTCGAACAATTTAAATGTGTCAGTCAGTCAGTTGCTGACACAATAGTGGAACTGAGTTCTGATGTAGAGTCACAAACTATGAAGTGGTACTCCATAGCACTGGATAATGAAGATACTACTCAATTAGTTATGTTTATCAGAAGCGCTGATGACCACATGAATGTGACAAAAGCGTTTCTAGACATGGCACCACTTAAAGATCACACAATGGCATTGATATATTTGAAACAGTTTTCCATGTTACAGAAAAAAACTGACATGGGGTAAATTAGTTCCAGTAGTCATTCATGGACCACCTGCAATGATATGAAATGAGAACGATTTTGCTGGACGATTGAAAGAATTTGTAAATGGAACAGGCGTGGATACAAAGGACTTTTTATGATGAGAGAATCTATGTGGAGTCCCCGCAATATGAAACGTTTATATACATTGTAAAGACGGTCAATTCTATTAAACAGTTATTTTCCATGATGAATCAATTTAAAATAAAAAACACGATGCAACATAAGTGATTACCATTTAGTTTTAACTTTACGTTTGCCAAACACTGCTTTAGAACCAGACATACACAAACTAGGGGAAAAGAAGAAGTGCCAGAGATCTACTCATCTTGCCAAGACCCAGAGAAAATTCCCTTCAATCACAAGGTATGTTTTAGTATGGAAAAGGGTTGGTAATACTAATCATTCAATGTTACCAATTGCATATTTTAATTTAATCTTCAGATTATATTGCTATGCCACTGAAGCAGCTTGTGGCTTCGTGTGGAGTGAAATGTTACGATGATTCTCCTTCACCATGAGCTCCCGGCCCCGGCCCCGGCTCCGGCTCCCGGTCACGGTGGTGTGACATCATAGTTATGTACGTTCATGCACCAATAGAGGATGACAATGACAAGGGCAGTTTTATGAGGAAACAGAACTATGTATTGACAAGTTTCCGGCTGATCACATGAAAATTGTACTAGGAGATTTCAATGTGAAAGCAGGAAGGAAAGGTATTTTGAAGCCCACAATTGGAAATGAAAGTCTCCGCTTGCAGAACAATGAAGTTAGACAAGTAAAAATTTAACTGTAAAGAGTACAAAATTCTCACATCGTGATATTCATCACTACACATGGACTTCGCCAGATGAAAAGATTCATAATCAAATCGACCATGTGCTAATTGATGTTCAAACTTTTAGGGGTGCTGACTGCGATTCTGATCATTATCTGGTAATTTCGGCTGTTCGGGAGAAACTTTCATTAAACAAAGGAACTAGGCAAAATTTCAATATAGAGAGATTCAATCTGGAAAAGCTAGGCGAAGACGAAAGAAGGAATGCTTACCATGTCGAGATTTCAAACAGATTTGCAGAACAAAAAGCTGGAGATGATAATGGATATCGATAAAACCTAGGAATACATTAAAGACAACATTAAAGTATCCGCAAAAGAAAAATTAGGTTCGCTTGAACTGAAATCAAATAAACCGTAATTTGATGATGAATGCATAAAATTAGTAAATACAAGAAAGCAGGCGAAACTACAATGACACTGCTGTCGAAAATCTCAACAATGCTAAACGAGAAACCTCTAGGACCATTAGAACAAAGACAAGAAACCATCCCAAAGACAAAGTAAATGAATTTGAATAAAATAGTAAAGACAAAAATGTTAGGGACCTCTCCAAGGGAATAAACGAGTTCAAGAAAGGTTTTCAACCTAAAATAAACATAATTAAGGACAATGATGGCCCTATACTCGCGACTCTGAATAATATTTTGAATAGGTGGAAAAATTTCTTTAATCTCTAAGTATATAAAAGGCTTTGTCCTGACTGACTGACTGACTGAATGAATGACTGACTGAATGACAGGAATCAACGTACAGCCTAAACTATAACAGGTAGAGACTTGGAATTTTGACAGTACCTTCGTTTCATAATGTAGGTGCTGACTAAGAAAGGATTTTGAAAAATTCTGATTCTAAATGCCAAAAATTAAATGTTTTTGAAAATACTTAATCCCTTTTTACATAGAATTATCAAAACAAATTCACAGAACGTATTGTTACCAGTGGTATCAGGTGGGCTTGGATTAAATTAAATGGATGTTTGACAAATTAGAGAAGGTATCATTATAATTCATATTATCTATATTAATGAAAGGAATTCTCCTCGATGTCCAGCGAAATCTACTGAACGCAGAGATCTGAAATTTTAAAGATAGATGGACTGAAAGGTGGGCAAATGCACCTCGAAGCCGAATTTTTAATTTTAGCTTTCGTTCGCGAGTTATGAGTGAAAAACTGGCAGAAAATGTGATTTTAGCGCTGTCGAAGCATCGGATTTCAGTAATACATTTCAATGTCAAATCAATTGCATTTGGCTTTGGATATTTTTGTCATACCGTGGAAATAAAAGCATCGCGATCGCTTGAATGTTGTAAGCCCACGCTGGTCGATTCATTTGTTTAGAGTGTCAAGGCCCACAGACATATGACATTTTCAACCTACACGGAAGAAGGATAATCAACCCTAAATATGGTCAAACATCGTTCGATTTGAACGAAACTCGCTATACAGGGGTTTTCTGGGCCAAGGAACTCGAATCTGAGATCGCTTTTACCAGGCGACGCTATCTAATCGTGTTATGTAATTCACGTGATTTAGGTGTTAATAAATATGATTTAACTATTATGCTCTTAATTTTTTATTTTTTATTCTTGAAATAATTATCGCGGGCGAAGCCGCGGGCACATGCTAGTCAATTATAATTAAATGTACACAGGGCTGTCCAAAATGTATAAAGTGAAATATTCATAGCAGAGCCGTTGGTTGCTGAACCGAGCCTAACAGAAATAGAAAGAGCTGTAGGTAAACGAAAACACACAAATATCCAGGCGTTGACCAGATTCCAGCAGAGTTGATTAAGGCAGGTGGGGATAGATTAAACTCAGAGATCCATAAACTCATTCTTACTATTTAGAAAAAGGAGGAATTGCCAAAGGAATGAAAAGAATCTATTATTATACCGATACCTAAAAAGGGAGATAGGGCCGAATGTAATAACTATCGAGGAATTTCTCCCTTATCAACATCACACAAAAATATACTTCTGTCAAGATTAACCCCATATGCGGACGAAATCATTGGACATCACCAATGTGGATTTAGGTGAAATAGATCAGCCATCGATCAAATATTTTGGATTTGTCAGATTTTGGAGAAAAAGTGGGAATAGTTTGCTTAGGAATTGTCTATTGCCATTGAATAAGTAATATGGAGCGGTTTACGTCCTATTGGTGAGACTAGTCTGAGTTCGGTGCCTCCGAAGGTTGTGAATCTTTCAGACACTCGACGTGCGTTTTCCTTGACAAGACTGAGTTTAATTAACAGTGACGTTGCTAATGAATGTTGTTTTATTTTTTAAATGTGACTCTACAAAACAAGGCAAAGAAATAATCAAATAATAAGGAAATCGCAATATAATATGAAGTCTAGGAAATAAAGCATGCACATGCATTTTGTAATCTTTACCTATAGAGTATATTTTTTTTTCTCTTTCTTAGTTTTACCTCTCCCTTGTAGGGACCTTTATGCGGCCCGCGCCGCCCGGGCCTTACCGGGCCGCGACCTGTCGGGAGAGGAATGATCACAACACAGACAGACATACTTTTTTGACCAGACACCAGACAAGGACATGGAGGGCCTCCCCGGATGAGTGATCAGCCCAATGCCGGGGCCACCTCCGAGACAAGACGAACACATAGGACGATACACATCATTCACACACACACATTCACTCAGAACAAGGCGAGGATGGGGATGAAGATGATAATGACGGCCAGATGATATCCGGGGACCACATTTGTTACCTGACATTTGTCTCACAGGTGAGGGAAAACCCCGGAAGAAACCTCACCTAGGTAACTTGTCCCGACCAGGAATCGAACCCGGGCCCGCTGCGTGAGAGGGTTGGACGCATCCCCTGAGCCACAGCGGTGGACTAATTTATATTTAAAAAAAAATTAACACGTATGATTTAAAATATACGAACAGACAGCAGTTAGTTTGACAAGTAATATAGCAATTAAACTGTGCGTTTATATAAAGCAGGTCAACTTGCAAGGAAAAAAAATACAGATCCTAAAAACAATATTTGGAAATTACAGATGGTTCGTTGCAAGCAAAAGAACCTGAGATAAAGGTATTACATAACTAATTTATACAAGACAACATGATCTTTACAACTTTTCACTCAGTACATTTTGTTACTGAAATGAACAAGATGATTTCAGGGAAAGAATTTGAAGAGGCAAGTGGATGCAGGGCTGAAGATGTTATGTGACGTTTTCACAAATACGAACGAATTTATCATGTAAAGTGAGTTGAGTGTCGGATTCCACTTCTAACGCCTTAATCTGTTGAGACGTGAGAGACTGGGAGGTTCGTGTTTTCTGGGCTGCCTCATGTGACTAATTTTTTTTTTTGAAGTAAAACTTCTTTAGTGGCGGTAGAGGGTAAATCGAGAAAATCAGTCACACTAAAACCGTCACGAAATCAGTCACAATCAGTCACGAAATCAGTCACACTCTTACTTGTTTCGGTGCGGACTGCACAGAAAACAATCAACTCAATGATTAGGAGTTATCAAAGGAAATTTTTCAGACCTTACTTCCTCAATGGCAATAGACAATTCCTAAGCAATCTAAAGGTATGAAACCCGGAGGTTCATTACCGCGCAAATCCAAAATTAAAAAATACAAATTTCCAAAATTAAAAAAAAAAAGAAATTAAAAATTGTAACATCCAAAAATCCAAAATTTAATAAACAATAAAATAACAAATTTAAAAATCCAAAAGTCAAAAATTTTAAAAATAAAAAATAAACAATTCAAAGATGGAAAATTTAAAAAATCCAAAATTAAAAATTCAAAGATCCAAAATTAAAAATTCCAAAATCCAGAATTTAAAAAGTCCAAAAACCCAATATTAAAAAGTACAATAATGCAAAATTGAAAAAATCCAATAATCCAAAATTGAAAAAATAAAAAAATAAAATAAAGTTTTACTTCTGTCGCGTGGCGTTCCACGCACTCTTTTTTTTATTATTATTATTATTTTTGAAATGGTGTTATCTGTGATTTTAAAATGATATCTGCCCATTTTGACTGTTTGGTTATTCAGTGGACCTCAGTGATTTTTCGTTTCAACCAAAATGTTACTTCAATAGTGCCGTTTGTTGAGGTTGTGTGGTTTAGCAACTGCTTTGTGCACGTTGCGATTCCCATGTTGATACCGACCACTGAAAAGCTTTTCAGTTTAAAGTAACCTGACTTTGAAAGAGGAATAAGACATTGCAACTAGAGTAAACTGAATGTTCGACACAAGATCCAAGAGTTTGATATAATTATGTAACGCAAGACTCGACGATTTTATAAACTTAACGGAGAAGCAAATATAGATCCTTGTTTTGATGTGACAACTGAGCTGCTTCACTAATGGCCGAGTGCACCAACCTCGGTAATCAGAAGACAGCGGTAAAGTTGCTTAGTTTAACCCGGTAAAGTCATATACCGTGCTCGGTTTCGACTTTTACCGAGGTAAGAAGGAGCTGTAAAGTGAGAAAATCAGCGTAATGTACAGTCGAATTTGGTTACTTCGACGTTGGATAATTCGATATATTGTATAATTCGAATAAATACTCCTTCCCCTTGAAATTCCTATATAAATATATGTTAAAAAAATTGCAATTAATTCGAATTTTTTAAGCTTAATTTAGATAAATCGAAGCCAAAATTTGTCTCATATTAATGTTGTAAGGATTCCAAGAGTTCATTGCTTCCAGGAATTCCACAAGAATTCTCTATTTCCCTGAAGAACCCTAGTCGCTAGCTGAATAGCTGCTGAATAGATGTTCAATGGAATGTGAAGTTCACCCCCTCCGCTACAGTCTTGGAGGGATTCAACACTTCTGTGAAAATTTTAGTGTTCATTCTATCCTCAAAGTGTGACTGTGTTTGAAAATGTCAAAGCGTGGAGCATACACCAGTTCCTTTATTAAATTTAGGGTTACAGTTTTAGTGTGGAAAAATGGTTTCATTTAACATCCTAACAACAGGATGGCAGTCATTAAGGTGAGATTCACTATGCAATAATTATTATTTATTGCAATGAGTTTATTTTTAACATTTCTACGGCATTTTTATTTAAAAAGTCACAGCTTTGGTTAATTCGAAATTTGGATAATTCGATTTTTTCTAATTCCCCTTGGGGTTCGAATTACTAAGAGTCCACTGTATCATATTTTCGATATCTAGGCCAAAAGCTAATTCAACATAATGAATAATGAGGGAAAGTAGGGATCTATTTGAAGAATGAACGATGGTACATATCTTTGCAAATACTGTGCTGTAACATCGATTGAAATGACCTCAACCAAATCTGGTCCACCCAGTAGTAGGCGTAACCAACTCATTTTCACTAGATTGTTAAAGTATCTGTGGTGTTTGAATTCAAAGTCAGACATATATACGGAATGTAATATTCCATTTTATCCTTATGAACATTTATTACTGAACAAGAAGGCAACAAATAAATGAAATATGGAAAACCATTGGGCCTAGGCGAGTCACCGTGACTGGTGCAGAGAGAGAGAAAGAGAAAGAGCGAAACTAGCGGCCATGGAAGAAACCAACACAAAATTTATCCATGGGAATGGCTTCGTAGCAGAATAACCGCGATATTGAAGCAATGGTGCACAGGTTTTCTTAGAATACCCCGATATTAATTTTACCCCGGTTACGAAACAGCTGAGAAAACCGGAGAATGGTGCACTCTGGCTTAGTCCTGTACCGGACAATTAAATCTGTGTCTCGTATTATTCATTGTTTCGCTCTTGGATTGTTTTACTTCACCTGAGGCAGGTGGCAAGAGAGGCAGTTCTTATTTCCTCCTAATTCACTCCTCAACCTGCGAGACACCCTGGACCCCCACTCCATATTGCCGGACAAGACCGCAGTGGCTCAACACTCATAAGCAGGGCTAGGATTTATATGTACTAAAAAATGTCAAAATATGTACATATATATGTACTTAAAAATGTCAAAATATGTACATATATATGTACTTAAAAATGTCAAAATATGTACATATATATGTACTAAAAATGTCAAAATATGGACATCAAAACAAATTTAACCACTAGACACTACATTTTGTTACTTTTAGAACCTATAAAAATGCATTACAAATACTGGATTCATAAATTAAATTATTCATTTTTTTTCAGATCATTTACTTTATTTGTATTCATTCATTGATTATTTCTGCTACCATAACAGTATGCCACAAAATGTTGTTTTAAATTTTCAAAAGTGATTTGTATTAGCTGAAGCTTCGTTCTACTGCACATGAAGTGATTGGCGCGTGTTTAAAATTCACTGATTCTAGTTTTACATTTGACGAGTTATTAAGTGCCAGTATGGCACTTTATGAGATTGTGTGGGGGACGAAAAATGTCTGTCCGTCTGTCCGTCCGTCCGTCCGTGTGTCTGTACGCGCTCTAACTCAAATACGCTTTATCGAATTTTAATGAAACTTGGTATACGCGTTTATAATGTCCATGGGAAGAACCCTATTGAAATTGGACCAAATCGGTTCACCGGTACCGGAGTAAAACCCAATTTAGTGTATATTTTAAAGGCGCCATAACTCTCATACGCTTTATCGGATTTTCATGAAACTTGGAATACCTATTTATAATGTCCATGGGAAGATGTCTGTTGATATTGGAACAAATCGGTTGGCCGGTACCGGAATAATACCCAATTTAGTGCCCTTTTATGGTATCATATAAGAAAAGGCGCGGTAACTCAAATACGCTTTATCGGATTTTCATGAAACTTCGTATACTTATTTATAACAATCATGGCAATAAGCCTATTGAATTTGGACCTAATCGGTTGTCGAGTACCGAAATAAAGAGTAATTATCAGTCAAATTTATTATAATATTTTGGTTCATTTCGAAGCATTTTGATTGGCTCGCGGCCAACCAATCAGCGGGCGAGTCCCGTAACTAAGGTAAATAAAGGGAAATTCTGGAACAAGCCTTCAATTCCTGTCGAAACCTTCTTTAGTAAAGGAGGGTAAAAAGAAGGCACCTTCTTCAAATGCAAAATCAAATTCTCGGTTCTTTCTTATAGCGTCATCAATTAATGACAGCTTATAAAGCTTCCTTCAGTTGCCATGGACAGTTTGACATCTACATGAAAAACAAATGTTCCCATACGTACGATTATAGATGAAATGCTGCTGTATAATGACTAATTATTTTGCTAAAATTGATTACAATTAGATTAAAGCATTGAATTTTACTTCAGCCTATGTCAGATTTATAATCCCTGACCTCTTAATAAATAAAAACATTAAGCTTTGAGAATATGGTTAGGTTGGTACCTCTGCTTCAACGAGGGCCTCATCCTAATTTATCACTCAGATATCGCGAATATTATAGTACTAATTAATGAAATAATTCAACATTGTACCATAATAAATCTAGCAGGCACGATATATAGCCTAATTTCGAAATACGGTGATTTTTCTCTTCTGTGAGCAACGACGAAATAGTATTCTTTGGTATTGGACACTCAAAAGTCGCAGTGTGGTTTGGTCTTGGGGTAAGGTGCTTGTCTAGTAATCAAGAGATATCACGTTCGAGTCCACCCTGAAGCAATTTTTTTTTTATTATTATTATCAATTGTGTTAAATTGAGCCTATTCCATTCTTATGTCCTATTTTGTCAATGTGCTTAAATAAGTATTACATTTTTCTTTTTAAGAAACTGGGAATTCATTGTCTTTCATTGACCTACATCATTCCTAAATAATAACATAAGCCTATAAATGTTATTTCACGAACAGAAACTAGCTTTAAAGTTATTGCGTTGCGTTAAAATTGCATAAGCCTATACTCAGAACAAAACTACATACCGCTAGGTGGAACTATCCTCTTCTTATTGGCTTACTGTACTATTTCATTGTCAATGCATTTTGTAAAATGTTTACATATTTTAAGAATTAGTATATCAGTGTATACCAATATGAATTAAGGTTAAGAATCAAACTTTAGACCTTTGTTCTTCCGTAAGCCCTGCTTAATGAATGTAGCCTATCTGGAGTTTAACTCGGAGATCTACTTATTTTCTGTATATCATAACTGCAATTATTACTGATTAAAAAAGCATACTGGCACTTTGTTATATCAGTTTACCTGATTTTTATTATACTTAAGATTGCACTGATTTTACACATTTCTTCAAAGCCTGGATTTCTTGAAAACACATTGTCCACTTTACATTTGATAATATCGGCTAAATGTCCACGTATACATTTGAGTTCATGAATCATGTTTTTTCACAATGTCAATATTTCCAGGTAACGTCAGATTATTATTTTGTAGTTTCTGAATTATTTTTGTTATATTACAAAAATTTGATTCAATGTAACACAAATCATTTTTCACACATTCATTTCTGTACATAACTGTAAACTTATCCTGTGCTGCCATATTTTCTGTCACTGAAAACGACAATTTTATATAGTTTTACTCTTAAGAATGATATATGTACGAATATTGCAATAAAATCACTAAATATGGACAAATATTTATTTTACATATAAATATGTACTAATGTCAGAAATATGGAAAAATATGTAAAATAAATTTGTTTAATTTGAATAGAGGACAACATAACAGATGGAGATAAGTGAAAAAAATGTGTCTATATGTGAAATTAAGACATATGTAATTACATATAAATCCTATCTCTGCTCATAAGAGAATGGCCATCGAATCAACTCCAAAGACGTAAAGATAGTATAAAAACAGGGGACGTGGAAATAAAACCCCACAACAGGGAAAATTATGATAAGTCAGTTCCAACTCTGTCTTCAGTTGTAACGATAAGTTGTGTTGGTATCCTTTTCTACACGAACTTTGGCAACTGAGTTTAAAGGACGATGCTGATAAGTAGGGCAAGGCATTTGATGGCCTAAAAATAGTGAAAAAAATGACCAATAAATTTACCATTATGAATAATTAGTTTTTAAAGTAAAGATTTGTTAAAGCAATTTAATGGATGACAGTGCGTTATATATGAATTTACAATATAAAACACTCTTATTTTATTACAAAAGAAGTAAGTAAATATATACTACTTGCACGAGCGAAAAATAATTTTTTTCTGAAATGGCATGCCTATGAAATTACCCCTAGCAAATATGTGCAATTTAAAACAGAAATAAACAATCATTCTTTAATGCTACAAGAAAAACTGCTAGGGTGTTTACAAGATACCTGAATTAAAATGAACTATGAACACTTGGCGGAGATTCTCAAATAAAAACGATTGTCTGTTGTCTGAAAGTAAGATTTGTACATGGAAAAGTTCCTCTCTACCTCCACTGAAACATAACCTAAAATGCCGAAAATGACCTAAAAATTGCCAAAATATGACCTATCTCTTGTAAATGACGAAAATAAAGAAAAAAATGTAAAAATAAGTTGCCCTTATTTAATCAATTATTTCATGATACATATTTATATTCCAGCTATCTTTTAGCCTTCATATAAAAAGATGCAAAATCATCAAATGCCTTGCCCTTCTGATAAGTTATACCTGTAGTAGTGTTTTCTGATAAGCACAAGTTATGTGACTCAGAGCTTTCGTGCTGAACTTCAGATATGGGAAAAACTCGTTCAAGAATTAGAATAGCCCAGGAGCAAAACCGATTAAGTTGTAATAATGGATATTCCCTTCCTGTTATTCTTCTCTTCTTTTCTTGAACGCAACAACAAAATAAACAACTTATTTAATAATTACTTATACTCAATGACAATAGTCAATTCCTCAGCAAGCTAAAGAATATTATCTATTTTATGAAACCCGATGGTTCATTGCCGCGCTTGCCTGAGCCAGCCATTCAACCCTATTCTGTGCTATCTTTCTGCAATCATCCCTTGCAAATCCTACTAATATTGTCCTCCCACCTAGGTCTAGGTCTCTTACGTGGTCTTTTCCCTTCGGGTCTCCCAGTCAATATTCCTTAGTTACGTATTTCCTCCCCCATGCGCGCAACATGTCCAGCCCATTTCATCCTCCGTGATTTAATTAGCCTGTGAAGAATACAGGTCATGAAGCTCGTCGTTGTGCAGTTTTCTCCGGTACAAACACATTCAGATTATGTAAGGGACCATTTAACACATCCGGCACTTTTTTCATTACGGGAGAACAAACAGCTTAAGAAATGTGTTGATAACGAAGGCAAAACAAAGCATACATTATTTTAGAATTGGTAAAGGTGATCCTAGAATAGACACAAGTCGTTCCCTTCCGCCCCCACTCTGCCGCCCCTAAACCAGGTATTGATTTTCTCTGCGCTCCCTGGTCCTGTCCAACCTCATCCGACCCCCGACTCCAAGGTTCGACTTGAGGAATCTTCCATAACATTATAATCGTTTGATGCTTGCAACATAGGCATTGCCAGTTCAGACAAGACAAATACTCAACTACTGAGCTCACATGTCTTTCTTTCGATTTGGTTCAGTCTATATTAATAAAAGGAAGTGTCTGTCTTTCTGTCTGCCTGTCTGTCTATCCGCAAAATCTACTCAACGCAGAGATCTGAAATTTTAAACATAGGTGGACTGAAGGGTCGGAAAATGCACCTCGAAGCCAGAAATTTAAATTTCGCTTTCGTTCGTGAGTTGTGAGTGAAAAACGGGCAGAAAACGTGCATTTTTTGCGTTTTCGAAGCATCGGTTTTGAGTAATACATTTCTATGCCAAATCAATTACAGTAGGCTTTGGCTATTTTTGTCGTACTTTGGACATAAAACCATCACGATCGCTTGAATGTTGCAGCTCACGCTGGTCTATTCTTTTGTTTATAATGTCAAGACCCGCAGACATATTAAATTTTCAACCTACACGGAAGAGGGATAATCAATATAGGCCTAAATATGTTCAAACATTGTTCGATTTGGACGAAACTCACTATACAGGGGTTTTCTGGACCAAGGAACTCGAATTTGAGGTCGCTTTTATCAGGCGATGCTATCTAATCGTGATATGTAGTCCGCGTGATTTAGGTGTTAATAAATATAATGATTTAACTATTATGTTCTTAATTTTTAATTTTTTTAATAATTATCGCGGGCGAAGCCGCGGGTCCACGCTAGTACCATATAAGAATGATCTGAAATGAGCCAATCACAGACCTGATTTACTAAATATATAAATCGACATTTGCCTTACCATTTCGTACAAATGTCTTCTTTCATTCATATCCTAATCGTGCTTATTAAAAACTGTAAATTTTCATCGTCAAGTTGAACCTGTTAAATTTAAGAAATTCATGAAATAAAAACCAACATTTCAAAGTCATCCCCGTGTGTATATTACCTACGTTGGTGACTGGATGTCTCTTGAAAGTATAGCATTTAATTGTAAACATAACTTTAACAGCATTTAACTATAGCAGTACTATTGTTGTTCACTATTTTAGCAAACAATGGTGTTTATTAATTCTTGGGCATGGAACATGCAACCATGTACTGCTCGTGTTTAGTTCATAGAAAACAGCCACATTGATTAAGTGTCATGAATGCCTTTTAATAATAGCCTACAGGATTGAAAATGCTATTAAAGTAATTAAATTTCAATATATCTTAATAATTACTTATCACATGTAATTCGTTAAATAGGCCTAGTCATTATCTTACCAAAACAAATGATAATTACAACAATTGTTTCTGATGTCCTGCTCTAAATAGAACCTGGAACAGTTAGCTTAGGTCTGGTTAACATAATTCCCGTGGGCTAACATTACAAAACATTCTGACGTATTGTCATTGTGTAATACTTTGACGTGCCCGTGGCTTCGCCCACGATAATTAATTTAAAAATTAAAAGTATAATAACTATTAAAGCATTATATTTATTAACACTTGCACGCGAATCATTCATAAACTAAACCATTAATAATTAATGAAACAGCTAAAATTCCGGCTTCAGAGTACATTCCACGATTAGAAAGCGCCGCCTGGTAAAACGATCTCAGATTCGATTATGCAGTTCCAAAGGAACCTGTGAACACATAATACGTATTGTTTCTCAACTGTCTGTTGACAGATGAATATGATGTGAATTTTATTGATAAATTCAGTGCAATTTTCAGACATTATATAATTTTTCAAGGTAAGGAATGGTTTGTTTGGATTTTTATTATCAGCGATATTTCAAGAGTTAAACCATCAATATTTTACAGCTGGTGCCCCCGGCTTCGCCCGCCATTATTAGTTGACTGCAGGATTTTTAAGAAATTTAAACTGACAGTTTTTTAAAAATGTTTGTGGCTCAGAGCTATGAAAATTGTAAGTAAAAATAAAATTAGAATATTTGTTCATTGTGTTCATTTCACTTAGGCCTCATATAATAAAGAAACGGTTTTTCTAATTTCATACTCTTCGTGAAGTTTAGACTGCGAGAGACGAACATCGCCGAGTATACCCGATGTCTCACGAAGTGGGCGAGCGAGCGAGTGAGCACTCTATTTAAAGCCGTTGAGTTGTATAACAGTAGATGTATACAAGGGCATGAAGATGTAACACCCGGTAGATATGAGGTATTGCACCCATTCTTGCACAATGTAGCTGCTGTTGCGGTTCCTTGCTTGCAGGTATTAAGCTATTTTCTTAATTCCATCCGTGGTCACAGCTTTGTGATATCACAGGGATTATTAATGATGATGAAGCAAACACCGTTAAGCAGCTTTATATCGGCGTACGCCCACACAATCTGCAGGATGCTCCATCGAAATCAAGTCAATTATAAAATATTATAAAATTGTTTTCCAGTGCTTAACACGGTGGCCTAATTTGAGTGTGGATAAGTTGCATACTGTCCGTTCCAGATGTCTTGAGAATCGAACTTATCAGTGGTTTAACGGGATTATTCCACACGAACGGACGTCGTGTTTGATATTGACCAAAAACGTTTAGCAATTCCTCGGATATAGACCAATCACGGCTTACAATATTTTTCTAGGAATCGCGAGGATGGCATTTTATCGGAAAAAACTATCTGCCGTTACGGCCGTGATTAATGCGTCACACGCTGCCATTAAGCAGCACGAAAACAGATTATTTTATACAACATAACTTGTTTGGAAATTGAAATAATAGAAATGTACATCGATTAAAAACACTATTTCCATTCGGTGCAAGCCAGTTCATGTGCTTTTATTCTGTTCTGATGTTAACTTACCTGAGTGAAGTTAGTTGATTAGCTTAATTTTCTCCAGTGGTATAATGTATAATTAGTTAGTTTAGGTAAATTAACTAAATTAGGTAAATATACCACTAATATTAAAAAACAAAAAGCTGAAGTTTATATGAGAAAAAGAGAATAACTAAGAATATGATGTAAATTTGGCTTTTATTGTGTATTATGAAAATACTTATTACATTAAATTAGTTCATCACTTAATAAGATAAAATATTAAAGCTCAATGTCATTTTAATATTTGATTTTATTAAGTGATGAACTAATCTATATATATAAAAATGAATGTGTGTGTGTGTGTGTGTCCTTTATGCATTACTAAACCATTCAACCGATCGCCATGAAACTTTGGGAAGTTGTTAGGTACATTGTCGGGAAGGTTTCTGTCACACTACATTTTTAATTTTAGCCTTCGTTCGCGAGTTATGAGTGAAAAACGGCAAGAAAACGTGCATTTTTTACGCTTTCGAAGCATCAGTTATTCATTTCAGTTGTCAAATCAATTGCAGAAGGCTTTGTCTATTTTTGTCATACTTTGGAAACAATAGCATCGCGATCGCTTTGGAAGGCAATGGATATCTCATGTTATTATAAACGCCAGAGAAGTTAATGATAAGGTGATGATAAGGTAATATTAAATATTTATTTAACGTGGAGTATGCTTCTTATGAAAGATGGTTTACAGAAAATTCCGGGGAAGTTGCTTAGTTCGGGGTCCAGGCTACAACATTTCTATATGTAATCGTAATTAAAATCTCTTATGTAGGGTCGTTAAATCTGCCTGAAATGTAACGGAATTATAAGTCTGGACAAATGAATATAGAAACTATGGCCTCAGTAGGCTTATTCCATTCTTCATCTATATAAATAAAAACGAATATATGTCTGTCTGTCAAATACATTTACACACATTTTTTTCATCGTGAGTTTAATCGATTTCAATTCTCATAATTTTCTGAGATTGCAGCAACGCTCGACGGGTAATCTATATAGATCTTCTATATAGCCTACATAAAAATGAATGTATGTGTGTCTGTCCTTTATGCATTACTATGCCATTCATCCGATCACCATGGAACTTTGGGAAGTTGTTGAATACATTCCCGCAAAGGCATGCTACATTTTTAATTTTAGCTTTCGTTCGCGAGTTATGAGTGAAAACGGGATTGAGACGTACATTTCTTGCGCTTTCGAAACATCAGTTTTCAGTTGTCAAATCAATTGCAGATGACTTTGCCTACTTTCGTCAAACCTTGGAAATAAAAGCATCGCGATCGTTCGAATTTTGTAAGCCCACCATGGCCGAATCATTTGTTTATAATGTCAAGGCACGCAGACAGATGAAATTTTCACCCTAGACGGAAGAAGAATAGTGAATATAGCCCTAAATGGACAAACATTATGCTGGGTTTTTTAGGCCAGGGAACTCGAATCTGAGGTTATTTTTCCCATGCTGCGCTTTCTAATCGTGGAATTCACTTCAAAGCCGGATTTACAGTTGTTTCATTAATTAGGCCTTTCAATCGTTTAATTTAGACCTATGAATGTTTCGTGTGCAAAGTGTTAGTAAATATAATAGTTTAATTATTTTGCTCTTAATTTATAATCTTCCTTTTAATTATTGTGGGCGAAGCCGCGGGGATCTGCTATAAGCTATAATAAGCTGTAGCTTATCTAGCGTTTTCTGAGAAAATAGTTTGTGTGTGATAAGTCGTTCTTCCTCATTTCAAATTCTAAATACCTATATAAAGACCTTAAAGACCTCGAGTTTGAAAATCGAAAGTCCTTCATAAGTTATTTTCGCATTTACAAAATACAAAACCCGAGCGACGCCGGGCCTTTTAAGCTAGTTTAATATAAAAAGTATTTTCATAATACACAATAAAAGCCAAATTTACATCATATTCTTAGTTATTCTCTTTTTCTCATATATAAATTTCAGCTTTTTGTTTTTTAATATTAGTGGTATATAGGCGGAATTTACCTAAACTAACTAATGAATGAAGTTAATTATGTATCAAATCACAATTGGTAGCACTGTATTATACCACGGTAGCTCGAATCGTTTCATGGATGGTTGATTCATAGTATGCCGTGATCTCACAACTGTTGGTTTTGTTTTTATACAAAAAGGACGAAAGTAATTATTATTTGTAAAATCCGTTACATTTTTATTCATGGAATAGTCTTAATAAATCCAACGAGTTGACGAGTTTCATCAGATAAATTCGATAAACTCGTCAACTCTTGTGGGATTACCTATGATAACACTAAAGTGCTATTTTTGACATGCATTATGATGATACTGAACGTACATGCACACAATCGTCTACGTTCGCCCCTGTTTGATCCGAAGCGAAAGGGTTGAAGGGCGTGTGTCATTCAAACCTAGTATCTGGTATGGACAGTAGACAACTTAAATTGTTTTTGTGTGTTGGGCATGCTTGAGATTGAGTGTCAGGTCTACAGTTTTCATCCATAGGTTTAGGCGGTTTAGTAAAAATCCTTTTCGGTTGTGATCAATATAAATAAGCCGGTCATGAAGTATTTTACAGTATTGTTGTTGTTACGAGTTAATTGGGGGAATTCGCCCCTGTTGCTACTCATTAGTTTATTACGTGTTATTTGTGTCCATGTGCTAGGAAGCGATGGCATCAGTTGCATTAAATATAAATATTGTGTATCACATCACAGAGTAGGCCTATCAGGCTGTCCAGACCTTGGAATTATTAATTGGACTGAAGATGATCACATAGATCGAAATGCGCAAATCCTAACGAAAGAGAGGCCACAAGTTCTATCGATGGAAGGATACTGCCACAAGCCATCATCAATCCAGCGATTCTACAATTAACATACAACTAAAGATCTCGCACGAAATCTGTGCCGATGAGACCGTTACTCTCTAGAGCAGTGACCGGCATGTTCCGTGCTCTGTGACGTCATACTACAGAGCAACCGCGCTCTTTGCTCGGCAATATCTCCGTACTGAGCGTGGAGGAAGGGTTCAACTGGCCAGTGGCGGAACGACGCCTATGCATTGGCAGAGTGCGCTCCGATCTTCGTAGATAGTATGGGATTAGCACAATTACAATGCATTTGTACGAAAACAAAATAGTACAACTGTGATAAATCAATGTAACAGAACAGTTTTGTTTGTAATGAAATTTAATATAGGCCCTACTTACACTAATCTGAAATGCATCCAGGTGCGGATGCGTCAGGTTATTTAAATGAGGCTCCGAAACTACTATAAACATACAAATACATAAAACATAAGAATACTTTAAGGAGTACTGCAAAACTTTGTCTACTCGGAAACTGAAAAATGTTAAAGTATACAAAATATACAAAATACACAAAATATACAAATTAAACTATACACCTTTGTGAGCACTATGCCAAGTATAGGCCTATTCAGACTTTTGATACACACCCTTACTTTGTGTCACTATCGTGCCCAAGCTCAAGGCATTGTCGAGATTTTTTCCCTCTTTTCTCGCGCACTAATTTTGCAATATTAGGAGACATAGTCTGGCTAACACACAAACGAGAACATTTTTCATGTTCTGATCAGATAGGCGGTTTCCATGTTGTGGTTTGCAGATCTTCATACAAGAAAAGAACTATTCACATACATACGTCGATACAAATACCTAATACTCAACATTCTAGCAGCAAATATATTATGTAGTTGCCTGGGGAAATCTTCTATAAAATATAGATAGATCCTTTTTGTTTTGAAAGCAGTCTTTCATTTCAATATTCTTTTGCAAATCAATGACTTCTAGTTGCAATGACGTTGGAACACTGTCAACATCCACAGAAAATGGTGTCGCAAATATGCAAATATCGGATTGGTGTTTTGCAAAATCTTGAAATCTGTAATAAAATATCCTGATCCAGTTCTTCTAATATTTGTACATAATTATTAATGTCTGTAATTGAATGACATACTGTAGACAACTTTGGAAAAATGTGGCGTGTCTCCGAGGGTGACCTGACGTTTCCGTAAGTCTAGTATTAATCTGAATGCACTAAATTTACCATACATTTCACTGATTAACTGACCTCTGCACCCTTGCCATGGTTAATGCACGCAATTCAATGTACCATCACGGCTCACCTTAACCCTACTGCTGCACTGAACGCCACTGCGCTAGTGCGTATTAACAGGAATGCATCTCAACTGCTCGCTCTCTCAAGCTCTTGCGAGATGATCGGCTCTTACGTCACAACTGCAGCATCTGCCGGACACTGCTCTAGAGAGAGACATGCTATTGCGCGAGAGAGAGAGGTAGCTTGGCCTTTACAAATAGAAAGGGAGGTACTGTTGTGCGAGAGAGATAGGTAGCAGAGGCCAATCGATGCAACAGTCCCTACGAAAACGTAATGCAATGACTTAGGCAATCGGCACAGATATCGTGCGGGAACTATACCTAGATTCAGTGTAGTAAATTAAATTTTTATATTATTGACTATTTGCTGAATAATTCGGCAAATTTACTTACGCTTAATCGTCAGGACACAAACAATGGTTTGACAATACATTTTTAAATTTTTTAAGTTTATGCAACATATAAGACAATATAATTTTAATGTTTTATATTTTTAAATTGGATGCATTCAGCAATGTACTATTTAAGGTGTAAATGTGTACTATATGAATAGCATAATATATGCTACCATACAAGTCAGCTCCATCAGCTCCATAACATTATTGAAGAATATGTAACAGTATGTATGGAAATTGTTTACATGAGTGCTATATATGTAAGTATTCAATTAATATTATAGTATTGTAGAATGAAGGGCTAAGTAAACATTGCATACATTGAACTTTTGGTTAAATTTATTTTGTGGTCAGGTGGACAGTTCTCTTTATAATAAATATTTACCACAAACGGAAAAAGAATTAAATTTATCAATAAATATTGAGGTATTGAAATATAATCCAATGAATTTGTTGAAATGATTGGGATGACTTAACTCCTGATGCTAGCAGAGGTGCTTATCGATCCCAGTGGTTTACTCACCTGAAACAAAGCAAATACATAGCCATTAGCTTCTAAGCTCAAGTAATCACCCTACTACATGTGGCAGATAAATATCTTTATAATCCTGTGCAGCAGGTGGAACAGCCAGTTGCAACAAAATAAAGACTCATTAAAACTTCCATTAACAGATGACCAGACAAGCGGGAGTTGCTACAATCACCTGATATACATATGTTATGATTAGGTTCGGAGGTTTATGACATGTCATATTTTTATCCTGACCTCCATTCTCGCCGCAAACACAAATTAAACACGAATTGTACGTCTGTTATCCTAATAGGTCCGTTTTTATTTTGCATATAAAGTCATATTTTGGTCATATTTGTGGTCTTGATCATATTTTGGTCATATTTGTAATTTAACGTCAGTTATAAATTCGGAAAAAGAGCACAATTATACAGTGTACGTACTACATGGTCGAGTTAAATTTAAAATTTATTTAATTAATTTAATATTTATGCCAATTTAACAGGTAACTTACATTTTTTAATTAATGAAATTGTTAATATTTTATAGAAACACGCAAGGCCTACAAAATATTAGGAGTATTTGGAGCTGATTAAGCGAGCAAACAGGAGAAAATTCTATAAGAACTCTACTTCATTACAAGTGAAACTGTAAATCACCAAAATTGTTAAAAAGTGATTTTCCGATTGAATTGATGTCAAGTAAGAATTTAGTACCTTGAAACGATTTAAATTGGAAAATCTATTTTTTGAAAATACGTTATTTTATTAGGTAATATTTAGGGTTTTTGGGCCATATTTGCAGTCATATTTTCCACTTTTTTAGGTCATAAACATCCGATGAATGGAGCAACGGATGAAACTTATATAGCAGGGGAAACAGGAGCACCCCTACAAAACCTGCCCGACGCCATTTTATCCACCACAAACTCCACATGGATGCACTGAGATTCGATCCCGAGTCACAGTGGTGGAAGGCGAGCGGTCTAACCACTCAGCCACGGGGGCGGCCAATGATAACGTTTACGATTTTTCTTAAAATTAACCCATAGCCTAAAAATAAAGAGCAAATAAAAATAAACTTCACTGCAAGACAGTGTAGAGACATCTAGGTGCCATAGTTGAAACCAGTTGAGAGAAGAGTCCGCGGCCTAGGCCGGAGAAGTGCGTGTTAAGAGAGAGACAAGCAGCCGTTATAAACACATTACAATGGAAAAAGCAAATTATAAAACAAGTTATTTCTTTGTAAATAAGAGAAATTTGTCCACCTTATGCACTAGTATTAGGAGGGAGAGGAAGATGAATGTTGAAAAGGGATATGTAATATAATATTTGATATTCAATATGTGTTGTTATTATATAAATATATACATATGTACAGAAATTTTATTCCGAAAATCTATAGTCGAATTATCTTCTAATGTTGACATCAAATATAAGCTGTAATAGTCAAAAATTAAAATTAAATGTATTGTAGACACACAGTATGATTTAATTTGAAAGCTATTTATCAATCTCTCTATATATATAAGAGGCTTTGTCCTGACTGACTGACTGACTGACTGACTGACCGACTGACAGAGAATCAACGTACAGCCTAAACTACAGGCTAATAAACAGAGACTTGGAATTTTGACAGTACCTTCGTTACATAATGTAGGCGCTCACTAAGAAAAATTTTGATTTCAAGTGCCAAAAATCAAATGTTTTTGAGAATACTTAATCCCTTTTTACACAGAATTATCAAATCCAAATCGCAGTTCACACGACAACAGTGTATTGTTGGCAATCTTCACATAAGGCTTTGGAAATAAATGAAACGGGAATTTGAAATTAGAGAAGCTATTAAAATTTATATTTAAGTAAATTATGTATCTCAAAATTTTATAGATTACGTAAAATAATCAGTAAATTCAACCTTTTAATCGAAGTGTTCGAATTAATCAATATGTTCCTTACAGCTTACAAGTTTCGTGGGCAAAGCCTTAATGGAAAAACATGGAATGATTTGGACGAAACACACTATGCGGGGGTTTTTTGGGGCAGGGAACTCTAATCTCAGGTCTTTTATTTTTCCCAGGTGGCGCACTTTGATCGTGAAATGCACCTCGAAGCCGGGTTTTATTATTATTTTTTTTATTATTATTTTTTATTTTTTAAATATCAGTCCTTATAATAAAATTGTTTATGCATGATTTGGGTTAGGTTCATGAATCTACGGTTTATTTTAGTATTTTCGTTTGGAATTTGTATGCCTATATGGTGGCATAGGATTGGTTTTGTTAGTTTATTTATATTTTTAACGTTAAACAATATAATTAAGAGTAATTACGTAATTCCTGCAATTTATGTAAAAACGATGTCAGTGTTAATAAATATGATGTTTTAATTATTTTTGTGTTAAATAAATTATTGAAGCACAATATAGGGTATAGCAGTTGAGTAAGTAATCGCGAGCGAAGCCGCGGGCACCTGCTAGTATTATATAGGGTCCCTGGTATTATATCGACATGTAATAATGGTAAAACTTATATCGTTTTACAAGTTGCAGTCTTCTTAATAGCCAGAATAACAATTAAAATCATACATGTTTTGAAGTTAGGTTAAAGACCTTTTAGTTATTTATAATTAGTGTTTCAGTTCATAATGTTTACTAAGCGGCGTGTTATGAAGTGATGTTCATCTTGTGTTGATTCCCTTATCAGCAGTCATCCATTCGATCTATGTATATTACGTAGAAATGCATTTCGAAGCTAATGCATCATCTTCAGTCCAGAATACAAGTTGTTCAGGAACTCGTAGACGATGTTTCCGAGGCATGAGCAAATTGACTACTGCAGTTATTTCTTGATTGATTCCACGCTCATTGATTCCACTTAGAAAACATTTCCCAGCTAACTAAAATCAGATTATAACAAAAATAATAAAATTCTTTTTCTTGCAGACAAATTAACACTAGTAATTAAACAATTCTGAAGAGTGTTTGCAACAATTACTTCGGGTGTTTGTTAAATCAGACAAATCTCTGGTTTCCAGTAGAAATCTCTGGCTTTGTAGAAGCTAAGGTAACAAGAGATACATTATGACTAGAACCCGTGAGTGAAGTGATTTCAAAGGCCCAATGGCAAAACCAGTAGATCTCAAAATTGTTAACGTTCCTTCGTAGCAAAGAATAGGCCCTATTAACTTATGTTGTAATATATCCACTGGTACGCTTTTATTGTTAGCCATTGTTAGTATAGAACCGTGCGTTAGGAAACCATACAAGTACTTCAGCTTGGCGAGATTTGAGTTCGCTTCCACACCGATGCAGCGGAGAGCTTTACAGGCGGTAAAAAGGAAAAAAGAAGAAAAAAAACGCCTGACATGACTGTGACCGCTAACTTGTCATGGGCACTGTTGCCATCTTAAAGACTAAAACCGCTAAATCTGATGTTTTTACGAGGCGCGCCCACAAAGTGAGTTTCCCTGGGGATGTTTACAGAAACATTTATTGCAAGAGATACGACAAGTATTCAGCTATTTTTCAACACATTGACCATTGGAATTGAGACATTTGTCATACCGTTGGACCAACTATTGAACAGCTGTGTATTTCTGCCTTCGTTCCTCCGTCATTTTCTGAGGTGTAGGAAAAGATGGAAGTCACTGGGAGCGGGGTGCAGGCTGTAGGGTGGATGTTTAAACTATTCCCAGCACGTCTCATGCAAAAGTTTGACTGGGAGATGTTTCAACATCCACATCCAAACTTCGCTCCCAGTGATTTCCATCTTTTCTTACACCTCCCGAACTGACAGAGAATGAGAGAGGAGCAGAGATGTTTGTCACACAGTGGTTCAGATCCCAGGCGGCAGACTTCTACGGCACAGGTATTCGAAAGTAGGTCCAACGGTATGACAAATGTTTCAATTCCGGTGGCAATATGTTGAAAAATAGCTGAATACTTGCTGTACCTGTTGGAATAAATATTTTCACGAAATTGTGTTTTGTTTCTGTAAACGGCGTCTGGGAAACTTACATTGTGGATCCGCTTCGTATAAGTATTTGTCGATTAGAAAATACTGTAACATATCCTGTGTAAGTACGGTTTCAATACTTTTAAAATATTCATCGTCAACCGTGGTTGGCTAACATCTATAAAACAGCGTTGGTTACTCGTGGAGGAAGTTAGTTTTTAAAAACCGCCGTTCCTGTCCTGTTGTCGTTAAAAAAAAAAAACCTTGTATTGTGGTCATGTGTGCATCATCAGTCATTTTATTGGTATCAGTAATACACCTAATGCCATGGACAAATTTCATTCAGCTTCAAGTGAAAACCGCCAGCAACTTAGTTGTTGGGCCCCCAGTTCACATGTTCAAGCCTGAAAATTATGGCAAGGTATGGCTAGGTAAGGGACAACCACTCCATGAAGCGAAACATATCTCCAGGATTAAAAGCAGTCTGGGAGTTTCTAAGTGAATAACATGATTGGCCATAAGTGAAATGGACCTTTCTGCAAAAGCACACATTTTCAAAGACCATTTTTTTTTATAAGTTGACGTGCAGTGCATTTAATAATCATTTTAACCATTAATTTATCTTCTTAATTTTATGTACTTTTAAAATTGCCTCTTGAAAATTTCAGATGCTATGTTTTGTCTTCTTCTTCTTTAGTCTTCAATCCTTGGACTGGTTTGCAGCGATTCTCCATTCTGATCTTTCTACATTCCTTTTTAATTCTTCAAACATTTTACAGTTCATGTCATCCTTAATTTGTTTCATGTACTGTAGTCTTGCTCTTCCTTTGCTATTTTTGGCTTCAATTGTGCCTTCGATAATGATTTTTAAAAGACTTTGATGCCTTGCCCTTGTGTTATGAAACATTTACTGTACAAGCTATATTTAGTGGATTTCCATCTTATACTTATAAGCAGGGCCCGGATTCTAATGACATGTCATCTTTTTATTGATGCTACATAGACATTGCCAACTTGTAGATAAATCCTAATCATGGCCTCTAGATTACAGAAATGCATTTTTATTAGGTCATTTTTTGTCATTTCATGCAATTTTATATTTTTAGGGCATTTATTTCAATTTTACGTCATTATTGTGTCATTTTCACGTCATTTGCTTCCTTATTTGTATATATTTACATTGAGTGTATTAACTGTTTTCGTCGCTAGCGGTGCTGTCTTTGAAGTGTTGTTTGTTTAATGCAAGAAGGAAAAATTCGCCGTTAAAGTGTTGACATGTCTCAGCCGGAAGTGAGAATCAAAGAAACGACAACATTTTGTATTATATTACTATTGTTGTTAGATTGTCTTGGCACCAAACTACTGTTTGCCCTCAATAAACAACAATATAATCCAGCAGACCACAAAAGGAAATGCCAAAGTTTGACTCGCCAGTGCCTCAGTGCCAGTATAAATCGCCGTGACAAAAGAACATTCACAACATTACAGTTATTTACAGTTTTTACAATTATGTACAAACTAGTCTATAACTTTGTGTGTACAATAATAATTTTTTATAAATAAAATATCAGTTTTTAGCTCATTTTTTATAATTATTAAGTCATTTTCTTTAAGGGTCATTTTATAGGCCATTTTTTCACACAATTTTAGGTCATCAGAATCCGGGCCCTGGTGATAAGATATGGTAATTATATGTTAGTTACAAACAAAGTAATTTGATAGGCACTTCACTTATGTAATATGACATGCATTTAATTAAATAAGCGGCCTCCATGAAGGAGAAAGTTAATTGAGTGTAAAGATGAATTAACCTGCATAACACATAAGTTAATTTTATTCCATACTAGCATGTGCCCGCGGCTTCGCCCGCGATAATTATTTCAAAAATTAAAAATTAAGAGCATAATAGTTAAATCATTATATTTATTAACACCTAAATCACGTAGACAACTTACCACGATTAGATAGCGTCGCCTGGTAAAAGCTACCTCAGATTCGAGGTCCTTGGCCCAGAAAACCCCTGTATAGTAAGTTTCGTCCAAATAAAACAATGTTTGACCATATTTAGGGCTTACAACATTCAAGCTATCGCGAAAGTTTTATTTTCAAGGTATGACAAAAATAGCCAAAGCCAACTGTAATTGATTTGACATTGAAATGTATAATGCTTCGAAAACGCAAAAAATTCATGTTTTTTGCCCGTTTTTCACTCATAACTCACGAACGAGAGAGAAAATTAAAATTCCGGCTTCGAGGTGCATTTTCCGACCCTTCAGTCCACCTATGTTTAAAATTTTAGATCTCTGCGTTGAGTAGATTTCGCTGGGCATCGCAGACAGACAGACAGAAGGAAGACAGGCACTTCCTATTATTAGTATAGATGTATGCGTTATCCAAATGGAGGTATTTTAGGGAAAATCCTCTGGTTGTCTCCCACTTCCCTCGCTGTTTATAATCTCTTCCTCGCTTTTATTTCATTGACGTCATATATTAGCATATTCAGGTTATTTTTGCAGTTACGGTCATATTGTGCATGTTTACGTGATTTAACGTCATATTTCGATTGAATTTGTGGATATGTTGTTATATTCTGACGATTTAAATGGATAGTTTCACTTCCTCTGACCATAGGTACTATATGTGGAGGAAGTATTGTTTTCGACCCCCAAACTCGAAGTTGAGTTTTTAACATGAGATTATGAGGTCCCATGAATCTCTCTGTGAGATTATGTTATCTCCTTACATTCCTCAATAAAGTAAACAAAATTAATTTAAAAAATAATAATAATAGATTCCACACTTGAACACTGAGGAAAAACTACTTCCCTTCTCGTCATCAAATTAAAAGTTATTTGCTAGTAATATATTCACACGTCCTTCATGCAACAAATCATAGCGATACTGGTGCTAATGGTTATAATGGTTTTTTGGATCATAGTTGGGTAATTTTACGGTCTTCCATTGGGTCATAAACATCCAGGGCCCTAATTATGACCCTTTTCACCCCTGATGTAATTCTGAGTACAGGATGCATCGGGTCGGATGCGAGCTCGGAAATTCCTAAAAACAAGGCTCACTGCCCACGCAGACGATTGCCATCAATACCAGAGAGGTCAAGGTTCGCTCGATAAATTTGGAACCGGGCCCAATAAAACCACAAAAATGTAGATCAATGGCATCCAGCAGGCGTCGTGGCGTGGACAACGTAGTCTGCACTACGGCTGCTTCCATTAAGAGCTGAATCAAGGCCTGAGCAGCCATCTTAAAAAAGACATGTACTTTATTCTGTTCTGATCTTGCATTAACTTATGGGGATTACATGGGTGCCTTACACCCCACATATAGTTCTTACACACCCTTAGGATTGTTTGTGAATAATAAGCGTTTTGCTATGTGTAGCAATTTTTTTTTTTTACCTATATTCCACATGAAACGAAAATAGTATATAAGGCATTTGATGATTATTAATTAAGTGATTAGATAAGGACAATTGGTTTTGAATTATTTTTCATTGATCATCGTTTTCATGAGACAGGTCTCTTTTTGTTTTATTTAGGTCTTTTCCGGCATTTTTACAGTTTTTTAAATAAAGTATTAGAGTTGGATTATTCCCACAAAGTCTCTGGCCTTGAAGACAAACCCAGCCAGCGAGCTTCTCGTTACGTCTCGTTACCAAGATGCGCGAATTCGGTGCGCGTAAGATCAGTAAGCTACCGCTGGGCAGAGAGTGAACATCATGCAGCATGTCGCCAGTCGCAGAAAATACTATAATAGTTGAGTGGAGGGGTAATGCCGCTGCGAGAGAGACAGACAACACGTGGAGTGGGATAGGAGAGCTGATCCAATCAGGGTGCAGCTACCTCCCCTAGCCAGGAACTCTACGAGCGGTGAGACTCGCTCCTAAGGTATACACGTAAAAACCCAGAGACGTTGTGGAGGTAATCCTACTCTACATTTCGTTATGTTTACTATTTATGATTTAATGCTTAATGTTCACAGGATTTTCAGACAATATACAATCATGTTTTCATCCTTCATTGCAATACAATTTATGCAGTCAGTGCAATTTGTGTTCTAGCAATAAGGAATTAAATGTTTTATTTCACTTTAAATGGCAGTTTAAACGGCGTGCCAGTTCGGAAATAACAGTCTTTTTTCACAAAGAGTGTCCAATTAGCATCGATTTATTTACTTCGTCAGAAAGAAAATAAGAGTATTTTGTATTGTAATTTTAAACTAAGCAATTATTCATTAAATTGCTCTCTAAAACGAACACATCACTATCACTTGTAAAAACAAATTAAAACAAGTAATAGTTTATTCGTCAGTTTCTTCTGTCTTTTTTACTATTTTAGGTCATAAATAGGTTTTGTATTTTGCATATCTTTGCTGGTTTTGCTCATTAAATTCTTTGCCGTAATAATGAGCTTAATATTGTCTTCACGTACGTGATCATCCCTAGGAATCAGCTGTCAGGGTGTAAAAAATCCTTTTTTCGATACTGATGCCATCTATTGGTTTCATTCTTGTACTACAACAAACATAGTGTTGTCTGAACTTTTAGAAACCCATCCAAAAGTGTCAATTTGCATTTAACATGGCCCTCAATGTTTCCTTTGTTACTTTTGGTAAAAGAAAAAAAATTGAATAATGGCAACAGAAACACTTGCTGTGCTGTATTCTGAAACTCATGTTTAGAACATGGAAAAGTTCCTTATCTTACGAGATCATTAGCTATAAATTATACTTTTGGAATAATATAGTTTCAAAAACATCAATTTTGTTTAGCTAAAGGAATAATTTATTTTTGCTAAAGTTTACTCCATTGAAATCAGACCCTGGCAAGTCACACATCGTTCTTAATGCCTTATTATACTTCTCTTGCCATAGGAGACGCTGGTGTGTTAGTATCTAGCAGGTGCCCGCGGTTATTTACTCAATTATATATATTTTATTTAGTCTATTCCACGCATACGCCCGTGTTTGATATTGACCAATAACGGTTAGCAATTCCTCAGATATAGACCAATCACGATCATTTATCTTATACAATGTTTGCTATTAATACAAGGATGCGATTTTATCTGATAAAACGTCAACTCGTTACTTGACACCTAATGCATTAAACATGCCGTGATTAATACATCACATGCTGCCAGTGAACAAATTGAAAACACGTTATTTTATACAATATAATTTGTTTGGAAATTGAATTCATGTAGATATACTTTTATTGCGTTCTGATGTTCAAAAATGGCCGGACAAGTGTGAAACGACGAGGAAAGAACATTCCTACACGCTTTGCTCCCATGTTGTCTTCGATTGATTTCGGCTCCTGGTACACCTTCAGACGACGCTGTTTTTCTTTGGTGTAAACAATGAGCGGTGCAGCCATGTTTAATGTACAATAGCGCAATACCCAGTGGAGTCATAACGGTCAAACATTCCACAAGCGGAGACAAATGACAACATGTCGACATACACGAGCACAAAGCGGTACAGCCAACATACAAAAGATTAAACGAATACTTACTGACTTGGGGAAACATGCATCAATAGCAAGCCATTCCTAATGCATACGAACTATGTAAATTGTCCAATACAGTGTTTTTACATGAAGACTTCCAATGCCATCATAACAACGCCACACCCCTAGTTTTGAGGGGTAAGTCAGGAACGGGTTATAATACTGTCACGTGGTAGACGGGCATTATAGGTTAGTGGACCTCTAAACAGTGGTAGCCTCTTTATGATGGATATAAGATATCTTATGGTGCCTTTATTCAGCTGGTATAAATGATATTAAAAAGAATCGTACAAGTAATTTTCTACACTTCAGTTTTGATTGTGAACATATTGTGCCGTTTTTGCCATACAATAACTCACATATTTAACGCTTCACTTGTTACATCCACATTTCCTCAACAATGGAAACATGCACTCGTTCGACCTATTGCTAAAGTAAATCGGCCAAGCACTCCTACAGACTACAGACCTATTAGTATTTTACCTACTTTATCTAAAGCACTAGAACGTATCGTTCACAAACAACTTACTGACTATTTACATACTTACAACTTGCTCGATCCACTCCAGTCTGGCTTTAGGACTTACCACAGTACCTCTACTGCACTCCTTAAAATCGTTGAAGATACTCGTGAGGCCATGGACAGACGTGAGTTGACTATATTATCCCTTCTTGACTTTTCCCGTGCATTTGACACAGTCGATACTGACATTCTTATTGCAAAGTTGAAATCTTTGTATCTGTCTGACACTGCAATCAAATGGATGGAATCCTACCTTCGCGGTCGTCAGCAATGTGTTACTGATAACAAGCGCTCTTCATCGTGGCGATGTGTGAAGGCAGGCGTTCCCCAGGGGTCTGTATTAGGGCCTCTCTTATTCTCCGTATTCATAAATGATATATCTAGTCACATAAGACACTCCCAACACCACCTGTACGCAGATGACCTTCAGATCTATATTCACTCACCTCCCGATGCAATTAATGACTCTTTAACATTCCTTAACGAAGATCTACAATCAATCGGTAACTGGGCACACAAATTTGGCTTACAACTTAACCCAAGCAAAACCCAAGTTATTGTATTAGGACAGCAAAGACTCGTGTCATCCATCAACAAGGCTACATTGCTACCAGTGACACTGAACAACACTATTATCCCGTACACAGAAACAGTAAAAAATCTAGGTATCTATCTCGCTCAAACATGAATTGGAATTCCCAAATCAAGCATATATGTAAAAAGGCTTTCTCTATCATGCATGCTCTAAAACGACTGAAAAACTTCCTTCCTACTAGAATAAAGCAAACCCTCATACAGACCCTAGTGATGCCTTATTTCGACTACTGCGACATCTTGTATGGAGATCTGAGTGTTGAATTGTCACAGAAACTTCAGCGTGTTCATAATACATGTGTTCGTTTTATCTTTAACATTCGTTTCCACGATCATGTCTCAAAATATTTCAAGCATCTGTCTTGGCTTCGTTTGCAAAATAGACGTTTGGTCCACTCTCTGTGCTTATTATACCAAATTCTTAAGTTTTCCATACCTCTTTACTTGGCTCCCCGATTTACATTTCTATCCTCCTACCATAATCATGGTACACGCTCGTAGCACAACTCTCTGTTATCAATTCCTAGTCATCATTCAACCTCATACTCTCATTCATTCACCATAGCCACAGCCCGTTCTTGGAATTCCTTGTCACAAGATATTAGGGGTAGTCGGAGTGTACACTCTTTCAAATCTGCGCTTATTAAGCAATTATTGCCCACTGAACAGAACTAGCTCTTTGTAGTCACTCCATCTCTCACTGTACATAACATTACTTAGTCTCCTTATAACGTATCTACAGCTAGACTTAAATTTCCATTATAACATAATTCTACATATTCCTTGTTTTACTTGTAACATTATTACTATTTTCTTTGATGACACTTACGCTCTATATGAAGCCTATGCCTTTTATGAGACCTATCCTTTTTACTTATTTAATTTATTATTATGATTAGCCTTAACCTTAGTCTTAGTATTAGTCATAAGTCTCTTATTCACTAATTTTCTATTTATGTAAACCTACATTGTATATATTTTCTGAAACCTGGTTGAGTGGAAGAGAAGGCCTTATGGCCTTAACTCTGCCAGGCAAAATAAATCATTTACTACTACTACTACTACTACAATATGACAATATTTACAACCAAGACTGTGGAAAAGTGCATACTTGTAAAACATGTTTTCTTCGATTGTTCTATGTTCTATGTTCGAAACAAAATGACTCCAGCTAAATTTGCTTTTTGAAGATTGTGACGAAATTTCCATGTGTCAAAAAATTTTCACGAAGGAATGTTATTATGATCATTTTATGCAGTATCTAACGTATATTCACAACCATATGTAATTAATATTCTATATTTTACTGTATATATTGCTGTGTAAGCTATAACCTTAACATGCCTTTTCAGCAAAATAGGGTTCATAAAGACCTGGAGATACAATAAATAAGATACTAGCAGGTGCCTGCGATAGTTAATTCGACCGCTAGATATTTTATTGAAAAAATTATTTAAAAGGAAAATAATTACAATATTTATTAACCATTATTATTATTAGGGATGGGTCCTCGATACTTTCGATACCTCGATACTCTCGATACTTGCATGGTATCGGCATCGAGCGATACTTCAGAAAACTCGCTCGATACTTTTTCGATACTTTGGTAACTCTGCAATTCTGCAATTAAGTGAGAATGCTAGTATTTTTTAACAAAAACTTGTAAGTGGACTGTTTAAAAAACTAATTTCAGTTTTAATGTAGAGTTTAAAAATATTTATAGGCTACAAAATATTAAATTTTGTCTCATTAAATATGCACACTTAATTAATTTAGTTGGTAATACACAGTTCTCTGAACTTTTAATTTTAAATGTACCTATTTATTGAACTGGAAATGTTGACGGTATCGAGTATCGAAGTATCGAGTATCGAGGAAAAAATCATGTATCGGTAACGAGTATCGAGTATCGAGAAAATCTGGTATCGACCCATCCCTAATTATTATTATTATTATTATTATTATTATTATTTATTACATTTCTCCACATCACATATGGGTAGTAACAGGGCACGGGATGCACCAAGTGCATTATTATTATTATTAATATTATTATTATTGAATTAAAATTCATAACTGTTCTTAATTTTATTGTTTTACGTAGTAAATAAAAATAATTAAACGAAAAAACTATTCTTGTGCTGCCATACGGGCCAAGATTGACGAACCTTGCCCAATCATGCATAAACAATCAAAACAATTTCTGATTAGGCTAAAAAGCTAAAAATCCGGTTCCGACGCCCGGAGAAAACCTCAGATTCGAGTTCCCAAAAAATCCTCGGATATTGAGTTTCGTCCAAATTATTCGACGTTTTTCCCATTCAGGCCTGCATTCTGTCCACCTATGTAAAAAGAAGCTTCAGATATCTGCGTATCGCAGTGTTATAAACAAATGGAAGCAAACGGCAAATTTAAGTTATGTTGCAAAAAATCGTTTTCCAGCTGTAAGCTGCCATTAATTTTACAATTGATAACATTTATTAGCCAAAACTGGTGCTTCTTGCGCTCATAACTCTTTGCGTGTAGGGAACTGGAATAGACAGACACTGATTTCATATTGACCAATAACGTTTAGCAATTCCTCGGATATAGACCAATCACGATCGTTTATCTTATAAAATGCTTGCTATTAATACTAGGATGCTATTTTATCTGATAAAATATCAGCTCGTTACTGGACACGTAAGGCATCAACGTGCGGTGATTAATACGTCACATGCTGCCAGTGAGCATAATGAAAACACATTGTTTTATACAACATAACTTGTTTGGAAATTGAAGTAATAGTAATGTCCATTGATTAAAATCAAAATTTCGGTTCGGTGCAAGCCAGTTCGTGTGCTTTTATTCTGTTAGTTTACCTGAATTAGATTAACTATGTCTTATATGCACCATTGGTAGCACTGTCACAAAATTCATGGATGGTTGATTCATAGTAAGCCGTAACTTTTAGTTTATTTTTTATACAACAAAGCACGAAAGTAATTATTATTTGTACAATTCGTTACATTTTTATTCATGGAACAGTCTTAGTAAACCAAACTCGACTTTACGAGTCTCATCAGATAGATTCGTAAACTGACATAACAGATTGCCAGAATGGTTTCGTTTAATCAGTGATAATTGCAATTATAATATGCAGAAAAGAAATTATTTTTGTTATCGACTTCCGAGTTAAGTTCCACATTGATTCATTAACCAGGGCTTATGGAAGAACAAAGGTCTAGAATTTGATTCTTATCCTTAATTGATACTTGTATACACTGATGTAAGAAATTCTTTAAATATGTCAACATTTCACTGGCAAAATGCACTGGCAAAGAACTCCGCTTAATGTACGTAGGCCTAATTAATTCACAATAATGTACCTTCTGTATATAACAGTATTCATGTAGTACTCATTTCAACTTGATCAACGAAATAAACAAACATCTGACTGCATTGGAGTCAAGGCCCTCGATGATTAAGAAACGCGACATTGCAGTATAGTCATGATTTCCCATTTAAAAAGCATGTGACTTTTAATTAGTCGTTACTCTAGTTCCGGTCATCCAATTTGGTCCAAAATAAGAAGGCTTCTTTCCACGGACGTTATAAATGAGTAAACCAAGTTTCAGGAAAATCTGATAAAGTGTATTCGAGTTATCGCGCGTACAGACACACGGACATTTTCCCGTCCCCCTCACAAACTCATTCTGGCACTTAATAATTATCACTTGTGATTATTATGGAATGTTATGTAATTACAATTACAGAGATCTGAAATTTTAAACATAGGTGGACTAAAGGGTGTTTCACCTCGAAGCCGGATTTTTAATTTTCGCTTTCGTTCGCGAGTTATGATTGATAAACGAGCAGAAAACGTGCTTTTTTGTGCTTTCGAAGCATCAGTTTTGAGTAATAAGTTACATTTCAAATCAATTGAAGATGGCTTTGCCTATTTTTGTCATACCTTGGAAATAAAAGCATCTCGATCGCTTGATTTTGTAAGCCCACGCTGGTCGACTCATTTGTTTATAATGTCAAGGCACGCAGACATCTGAATTTTCAAGATAGTCGGAAGAGAGATAATGAATTATTGTCCTAAATGGACAAACATTGTTCGATTTGGGCGGAACTCACCATGCAGGGGTTTTCTCGGCCAGAGAACTCGAATCTGAGGTCGTCTTTCCCCACCGGCGCTTTCTAATCGAGGTATTCACTTCAAAGCCGGATTTTTAGCAGTTTCTTTATAATTATTAATCGTTTATTTTATGAATGATTCATGTGTCTTAATGAATATAATGTTTTAAATATGTTGCTCTTAATTTTTAATTTCTGACTTAATTATCGCGGGCACCTGCTAGTTGTTATATAACTTGCACTTAACTTGGTATCACTCGTTGCAAATCTATTTGTTTTAGAGAGAGTGTAATGAATAAATCAAATGGCTGTTAGTGATGAAAATTGAAAAGCAGAACTTTTGTAAAACCTGCTGAATAATTCATGACAGAAGCAGCTCTGGATAAAATGGCAGCTCCGTTAATTGAAAAGCACAACTCAATAAAACTCCAGTTTATGCGATGGACTGGTTCAATTTAGACAAGTCAATAACACACGTCAAGGCTCTTTGATATCCACGCAGTCTTATTTATTAAATAGGGAATCTGTGTGTTGATTCTAAAAATACAGGGTGTTAATGAATAACAACGAAATATTTTACGTGTGTATAGAAGGGACATAGACAAGCAAATTTCATTAGGAGATTTTTGCTCTATGACGTAAAATGTGTATGCTACAGCCTACAGGGCATTAAAGTCATTATAATTTGCTCATAAATAAATAAATACGCGAAATACGGTTAAAATGTTCATTAAATTGACTTCATGCCTTCCTAGTGATCGATAAAAACCTGATTCTTAATAATTCATCAACAGTTATATCATAATTTAGTGTTTACATAATCTGCAAAATTTACAGACTAATCACATGACTGGTCACCACGGCATCAGTCTTTTTTTTTTTTTTATTTATTCATAACTACTCACTACAGTGTTAACAACGAAGTTCCTTTGTTTTTCATTTTTTCAAGTGTTAGAAGTCAGTGGCAGCCATGCCCTGGGAGATTTTATGCTGTAACAGGAAAAATTGAATCCTCAGAGCAAAAATCTACTAATAAAAGTTGCTTGCCTATGTCCCCTCTATACATTCTGTAGAAGACTTTGACTTCCTGATTGCCATGTTACTGTGTTGTAAATATTCACCCTTCGCTAATTCATCACTCACATCGTCATCATCATCTACATTTATACCAAAGTCTTGAAACCAAGATAGCAAACTGTATAATAATATTAGTCTATGTATTATCTGTATTCTCCCCAGTAGTGTAGCATCCGGCTGTGGGACTCTGGGTCAACTATGGTCAAATAAAAAATAAATAAATAAAAAAAGTCCCCTCTATACACATGTAAAATATTTCGGTGTTATTCATTAATACCAGTGATGGGAAAAGTACAAAAAGAAAGTAATTGGGTTGAATTACAATTACTTGACAGACTTTTACTTAATCACAATTACAAATTACTTTTTGAAAAAGTAATCAGTAAAACTACAATTACTTTACTAAATGTCAGTACCTAAAAATTCCTTGTTTTTGGTTTGTTTTGGGCAGAAGCCCAAATTATTAATGAACAAACAACAAAAAAACATGAGTAACTTTGTTAATATTAACTCTAATGATGACGACATGGCAAGCAAGAATGATACTAATACTACTAAAATGTAACAATTACAATTTTATTTCCAGAAGTAAATTACAAGTAAAAATTATATTTTTTTAAAAGTATTGATTACAAGTAAATGGGACCAAAAAAGGAATCGTTACTGTAATCCGATTACTTTTACTCAATTACTTCCCATCACCGACTGTTGTATGTTTTCATGTGAATGTTTTTACTTTATTGCATATAATCTCTGTTTTCAATTTTCAGTTCTTAAAACAGAATTCTCTGAACATTTTCATATTGGTTAACCCATTGTGGTGTATGCTGCAACAGCTGTAAAGCGCTTT
Organism: Ectobius pallidus; assembly: GCA_964059195.1. Taxonomy (NCBI): domain Eukaryota; kingdom Metazoa; phylum Arthropoda; class Insecta; order Blattodea; family Ectobiidae; genus Ectobius; species Ectobius pallidus. Next base: position 1,441,964 of record CAXKWD010000012.1, read on the forward strand.
ACGTTCGCTTTAAAAAGAACGCAAAGTTCACCACCGCTGCAGCGACTGCCAGCGAGTAGAAAAAAGCAACATTGTCAAATTCTCAATTCGATACTTTTCGATTACTAAAATGTAACGATTACTCAAAAGTATCGATTACAATTTTATTTCCAGAAGTAAATTACCAGTAAAAATTACATTTAAAAAAAAAATAACGATTACAAGTAAATGGGACCAAAATAGGAATTGTTACTGTAATCCGATTACTTTTACTCAATTACTTCCCATCACTGATTAACATCCTGTATGTTACCGGAATTGGGTTGACCTAGCTTTACCCGGGTAATCTTAGATTTACCCAGCCTGTAATGCGTAAAGATAAACAACATTTTGAATGTTACTGTTAGAGTAATTATAATCACTTGAAATGCTATTTACTAAGGCTGCTTGTTTGGACAGGCACCTAACCTAACCTAACATAACTAGGTTCACCCAGAGGTCGCGCTGTACCCGAAGTGAAGGAAATGATGTTTATAATCAAACTGTTCGGGTAAAACGCACATCACCCAGGCAGCTCTACCCGCCACAGAATTTTTCGGAAAGTACTATTTATATGATGGCATTTCTGCCTTAGGCAATTATTATTGTTATTATTGTTATTATTGTTATTGTTATTATTATTATTATTATTATTATTATTATTATTAAGAATAAAATATGGGGCCCGGGCGGCTTGGGTCGCTTAAATCCTAAAAGGGAGAGGTAAAACTAAGATAAAGAAAGCAAGAAAAAAGTGTAAGGGGTTTTATAAATAACTAGCATGTGCCCGCGGCTTCGCCCGCGATAATTATTTCAAAAATTAAAAACTAAAAATTAAGAGCATAGTTAAATCATTATAATTGTTAACACCTAAATCACGTGGAGTGCATTCCACGATTAGGTAGCGTCCCCTGGTAAAAGCGACCTCAGATTCGAGTTCCTTGGCCCAGAATACCCCTGTACAGTCAGTTTCGTCCAAATCGAACAATGTTTGACCATATTTAGGCCTATATTGATTATCCCTCTTCCGTGTAGGTTGAAAATTTCATGTCTTCGGGACTTGATATTCTAAATAAATGAATCGTCCAGGATGGACTTACAAAATCAAGCGATCGCCCGCGATAATTATTTCAAGAATTAAAAATTAAGAGCATAATAGTTAAATCATTATATTTATTAACACCTAAATCACGTGGACTACATGTCACGATTAGATAGCGTCGCCTGGTAAAAGCGATCTCAGATTCGAGTTCCTTGGCCCAGAAAATCCCTGTATAGTGAGTTTAGTCCAAATCGAACGATGTTTAACCATATTTAGGTCTATGTTGATTACCCCTCTTCCGTGTAGGTTGAAAATTTCATATGTCTACGGGCCTTGACATTCTAAACAAATGAATCGACCAGCGTGGGCTTACAACATTCTAGCGATCGCGATGCTTTTATTACCACAGTATGACAAAAATAGCCAAAGCCAACTGCAATTGATTTGACATTGAAATGCATTACTGAAATCTGATGCTTCGACATCGCTAAAATCACGTTTTCTGCCAGTTTTTCACTCACAACTCGCGAACGAAAGCTAAAATTAAAAATCCGGCTTCGATGCGCATTCGCCCACCTTTCAGCCCATCTATGTTTAAAATTTCAGATCTCTGCGTTCAGTAGATTTCGCTGGGCATCGTGGACAGACAGACAAACACGTCCTTTTATTATTTTAAGATGGCATGAGCACCGCGGCTTCGCCCGCGATAATTATTTCAAAAATTAAAAATTAAGAGCATAATAGTTTATCATTATATTAACAGCTAAATCATCTGGACTACATATCACGATTAGATAGCGTCACCTGGTAAAAGCGACCTCAGATTCGAGTTCCTTGGTCCAGAAAACCCCTGTATAGTGAGTTTCGTCCAAATCGAACAACGTTTGACCATATTTAGGCTAATATTGATTATCCCTATAATAATAATAATAATAATCCTCTCCGGTGTAGGTTGAAAATTTCACATTATGTTTGCGTGCCTTGACATTAAAAACAAATTAATCGACCAGCATGAGCTACAACATTCAAGAGATCGCGATGCTTTTATGTCGAAGGTTTGACAAAAATAGCCAAAGCCTAGTGTAATTGATTTGTATTACTGAAAACTCATGCTTCGAAATCGCAAAAAATACACGTTTTCTGCCCGTTTTTCACTCATAACTCACGAACTAAAGCGAAAATTAAAATTCCGGCTTCGAGGTGCACATTCCGACCCTTTAGTCCGCCTATGTATAAAATTTCAGATCTCTGCGTTCAGTAGATTTCGCTGGGCATCGCGGACAGACAGACGGAAGACAGACAGACGGAGGACAGACACTTCCTTTTATTAATATAGATAACTCGCTTCGCTCATTGGGGGCTCCGCCCCCAAACCCCCGCTGAGGTTCTCGGGAAAGGTTTTTTAAAAGATCTATGGGAGATAGAGTGCGTGTATTTAGTCTGCTGTATTGGTTATTACTTTTTTTTGCCACAATAAACCTGAAAAAATAAATGTGGGAAGACTTTGGGTTTTTTTTCGGAATTTTCCCGTCGGTTGCAAGCTAAAAGGTATCAGTTTGCCAAGTCTAGTTTTCTAGATCAACTGGCAGTGTACATACATTTATGGTGTATTTTATGGAGTAAATTTCAACTGATATTAATTTAAATGGACATGATACAAGATGAAATTGCGAGTAAGATCATGGTATGTAAATATTCAATTTGGCATTTGCCTTTACGACCAGGGAAATCATTGAAAAAGACATGTAAAATTGGTTATAATATGTTGTTAAGAATGCGGGACTTCATCTCCGAGTTATAATTAAAGAATATAAATTATGAAATTTCTTTAAAGGATAGAAGAAAATTTTGTTGGTTCTGGACAAAAATGTGTTCATTGGATTTAATTTTTATGAACCTGAGACTTCAGAATGCGAGTCCAAGGCGTTACTATCTCGACCACCCCGTTAGGTTTACGGAAATAATTATTTCTAAACTTTCAGAGCCATACGTGAACACAGTTTGATAATACCGTTGCCATGGAAACCGAGCCCTTTTTCGAGGGTTTTTAGGGCTAATTTTTTTTTTAAATTTAACTCTTTGGAATTTTTGTGTGGTTTACAGCCTAAAAGCTATATGTGTACCAAATTTGAAGTTTCTAGCTTATCTGGAAGTGGACAAACATTAATGTCAGTGAGCCGAGCCGAGCCCTTTTTCGGGAGTTTTTAGGGCTAAAAATTGAAAGAATTAACTTTTTAGAATTTTCCTGTGATTTATAGCCTAAAAGCTATATGTATACCAAATTTCAAGTTTCTAGCTCATCTAAAAGTGAGCAAACATTAATGTCGGTGAGCCTAGCCGAGCTCCTTTTCGGAGGTTTTTAGGGCTACAAATTTTAAAAAATAATTTTTGGGGAATTTTCCTGTGGTTTACAGCCTAAAAGCTATACGTGTACCAAAATTCAAGTTTCTAGCTCATCTGGAATTAGGCAAACATTAATGTCGGTGAGCCGAGCCCTTTTTCGCGAGGTTTTTAGGGCTAAAAATTTAAAAAAATAACTTTTTGGAATTTTCCTGTGGTTTGCAGCCTAAAAGCTATAAGTGTACCAAATTTCAAGTTTCTAGCTCATCTGGAAGTGGGCAAACATTAATGTCAGTGAGTGAATCAGTCAGTCAGTCAGCCATGTGGCTTTATATTATAGGGATTATTTTCTTAGTTTATTATCAATATTCTGCCCGCTGCAAGATCACATGAATGAATAGTCTATGACGAACCAATCCACGTTCCCAATGCTACCGATAAAGTGCACCACTACATGGACAGCGTCGTCGTAGTTGCTTACATTGAAACGCTATAAAACAACACGAAATTGCTTGTACCAGATCGAAATTGTGTTTTTAATCAATGGACATTTATATTATTATTTCAATTTCCAAACAAGTTATATTGTATAAAATAATGTGTTTTCATTCTGTTCAGTGACAGAATGTGACGTATTAATCATCGCACGTTGATGTTTTACGTGTCCAGTAACCAGCTGACGTATGAGTGATATATATGTCCTGTGTTTGTGTTGCAGGCACAACAATACGGCAGCAGAGCACGAGCTGGAGGACAGAGCACAAGGCGGCGAGGACGCTGGGCATCATCATGGGGGCATTCATGCTCTGCTGGCTGCCCTTCTTCCTCTGGTAAACCACTATTCTCAATAAAGCATGTACAGGTCGGGGGAAAAAGCGGACCGACTCTTGCACCTGAATATAATATAATTTGTGTTAGTATTTTATAATACTATTAATAACTAGCTTGTGCCCGCGGCTTCGCCCGCGATAATTATTTCAAAACTTAAGTGCATAATAGTTAAATCATTGTATTTATTAACACCTAAATCACGTGAATTACATACCACGATTAGATAGCGTCGCCTGGTAAAACCGACCTCAGATTCGAGTTCCTTGGACCAGAAAACCCCTGTATAGTGAGTTTCGTCCAAATAAAACAATGTTTGACCATATTTAGGGCTTACAACATTCAAGCGATCGCGTAAGTTTTGTTTCCAAGGTATGACAAAAATAGCCAAAGCCAACTGTAATTGGTTTGACATTGAAATGTATAACTGAAAACTGATGCTTCGAAAACGCAAAGCATGCACGTTTTTTGCCCGTTTTTCACTCATAACTCACGAATGAAAGCTAAAATTAAAATTCCGGCTTCGAGGTGCATTTTCCGACCCTTCAGTCCACCTAAGTGTAAAAATTCAGATCTCTGCGTTGAGTAGATTTCGCTGGGCATCGCGGACAGACAGACGGAGGAAGGAAGTCAGACACTTGCTTTTTTATTAATATAGATTAATATATTCAGTTATAAAACCATATTCAGGGTTTCGAAATGGGCTAAGTCAACAGTTGACACTAGAACAAATTTCAATACATTCCCTGCTATCCTGTGAATGCCGCTAGGCATGCGCAGTGGCTCATATCGGCAACTTAGATATTTTAGTCGGTCCGCTTTTTTCCCCACCTACCTGTACAGTTTCAATTTTGCATTACAGAAGCCAAAAATCATAGATTTTGAACTAGTTTGTCTGTGCATAAACATAGAGTGTAATCATGGAAACCATCCCCGAATTTTCTAGAAGTTGAAAATAAATGCTCTGTCTCAATTTACCTAAATTAGCTTCCACGACATTATTGAGCGTTTTTCAATCAGATTTCTTACTTGTCACGTCGTATCGGCCCGGGGTGAGTCATACAGGGACGATTATAGCCCCTGACATCAGCCGATCTCTGCTGTAGTGTGCATGATATAACTTTTGTTAGAGCTGGAATACTATTGTGTGCCCTTAATAAAACTGTGGATAGTGAGTCACTCAGGTACACAACACATCCAACAGTCTTATGCTAGTATCAGAACGTTGTGTTCGCTTACCTCTGCCTTCTGAAGCACAATCTGTCCGTCCACTGAACCACACAAACTTCAACACACGACAACTAGAAAGACGCAACATCGACACACAGTTTATACTAACAAGTTAAAAAAAACCGTTCCAACTTTCCACCGACACACTCCCGATGTTAGTCACTGTCCGCCATTACATGTACCCCAATTGATCTGGAGATGCTGATCGATTGCAAGGATTATGGACATCGACGTTGATCAGTGGCGCCATGAGTCAATTAATGTCAAGTCAGTGGCCCTCGTACTTAATTTTCTGGCCGTCTTCCACAGTTTTCATGAAGTAATAATTAAGTAATAAGTAATTTTGAATACATTATGAACCAATGGGATAATTTAAAATTGTGTTTCCTAGTAATCCTTTTTTTATTATTGTTATTGAAGTATTTCTTCTAAGTTTTGAAGTTTCCGTTAAAACGTTAGATGGCAGTACAAATAGTAATAGTACATTCCGCACACGAGTGATGGCAGCACTTTGTTTCTGCTGTTTTCACCAAAGAAGTTTAGTTCCAAAGTCATGTCACTGTTCCAAATGGTTTTGAACTCCTAGTAGACCATTGGCAATACTTTTAAGTCAGTTCAAAACGTCGGAAGTAAAGAAACGACGCATTCAAGATGAGAAACGAAAGTTTCAACCCAGGTGTCGAACATAACGGTAAACCACACTGTGTTCTTTGTTCCTAAGCCAAAACATTCCCGAAGATTCCTGGAGACCGTTAACAAAAGACCGCTTTCCTAAACTACATAACACTTCATTTGGTAGTAATGTGTGTGAAACGGCTTTTTCTGCTTTAAAAGCCACTAGGTTAAAAGGCCCGGGTTTTGTATTTTGTAATACGAAATTAACTTATTAAAGGTGAGGAAGAACGACTTATCACACTCAAACTATTCCCTCAGAAAATGCCTGATAATAAGTGATAAGATGCTACTAGCTGTGTCAAGTAAGCCGATGAAATACTTGATGAGTCCCCTAAAGCTTCTGCGTGTTAATTGCAATTATGACATGCAGAAAATAAGTTGTCCACCGCTGTATGGCGTAGGTAGGGGATGCGTTCGCTCCTCTCACGCAGCGGATCCGGATTCGATTCCTGGTCGGGGAAAGTTACCTAGGTGAAGTTTTTTCTGGGGTTTTTCCTCACCTGTGAGCCAAATGTCGGGTCACTTTAGGCCCTTGTGGTCCCCAGATATCATCTGGCCGTCATTATCATCTTCATCCCATTCTCGCCTTGTTTGGAGTGTGTGAGTGTGTGTGTGTGTGAATGGTGTGTCTCGTCCTATGTGTTCGTGTTGTCTCGGAGGTGGCCCCGGCATTGGGCTGATCGCTCATCCGGGGAGGCCCTCCGTGTTCTTGTCTGGTCAAAAAAGTATGTATGTGATCCAAAGATAATCCCTCTCCCGACAGGTCGCGGTCCTGTAAGGCCCGGGCGGCTTGGGTCGCTTAAATCCTAAAAGGGAGAAGTAAAACTACGATAAAGAAAGAAAATAAGTTATATTTGTAATCGATTTCTGACTTAAGCTCCAGATCGACTCATTAAGCAGGGCTTTCGCTTATTGCTTGCATAGGAGAGTTTATACTTAAAAATACATTCAAATATAGTGTAGTGCAGAGTTATTATATCAACAGCAGTTGCGTTTAATTATTCAACGGCTAGATGTGTTTTAAATCTATTATTTATTTACTTTAATAAGGAATAAGTGGGATAACAACAGAACGAAATTACAAGAAATGCCTCACATCTAAAGCAAGGCGTGATATAAACATCTGACTGATGTGTAGCAACATCATGATTTGCCATTTAAATGCAAGTGACCTTTAATTAGTCGTTACTTCGGTACCGGTCAACCAATTTGGTGAAAAATCAATAAGCTTCTTCCCAAGTACGTGATATAGGCTATATATATTTTTTTTTTTTCGAAAAATTACCATCTGAATTTGTTGAGCCAACAGATTGCATTTCCCATCCTGACAGCACAGTCGGTTAGGTCAAAATTTAATTTCTAATTTTAGTTAAGGTTATTTGTACTGCACAGTGACGCTAGTGTTTTGTCATTTTTATAATTTTATTTCTGTACCTTTACACAGCAAGGCCTTGTCTGACAGAACTAACCCCTGATTCGATCAATTTTCCAAGTTACGTCGAATGTTGGAAGCAAACAGCAAATCACAGCCTTCTTATGGACAGAGTGCGTACGTAAGCCGGGCTGTTACGTCTTACAGGCGGTTCGGTTAAAATTTAATTTATTAGATCTATTAGTTGTACGTTATACAGTCATGGTATAGCTTGTACATGACGTACTCTAGCGGCGGTATTGCTAAGTTGTAGCGTTGTGAGGGCATCGATCATTCCTCAACATTGTGTCATTATTACTCTTATATCGGTAAAATTCACTTAAGTTAATGGTAAAATTATTATTTTCCCTTGTAACAGATTTTATAATATAGGCCTGCTATGATGTTGAACTCACAAACATTTAGACTTAACATTTAGATCTTAGACATACAAACATTTAGACAGAAGATTTCCTGCCACATGTTCGTCATGTTCCACTGTAGCCACATTATTCTTTCTTTCTTTCTTTCTTTTTCGTGGTTTTACCTCTCCCTTTTTAGGATTTAAGCGACCCAAGCCGCCCGGGCCTTACAGGGCCGCGACCTGTCAGGAGAGGGATTATCTTTGGATCACATACATACTTTTTTGACCAGACAAGGACATGGAGGGCCTCCCCGGATGAGTGATCAGCCCAATGCCGGGGCCACCTCCGAGACAACACGAACACATAGGACGATACACATCATTCACACACACACTCACTCAGAACAAGGCGAGGATGAGGATGAAGATGATAATGACGGCCAGATGATATCCGGGGACCACAAGGGCCTAAAGTTACCTGACATTTGTCTCATAGGTGAGGGAAAACCCCGGAAAAAACCTCTAGCCACATTATTCACGAGGCAAAAAAAAACCTAAATGACGTATGAGATGAATGACTTATAACAGACTTGGATTTTAGGTGATATTCTATTTTAATCCTAAAAACATATTGTATGCACAAAAACTTTTATGTACGCGTTTCATACGTGACTAAGGCTGAAACTGGTTCTATTATAGGGCCTAAAACAGCCTATTTTGAGGTTAGAGCTTAATATTGCCTTTTTTGCATGTTTTTTTCACTTCAAGTTCCGAATTAGTTATTTTTCTACATTTTTGTTATAAATTATAGAAATCGTTTTCAGTTCATACTGAATTTTAGCTCGGACTGTACAGTACATGCCGTACTTAATGGTATGTCTCGTCTTCATGAAAATAATTCCTTGCACTTTTACTTTGGTTCAAACTTCGTTATCCAGTAACAAGAGAAAGTGCAGTGATTACGAGAAGGAGCTTCCTCCGCCTGTAGGCCTGCCTAAAGGGATTTTTTACACTCAATTTAAGACATATAAAAATGCATTTTAGCACTTAACGTACGAAACCTACTTATAACTAACCTATTTTTCTGAAAACTTATCGGGCAAGTACTTTCAAATCGAACTTTTGACTGCTACTATAACAGATCATATATCGTACAGTATACAATTCACGTCAAAAATAATTAATCAAAGTCATTAAAGGAGTTTTTCTTTAAAAAAATAAGAAATAGTTATTTAGAGAACTAGTTACAAAATTAGAGCCTTCGTAACGAGAGGAGGGACTGTGACAAGACCCGCGAGTTATTAAAATTAATTTGGTAACGTGCGTTCTGCTATATTTTATTTACGTTCAATCTAATTAAATTTATAAAAGTTATTCATTTGAGTCGTTCAATTCTTAGTTCAAACTGCAGTATGACTCATGTTTTTAGGTAGATTTCGAAGAAAAATCTACCTATTGCGATCGATACCATGTCATGACTTTCAAAAATTCTTTCATATCTTTACGTTTCATGCCTCCCTAAGTACGAAACCACCGCCCGTTCAAACGCTATTGGCCGTAATTTTGAAGATATTTGAACCAAATTTTAATATGTTATTTCTAGGTCCAAGAGGGTGGTCGGGGGAGGGGGTTGGAATTTTAAAACATTTATATCTCGGCCCCTGTGAAGTATAGAGGGAAACTTTGTTTGAATAAATTAGAATACTCCCTATGGAGTTCACAGTGACAACAACAATTCAGGAGTTTTTGAGGGTACGAGTGGGGGTGGGGGTGAGGGGATGGAAATTCGAAATTTTGTCTTGTGAGGTATCGTTGAAAAGCTCTTGATGAGTACTCTACAAATCAATAACTAGTTTCTTGATAGTTCTCATATAAGGCGAGATTTGAACGTTTGAAAAAGTGATATTTCGTTTTTCTTGCTGTTATTATTGCGGGTTTGTCATGCCAAGGCTGAAGAAGAAGAGTGCTACGAAGCGACAGTAAATTAAACCAAAAGCACTTAGAAATCTACCTCAGCCTGTAGGCTTGAATAAAGGGATTTTTTTTCTGGCAACAAAAGAAATCAGCAATGTTTGTTATAAAGTTTAGATTCAGTAAAAATGAGTGGAGAAGATGAATTTGATGGTCGATCAGCTGCAATCTTATGGGCCGTTCAGATTGAAACTTAACCGTAAGCGTAAGAACGTAAACTTAAACGCAAGCTTTAGCACGACATTGAGCATTCGCAAGGAAAACTTAAACGTAGATAACAACCAATCACAAACGAGAACGTGAACAGCTGATAAAATGACTGCAGCAGACGAAAATACTTTCATGTTTCTATTAAACTATACTAATTTCACGTTAAGTTCAAAGTAGATGTAAACAAAGCCACGTGACAAGGGAGCGCCTCATTGGCTAGTGGACGAACTGTAACTTTTGCTGCTTTGTATGCATACTGTTGCTCTTAATAAAATAGTTCGGTTCAAACCGTACTTTTCGTAGCTATTTTCATGCAGAGAAATTTAAAAACACGTTTCTGAAGCAGATCTGTAGCCTATATGAAACAAAATTAATTTGGTCAGATTTTCCTGACGCATAATAACTAAGTGAACTAATTAAACCGTTACAACAGATGTAAATTGTAGGCGTTTACGACGGCTGTGCGCATGCTCAAGTACGCCATCTTAGAATGAACTTGCCACAGACCCCTTCCAAGAATTTGGTGTGACCTGCTGAATGTGCGTTCATTTATTTATTTATATCGGCTATACAACATGTAAGTGAGGACAAGAAAGTCGTGTGATAGAATAAGACAATAATTTCGTCAAAAGTTGCATGTAACCTAAGCTCTGATAGGATTGGGGCGGTTACAAACAGAAATTAATGAATAGTGAACAACATTCGAAAAGAAAACGCCTCTGAAGAGGGTAGCCAACATTGCAAATTGAGAGTAATTTTTATACTCGTTAATATCTTCTTGTTAACTGTCTATGACTTTCTTACATACTAATATTAAGCTTAATTTTGTACAGATGTAACGATCTTTTCAAAATAAATATTACATTTTTCAACAATGGCGAATGTCATAAAAAATAATTTAAAAGTACTATTGAGAACACTGGAATATTCACAAATCCTCCTCCAATTTCTTTCCGCGGCGGGTAAATTTCCACGTGGTATTGTCACATGCTCGGCGGAGTGGTACGTTAGAGTTTGTTTACATCTACTTTGAACTTAAAGTGAAAATAGTATAGTGTATGCCTTTAAAAATTGAAATCATGTATGCAGACATATACAAATTAACAGAATATTATATGGGCTGTAGTTCATTTCTTGGGGAACTAATATTCATATATTTTCCTTCAATGCCGCATGGATGCCTTTTATCAAAAAGTAAGGGGTAGATAGACGCCATCTCTTGGCTACTTCCACTTCCGTCTCCTGTTCTGTTCTCTGATTAGTTGTATCGTTATTTTTCGCATAAACATAACGCAGAAGCTTGGTGTTTGCAAGGTTTTACGTTACGTGTAATTTTACGTTTAAGTTTCACGTTTACGTGATGCATTGTGAATGGTCACATTGAAAAACATGGCCCCAAACTTCTATGTTTACGTTACGTTTACGGTTAATTTTCTATCTGAATGGCCCATTAGAAGTGTCGAACATACAGAGTAAAAGTCCAGGCTGACCAACTGTTCCGATATCAGTCAGAAATTAAGTTGACACAATTCCTTATGCTCTGATATGTGGAGCTTGTCGGCGGGAAAAATGATTGACAATCTATAACTGTTGTGGAAAGGTGAAATCAGACTGAAAAATGCAATGCCATAGCCGGGATATGAACCAGGATCTTCGGCTCTCCGTGCCGCTGCTCTTATCAACTGAGCTACCATGGCAAAATGCCTGTACAACAATAAATTCTCCAACTGATTCACATCTCTCAGTATAACTGTTGTGATTGCTGGTGTGTTTATCTAAATAATGTTGATCTGATTCTAAGTTGTAGATAAGTATTCGAGTTGATAGCAATGGAAAATGTGCAGTCAAGTTGTTGGCAAAAACAAGTTTGGAAAGATTGTAACTGGATTACAATGGGCTAGCGGTGCTCTGTGTGAAAAGGCAAACAGACATTGTTCTTGAATTCAATACGATTGTGTGAAGTTTGTTTGATGAAGATTAGAATAAATGACCGCTTTCAAGAATAACTCAAGTCGCAGGAAGCAATCAGATAGCAAACACCGGAGCAAACCTATTTCCGCAAGACTACAATTTCCTCGCTTCTCCATCTCTTTGGATATAAATACGTCTCCTCTTCTCTGTTTCTTTGTATTTCATTTTTTGTTTTATCTCAACACCATGGAAGGGAAGTGTTTAGTTCTAATTCTGACATATTTCTTACAACATAAACGAAGTGGATTTTAAAGAAAGCAGAAATTATGAGATCTCGCATGCGTGGCACACATCTTAACAATTTCCTTGAAAATTTCGGGAACTTATTCGCACCATTTGTAACCAGGGGCGGATCCACGGGGGGGGGGGGGGAAATGGGGGAAATTCCCCCCCCCCCCAAAAAAAATTTGTAACATTAAGCACAAAATATTAAAAATTTATTAGAACATAACCCAAATACTTAAATTAAAGCAACGACATTCATTATTTTGAAATACCTTTGTAAGAAAATGCTGAAATGTTCATTTTGTTTTCAATTGTGTACTGGGAATAATTAATTTTTATGCGTAAAAACTTCCTCTCTACTTTGGTTCCCCCCCCCCCCAAAATGTCTCTCTGGATCCGCCTCTGTTTGTAACTTAAATTAGAATAATTGTTTTGGTCTGTTTAGGCAATTTTAGTTCATAGGAGCCGAGATATACATATTTCAAAATTTCTACCCCTCCCCGACCCTCCCCTGGGGCCAAATTAGGTCATTAACGAACTTGTCCGAACTATTGGGCCTAGAAATAACATAATAAAATTTGGTTCAAATATCTTCAAAATTATGGCTGCTAGCGTGTAAAGATATATATATATATATATCACTTTTTTTTTAACGGGCGGTGGTTTCGTACTTGGAGGCATGGAACGTAAAGATATGAAAGAATTTGTCGAAAGTCATGACATGGTATCGATTGCAATAGGTAGATTTTTCTTCGAAATCTACCTAAAATGTGGTGGGAACACAATCTTCACTACAAAAGTTACAATATCGTAAGCAACAAATCGCTCAGGCGACCAGCATGCTGCACTTCGAGCGATATAGCACTTGCGATATGTTGCGCTATCGCGTGAGTGTGAACCTTTTTTATCGCCTCCCTTTAGAATTCAAGTATCTGTCCGTGCGTGTCGCGTATCGTATATCGCTCGCGATATATCGCTTATCGCTTATCGCCTGAGTGTGAACCCTGCCTTATTGTGATTCCCAGTTCAAATCAGAATCAACATAAACACCTAAAAACTTAGCAGTTTTTGTAACATTGAGATCTGTGTTTTTAACATATGACATATACAGGTCGTGACATCTATTAAAAAGAAATAAAAGCAGTTTTATCCATAGTAGCTAATACATTATTTGCGGCTCACCACTTCTTAAACTTGTCAACGGTATTAGACACTTTCGTATACAATTTTGCAACGGTCTCAGCTGTTACAAAAAAGGTTGTATCATCAGCGTACATTATCAGACCTTCGGAATTTCCACTATATTCAAGACTAGCGTGTGCCCGCGGCTTCGCCCGCGATAATTATTTCAAAAATTAAAAATTAAGAGCATAATAGTTAAATCATTATATTTACTAACACCTAAATCACGTGGACAACATACCACGATTAGATAGCGTCACCTGGTAAAACCGACCTCAGATTAGAGTTCCCTGGCCCAGAAATCCCCTGCATAGTGAGTTTCGTCCAAATCGAACAATGTTTGACCTTATTTAGGTCTATGTTGATTATCCCTCTTCCGTGTAGGTTGAAAATTTCATACGTCTACGGGCCTTGACATTCTAAACAAATGAATCGACCAGCGTGGGCTTACAACATTCAAGCGATCGCGATGCTTTTATTTCCACGGTATGACAAAAATAGCCAAAGCCAACTGCAATTGATTTGACATTGAAATGTATTACTGAAATCTGATGCTTCGACAGCGCTAAAATCACGTTTTCTGCCGGTTTTTCACTCATAACTCGCGATCGAAAGCTAAAATTAAAAATTCGGCTTTGAGGTGCATTCGCCCACCTTTCAGTGAATCTATGTTTAAAATTTCAGATCTCTGCGTTCAGTAGATTTCGATGGGCATCGTGGACAGACAGACAAACAGCATGTGCCCGCATGTGCCCGCGACTTCGCCCGCGATAATTATTTCAAAAATTAAAAATTAAGAGCATAATAGTTAAATCATTATATTTACTAACACCTAAATCACGTGGACAACATACCACGATTAGATAGCGTCACCTGGTAAAACCGACCTCAGATTAGAGTTCCCTGGCCCAGAAATCCCCTGCATAGTGAGTTTCGTCCAAATCGAACAATGTTTGACCTTATTTAGGTCTATGTTGATTATCCCTCTTCCGTGTAGGTTGAAAATTTCATACGTCTACGGGCCTTGACATTCTAAACAAATGAATCGACCAGCGTGGGCTTACAACATTCAAGCGATCGCGATGCTTTTATTTCCACGGTATGACAAAAATAGCCAAAGCCAACTGCAATTGATTTGACATTGAAATGTATTACTGAAATCTGATGCTTCGACAGCGCTAAAATCACGTTTTCTGCCGGTTTTTCACTCATAACTCGCGATCGAAAGCTAAAATTAAAAATTCGGCTTTGAGGTGCATTCGCCCACCTTTCAGTGAATCTATGTTTAAAATTTCAGATCTCTGCGTTCAGTAGATTTCGATGGGCATCGTGGACAGACAGACAAACAGCATGTGCCCGCATGTGCCCGCGACTTCCCCCGCGATAATTATTTCAAATTATAATTATTAACACCTAAATCACGTGGAGTGCATTCCACGATTAGGTAGCGTCCCCTGGTAAAAGCGACCTCAGATTCGAGTTCCTTGGCCCAGAAAACCCCTGTATAGTGTGTTTCGTTCAAATCGAACAATGTTTGACCATATTTAGGGTTGATTATCCTTCTTCCGTGTAGGTTGAAAATGTCATATGTCTGTGGGCCTTGACACTCTAAACAAATGAATCGTCTAGGATGGACTAACAAAATCAAGCGATCGCGTTGCTTTTATTTCCAAGGTATGAGGTATGATGACAAAAATAGCCAAAGCCATCTGTAAGTGATTTGATATTGAAATTTATTACTGAAACTGATGCTTCTAAAACGCAAAAAAATGCACGTTTTCTGCCAGTTTTTTACTCATAACTCACAAACGAAAGCGAAAATTAAAATTCCGGCTTCGAGGTGCACATTCCGACCCTTCAGTCCACCTATGTTCAAAATTTCAGATCTCTGCGTTGAGTAGATTTCGCTGGGCATCGCGGACAGACGGAGGACAGACAGACGGAGGACAGACACTTCCTTTTATTAATATATAGATAATCTACATAATATGTATAATACATAATATTATGAATTAAATAACAGAGGCCCAAGGACAGACATGCATCTTAGTCGAGACGGCTTAGAAAATATTAAACTATCCCCTAAGTATTCTTTACAGAAAAATAAATAAAGTAATTTTATTAATCAAAATGCAGGCATACAAATTTACATTTTTATTAATTTGCAGTAATTTTTTCAAACTAAAAAATTTGAAAAAAGAATATCACATGCAAACCATAAGTAAATACAATGAACTGCAATGGATCTTTCTAAAACGGCTGCTTGTCGACTGCTAACACGCCTAAAAGCAGCAATTTATTGGCCTAGGCCGCTAACGTAGACTACACCATCGATACCAGATGAAAAGGAGTCAGATTTGCTTCCTTTAGCAAAGCATCATTATAATATTATAGGAGAAAAATTCCTCCGACACTGGGACTTGAACCCAGGACCTTTGGCTATTCGCGCCAATGCTCTATCAACTGATCTAAGCCGGAGTTCAATTCACAGCGCCAGATGGAACCTCTCTCCTATGACTGAGAGGTATGAAATGGGGAGGAAAGACATATCTAAAAAATATTGACGGGGAGACCCGAAGGGAAAAGAGGCTCTCTCCTATGACTGAGAGGTTCCATCTGGAGCTGTGAATTGAACTCCGGCTTAGCTCAGTTGGTAGAGCATTGTTGCGAATAGCCAAAGGTCCTGGGTTCAAGTCCCAGTGTCGGAGGAATTTTTCTCTTACAATATTCTCATGTAATGCCCAACAGAGACAATATTCTCTGGTTCATGAACGTTTATAAGGCATCATTAGTTTTGTGCAAAAACATGTTAATAATGTCATGTAATTTCAATTTAAGTAAATAAATGTAGTTTAATTAATCAATTTTATCTTACAATGTTTCAAAGGAAAAAATCCATAGCAAGCCAAGTTTATAAACATTTGCTTTCTATACGCAGAATCATTGAAAATGAGTGAAAACTGTTGTATGAATTTGCTCCGCTAAAGCCTCACTTGTTGTTCTGTTGCAGGTATGACATCACGACGCTGTGCGGGGAGAAGTGCTACTGTCCGGATGTCGTGGTGGCCGTCCTCTTCTGGATCGGCTACTTCAACTCCGCGCTCAACCCTCTTATTTACGCATACTTCAACCGCGACTTCAGGGAGGCCTTCAAGAACACGCTGCAATGCGCTTTCCCCTGCTGCTTCAGCTGCTGGAAGACGCCGACGCCAACGCAATACGTCTAGCTAAGGGTCATCAGCGCCGCCTCGAGTCGGAACCCCAGTTTGGTTGTCCAAGACCAGAGTGGCACAGAGTCCATCCAGGACGGCAGCTCTGTCCAGGAAGGAAGAACTTCTCTGGACGAGGGAAGACCATCCTTAGAAGAAGGACGGCTATCCTTTGATGAAGGAAGACCATCCTTTAATGAAGGAAGACCATCCTTGGACGAAGGAAGACCATCCTTAGACAAAGGACGACCATCCTTAGACGAAGGAAGACCATCCTTACAAGAAGGACGGCTATCGTTTGATGAAGGACGACCATCCTTAGACGAAGGAAGACTGTATACGGTAACATTAGACTTGAACAACCGCAATGACGATGTCACCGTTCCAGAGATCACCGTGGAGGTGCCCGTAAAGATTCAAGTGGTCGCAGAACACCACGAGGCCCCTAAAGAAGATGTGCAAATCCTTTCTGAATAATGCTCGCAGCCTTGTAGACTATCCCAAACAAACGCTTTGCCCGAGAAATCTCTTTCTTTGAATCTGTCAGAAATATCCTCAGCTAAAACACGCCTTACCAGATTTAACATGTACAGTTACATCATAGCATTCTTGTTAAAGTTGTTAAAACAGTTCATGAAGTAATTTCAGTAGTATTCAATGGCGCAATAGACTTCAGCATTCTACTGTTTTTATCTCACTGTAGATAAAAAAAAAAGGCAGAACTTGTCGCACATTCTTTGTGATTGCTTTTTCAGTTTCATAGATTAAAAGGGAAAATAAGTTGGAAGGGAACGGCACGTGATATGAGATGCTTCTACAAAATCTAATCTACGAAATATTTAGTTTTATTCATTCTTGTGTCCGACTTTAGCGCTGTGAAACAAACAGTTGAATAAAAACACTTTCTTCAACGCACTTTATTTACCTTAGTAAACTTCTGGACGGCCGTTTCGCAGGTGGTGTTCCTGCATCATCAGCAGAGTGTCAACCATTGAGCTAGAATAGAACTGGAGTTAGGAGTCCAGCACAGAAAGTGAGGCCGACTGTTTCGACTAGCTCCGCCTGGAAAATATGGCAAGAAGCTATTTGTCTGCTCAGCAAGAAATGTCAAGTAGGCATATATGCCTGGAAATTTATTACGATAGAGTGAACAATACCTTACCTTTAGCTCCAAATAATTTATTTTTATCAATACGAATGGTTTTACCCGTGACTTCTCTTTCATTATGTAAGTCTAACCGACAAAATCGCGCGTATTCAATACAACATTTATTACTGGGGCCCAGATTCTTATGTTTTAAACTATTTTATTCCTTGCTAGGTAAGTGTGATATTTGAATATAATTATTCGTTTCATTGTCAAGAGTTACGTTAAATTAACATTACGTTGAAATGTTTAGAAATTAAAATATATTTGATATTTGATATCACTTTTAGTAAGTACCAACTGCAATCGGTCACATGAGCTATTTACATCAATACACATCTTTAAGAATCTAAGCCAATAATATTTACAATCTTACAAACTTAATTACATTAGTCAAAAATATTATTCTAAGTTATACTAATGCCATAACCCAAGTGACACTAAATGAATAACATATACTTGCAGATTACACATGTAATTACTTAAGCTAAGTTGCTCTATTCTATTTGTAAATCTGATTCTGGATAAATAATATTTGATTAATTCCGACACCATTTCCCAAAAAGCTACTACAAGATCACACCTTATTATGCTCTGAAAAAATGGATATTAGGCAGTCTTTACATAATCTGAAGATACTTACTTACTTACTCACTCTGTGGCAATGGACAATTCCTAAGCAAGCTAAATGAATATTATGTTTTATGGAACCCGAAGATTCATTGCCCCGCTTACTTGAGTCCGCCATTCAACCCTATTCTGTGCTAACTCCATCCAGCCATCACTCGCAAATCCTACTTCCCTTGAATCTATCCTAATATTGTCCTCCCACCTGCGTCTATGTCTTCCAAGTGGTATATTCCTTTCGGGTCTCCCCGTCAATATTTTTTAAATATGTCTTTCTTCCCCCATGCGTGCAATAAGTCCAGCCCATTTCATCCTCAATGATTTAATTAGCTTTACTATATCCGGTGACGAGTACAGGTTATGAAGCTCGTCATTATGCAGTTTTCTCCAGTCCCCATTTTCATCTCTCTTAGGCCCAAATATTTTCCTAAGCATCCTGTTTTCGAACACTTTCAGATTTGTTCTTCGCGAAGAGTAAGCGACCATGTCTCACATAATGTCTCATATAATACAACCGGCAGAATAATTGTATTATAAATTTATATTTTTGGATTTGTGGACATTAGACGAGAAGTTAAGAGTTTCTTACCCGCATAAAAACGACCATTTCCTGATTTGTGTCTACACTTAAATTCGGCCTTAATATTATTTGTGTCTGTAATTATTGCTCCCAGATAAACAATTCTTTAATCTACTTATTAAATAGATTACACATGAGAGCCTTTTACAAATACTTCTAATC
Source organism: Ectobius pallidus (assembly GCA_964059195.1). Lineage (NCBI taxonomy): Eukaryota > Metazoa > Arthropoda > Insecta > Blattodea > Ectobiidae > Ectobius > Ectobius pallidus. The sequence continues at coordinate 1,461,156 of CAXKWD010000012.1, forward strand.
TAAGTTAATCAGTTTCAATCATTACCTACCGCAGCTCATTCTTTTATGCAAAACTAAGTCTGCCCATTGTTGTGTTTGTTTTATTAGTTCTTCGATTTTTCCATGCATTGCCATCCTACCTGAATTATGATATAGGCCTATCCTAAAAATTGCTAACATCTGCATTAAGGATTAATTACTAAATATGGTATTAAACGTTATTATCACAATAAAATATACTTAAAATGAATTATGACGATTTTGAAGTAGAACAATATATTTCAATTTCTAAAGATTTCAACGTAATACTAATTTAATGTAATAAGTGTAGTATTGAATACATGCTATTTTGTCGGTTAGGCCTACATGTATGGAAACGACAGAAGTCACGGGTAAAAACATACGTATTAATATTAATCTTAATTATAATAATGACATACTTTTAATATGTTAATATTAATTATTCTTATAATGCATGCAAGAAGAACTGTCTTGCAATGATTCGTCAACAACATCTTCAATTTCCAAACCAAACGTGATAATTCCATACAAGAAAGGCGATTTGACGTTTCGTATTGAGCAGACAAATAGTTTCTTGCCATAGTTTCCGGGCGAGACTAGTCGAAAAAGTGGCCTCACATCTTAGTACAGGGGATTGTATTTAGTGCTAAGTCCAGGTATATATATGGAGGTCAATGGTGTCAACTGAGGTCTTTGGAGCAGGTGTTTGTGAGGGTGTCTGTTATGGTCTGTGGCAGTCAAACCAAACCCCCATCACCTACCCCCACCTCCACTACACCCCCACCATAACAGACACCCTCACAAACACCTGCTCCAGAGACCTCAGTTGACACTCTGCTGATGATGCAGGAACACAACCTGCGAAACGGCCGTCCAGAAGTTTACTAAGGTAAATAAAGTGCGTTGAAGAAAGTGTTTTTATTCAACTATTTAGTTTTATCTGTAAGGTACCAATTTTACAAAATACTTTTTTTAAGTGCAAGTAATGCAGTGGTTTAGTTTGAAATCATTATTAACATAGAAAAGTAATTTTTTTTAAGTTTTTTGAATTGTTTATGTAAATTTGTTAAGTTTCACTCAATACACATTATTTATATTTTCTAATGTGAGCACCAAAGTCGCCTCCTCTTAGGTAAAATCTTCTAATTTTCTTTAATGTACAATATAACATTAAAATTGCTCTACTAACGAAATTTCATTTGTATTAAAATTCTTCAAATTACTTCTCGTTTTCTTTGGGACTATTTTAACTATTTTTATGCATAGACAGACTGTGCAATTGAAAAGTTATCTTAACATTAATTATTGCACTACCTAGCATTTCAAATAAGCTGAGTTCTTTTCCTCAGGATTTCGGATGCATCTCTAATCAACATCGGTCAAATGTTCATTAAATTTGATAATTTTGGGTGTTCCGGTGTATATAAAGCAGGCCTACACGCCATTCCGTGCTGCAGTAACGTATCTGCAAATTCATGATGGTAATTAAAAGAATGTTGAATGATAATTATGCTGCATTGGTATCCAGTACAAATGCCAAACAAAACGCCGAAATAAGCTTAGCATAAACGTGCACAAGGCCTACATAAATGCATAGCTCAGTAAAACCAAGGAAGGCCTACAAACCTGATCTAGTCCGCATGTTAACTCTTATTTGATATTAATAATTTTATTTTAAAGAACCTTGCGTAATAATTATTTTGAGATAACTCTGCAAAAACTCGATAAAACCACAGCAGAGGGACACATATCACATTAAACATTATTATGTTATTATGTTATGTTGTGAGGCAAACCTATACTGAAACTGTAAATCAAGTGGTATGGTCACAGCTTGAAATAGTTTTGGAGTTTTTATTATAATTGAAGGGTTTCTTACAAAAACAGCACTTGTCCATTCTTTTTTCTGCAAGAAATCCCCTTCTACAGGGATGTTTTGCTGTAAATGGTGACTAACATGACAAACAAGTAGAGTGCCTAAATTGTTAACAGCTGTTAATTGTGACTTGTGAATCCAATCAACATGGAGTGTTAACAAGTACAGTATTAATTATCTGTGTGCCATATTGACATAGAATAGCAGTGGTAAAGAAGCAAAGTTAGGTTGTAACATAAAGAAAGCTATTTTACATTTATTTATTCAAAAAAATACGTCTTGTTCCTTAGTTTTGTTACAAAACAGCCTATGTCCAGACATGGTCATGTCTACTCCAGTGTATCTTTTCATAATCCGTTAGAAATAAACCTATTCATAAGTTAAAATATAACTTTGATGGTCTAGTTAGGGCATGACGTAAAAAAAATAACTGTGAGTTGCTAGTAGGTTTTTCCCGTCTCCTGAAAAATTACAGAAAATGGACAGCGGCCGTTTTTATAAGAAACTCTTGAATTATATTATCGTTTAGTATTAAAACAACGTGGAACTTTAAGGTAATGTTTTCCTTAAGCTGACACAATCGTAATCATAAAAAATAACTAGCTTTCGGAATTTCTTTCTGTTCTTCTCTTCAGTAAAAAGAAATTTAAATAACCTATTTTTGTGTCAACAGTCCACAAGATGTGAAAATGAATGACAGGTCTAAAGCTTCTTGTAAGTTTCCTTAGCTGTTATTTTTATAGAATTCATTCAGGTCAAGGGAATCATTTTGGGGGAATCACTACATTGAACGATCATTATGGTACAGCTACAATGGTTGTATGTGACTGGTCCAGATGATTTCAATAGAAACAACAAGTTTATTTTCTAATGACAGCTGTGATTTAAATCCCAATGACCGAAATATTTCTTCTAGATGTTCCCAAATGTAGTTTCCTTGAGTTTAATGCAGGAGGACAGTGCTTCTTTTAAATATTGATGGCAGTCCAAATACTCTTGGACCTTCCTGGAAAAGGAATTGTGTTTCTTACAAAGATATTAGTAGTAGTAGTAGTAAGTATTCTGCCTTCCGGCAGGTCTTCAAACTTGGTACGCGAATTTTGTTTTCCAAAACTGTCTATCCTCTGCTTCCTCCTTCAGCATCCAATATTTCCGCTTTTCCCTTAAATCGTCCAACAGCCCGACTGGGGAAGTATTTTACCTCCGGAATATTTTGCTTCAGGAGCAGCCATCATATTCGCTAATCCCAAGTGTCATCAGGGAAAAAATAATGTGGTAGTCTTCCCATTTCCTTTCCACATCGCAGTACCACGGCCGCCACACCCATCCATCAGGTGGCGCCCGAAGATTTTCGATCAGTAGCCATCAAGAACATAATTTGTTCTATGCCTCCAGTCGATAATAATGTCCCTGCTGCCCGGCATTATTCATCATAACCCTGATAAGGGGGTGGTTTTGGTCCGCCCCGGGTATTTTATTTCCCCGGTACCCTCCATATCTGGTGGGCATTCCCCTATCCGCCACCTGGGGAGGCGCCCGATGGGAGACCATCTACTCCGCACGAGGATATTAGTATCCAGCAGAATATCCACAATAATATCATTATATGAGGAGTTCTTGTCACTGACAGGGAAAATATCTGACCACCAATCTTGATTTAGAAGAGACCACTTCATAGTAGAACAAGCTGATAAGTTTGTAAATAAATTTTGCTTGGCTATTTTCTAAATATTCCGCAATATATTGACAAAGATCTGTTGATTGGTTGACTGTGTGTACAAAGTAAAAGTCACATTTCGCCCTTTTCACTTCAAGAATACTTCAAATAACTCAGGGGTGTCTAAGTCATCTTTTTATGTTCGTATGTAACATACGGTAATTTTTACAAGCAATTTCCGAATTTTAAACCAATTACTATTGGTCACTTTTGTTGCTGCTTATGTTTACATGTTAACACAGGGCACAGGTACAAAGAGGGCGCAAAATTAACCATGAAAAATACCACCATTGTTTACTGGTGCAATTTATTAAGCAATAAGAATTCTAGATTTTATGATTTAATTATTTTTTAAGTAGTTGAATTGTCTGAAAATAAGATTCTAGTACCTTCAAAGTTCAACACTTAGTTCACTTTCAAATTAAGGTTTAGGTTTTCTTTGATAATAACAGTGCTTTTATATAAAAATAATAAACAATTTTACAGAAATTTATAAAAATTGTTCAGAACCCCCCCCCCCCACTATTGGAGGGCGCAGATTTGTCAAACTCGCCAAGGGGGCAGAAGGACCTTGCTACGGCCCTGTGTTAACATTCCACATATAAAAAGAATGGAGATTTTATGCCTGTCTGAGATGTACGCCTAAGTGCAACACTTTGTGCATTTTATGGATTTGAAGACCAAGAAATGTGTATTTGTGAGACATGGTTGAACACATCAGTATAGGTTTGCCTTAATACTCTCATAAGGATTATCATAAGGATTAGTATTATTAGAAGGACCAGCACAGGTCAGCTGATGTAAGATACTTTTCTACTGGCTAACAATAGGTAATCCAGCCGCAGTGTTGAAAGCATTTATTACGAAGTGATCTGCCAGTTTCATAATCGAGAAATTACGATTCTATCGATAGATTCGCGACTGCGCAGCACTAAAAACACTTTTTTTTTAAAGAATGTAATTTATTTGTAAATTGCCACTCTCTACTTGAATATGCATTGGTTTTCTTCTCAAATTGATAGCCCAATCTGCTGCGTTTGAGATTCCCTAGTCAATTCAATTCAATTGTACTTAGGATCTTCACAGAACTTTTCTAACTGAATCCAGATGCATTTTATATTTCTTTCAGTATTATGTGGTTTGGCTTCCTTTATGATAATATCAATTTCGTGAACATTCGCATTACCAAACTTTCAGCTTGCCATTTTTGTTTTCAAAGTAGCGCTGACAATGGATGACGAAATCTAATAATCACTGCATAGCGACGCTGTGACGGTTCAGTAACGAGCTGACGTTTTATCAGATAAAATCGCATCCTCGTGAATCGTGTAAGGATTTTATAAGATAAACGACCGTGATTTGTCGATATCCAAAGCATTCTTAAATGTTATTGGTCAGTATAGAATAAGCGGCTTATGAATGGAATACTCAGCGAAATACAATGTGTTTTATGTTTCTTGGATGTAGAGTGTATACCAATGTCATATGCTGGTCCTGTCTTGGTCCTCCTAGAGTTACAATGTCTTTACAATAAGATTGGTTAAGTTTGTCGAGAAGTGTTTTTTGCATTACGAAGTGGATTCCTTCATAAACAATGATACTGACTTATGCAAGTGGCGCTTAGCAATATGTTTCATGTTGACAATAATAGAGAGTGCACTGTGATTTATTATTTGTTAATGAGGAGTTTTTGTACCTAAGTTTTCCACGAAAGACTGCTTCAGATGAAGAATATTCATTCTCTAATCTTAGTCTGCACAGATCAAAATTAATAAAGTGATTAAATTGAGGCTATGAGAACCATAGTGATCTAAGTGACAAGTTTTGAAAATGAGTTAAGTTTACAGAAGTTTGTAATTTAGTGGTTTTATTTTGCGCCATAGAGAAACATGTTCAGAGCTTTACACGTGTACATGAACCAGGTGGAAAAATGTAAACACCAAAGTAGCAATTCTCAAGCTAATGTGGAGGGTGAAAACGTATTGCGGAGCTTATCAGCATCAAGGTGTTATAAGATGTTATTGTTGTAAATAGTTTATAGGACGTACAAAGATATGAAAGTTAAATTTCACTTAAACTAGTCCGTTTATTATCATATTAACATGCAGAAACTGAAATGATGGAATAAAAACATGTTAGCAGTTAATTGCCGTTATTTGTGAGGGACGTAACTCCGTATTGAAAATACACATTCATTTAGAGTGATAGTGATACAAGTGCCAGTTGTTACAATAACATCAGCACCATCTGTTAACTCAAACAAGTATTTGGCAGTGTGCACTTGAAAATAATACGGAATTGCAGTCAATTACTGTTCTATGGTCAAGTCTCAAGCAATATCTCATAACATAATCCATGCTACTTATATCACTCTGGTTCTCATGGCCTCAAACATTAATATGAAAATGTCAGTCTGAAAAGCAATGCTGTCTTGTTTATAGTGATTATTGTTAACATCGTTACTGTTTAGTGTTTATCATAGCATCCCTTTTGGACGGCTGTCCCTTACAGGGAAATGTAAGATAAGACTGAAGACTCTCTTTCATTTACACGATATTTGTAAATCAAGACATTTTGTAGAGATTTCCTTTCCAATTGTGGTATAAATTGAAATGCTCAACACACAGACAAAGACCCCTGCCACCCAGCCTGGAGTCGAAGTAATAATACTTGCTTATATTTAGCAATAAATGAATAATGTATTTCATACCACAAAGTGTAATGGATATATGTTCATTTATGCACCACACATCTTCTTCTTCTTCATAGGCACATGCCTGTTGATTTCCACACATTAAGTCGGTGATGATAACGCCTCTTTCCATCTCTTAAGAGGTCTGCCCACTCCCCTTTTCCCTCCAGGTTGTAGATTCTTCGCTGGTTTGATGAGTCTTGTCCACGTGAGCATTCCACTCCTTTTTTCTTGTTTTAACAAATGTCTCAACATCTATAATATTGCATTCTTCTCTCACATCCTGGTTCCTAACTCTATCAAATCTTGTTTTACCTACTATTGCTCTTAAAGTTTTCATCTCTACTGTTGTCATAAGCTTTTCGTTCGTCTTGTATCGGCTCTTGTTTCCGCGCCATATATCATTATTGGTCGTACATATGTTTTATAAACTTTTATTTTACTTTCTGTTTTTAAATATTTGTTTTTCCATATAGCATCCCGTAAATATCCTGATATTCTTGATGCTTGGAAAACCTGAGATCTTACCTCATCAATCAGTCTGCGGGAACTAGATATATGTATTCCAAGATATTTAAAATCCATGACTTGTATGATTTTCCCATTAACTTCCAATTTACATCTTATTGGGTCCTTAGATATACACATACATTTAGTTTTATCTGTAGAGATGTTCATATTGAACTTTTCAGCTGATGTTACAAACCGAAGAAGTAATCCTCTGTTCTGGCTATCAGAACTGCGTCATCAGCATAGCAACTTTTGTTTCCCATCTGATAACCGGGGAGACACTACTTTTTGTATAATCTTATCCATTATCAAATTAAATAATAGAGGACTTAGTGAGTGTCCTTGCCTTATCCCTTTCGCACACTTGATTCCTTCTGTTAGCTTTCCATTTATAGAAATCTTCGTGTCAGTGTTTGTATTTATGTCCTTTATCAAATTTATTAATGTTCTTAAATTTTCTTTCTCTTGTAAGATTTCTACTATATCTTCTAATCTAGCCCATACATCATTGTCACTATTGGACATTACGTGAGAATATTGTAGGAGAAAATTTCCTCTGACACTGGGATTTGAACCAGGACCTTTGACTATCCGTGTCACCGTTCTACCAACTGAGCTAAGCCAGAGTTCATTTCACAGCGCCCAATGGAACTTCTCTCCTATGACTGATTGCCCTTAATTCTCTACCTCACTAACAGATAAGTTATGTCATATGCAGTACTGTGAGGCACACTAATTATATAGTGATTCCACTGTTATTGTACAGTAACATTCAAGATGGATATATTCATGAACCACAGATAATTGCCTCTGTTGGATCAGTCATAGGAAAGAGGTTCCATCTGGCGCTGTAAATTGAACTCCGGCTTAGCTCTGTTGGTAGAGCATTGGCATGGATAGCCAAAGGTCCTGGGTTCAAGTCCCAGTGTCAGAGGAATTTTTCTCCCATAATATTCTCATAAGTGTCATGTACAATTAAATCTCTTTAGCTAATAGAATGTCCTGAAATGCTGAATGGATATTTCAGCGTCATTATTACGAGGCACACAGGACATCTTGACACAATGCGTTGTCCCTATGACTCAGTGACATCAGTATGAAGTCAGGTGTGGCCGGGCCATTTTTTAAATTCCTCGTCTTTCAATTTTTTAAGGATCACATGACATAATAGAGCACTTTCCAATAAAAGTAATGCATTCATGCAATAAGACAGCTACCAGTCCTGGCTTTTTGTGCCCAAGGTTGCGGGTTCAATCGCTGTCCAGGTCGATGATATTTAAGTGTGTATAAATGTGGCAGGCACTCCTGTGGACCCCATAATGGAACCTTTCCAGATCTATCAGGCAGAGCACTAATCCCTCTCAAGAGCTCCGAACTCCTACAGATGGAGGTTACCATGGTCATCTGTTTATGATATTTTAAATTGTAAAACTAATCTTTGGTGTATATATAACTAGCTTAAAAGGCCCGGCGTCGCCCGGGTTTTGTATTTTGTAATTGAAAATTAACTTATGAAGGACGTCTGACTTTCAAATTCTAGGTCCTTATATACGTATTGAAAATTTGAAATGAAGAAGAACGACTTATCTCACTAAACTATTCCCGCTGAAAACGCTTGATATAGCTTTTTATGGCTCATACAGGATGTAGAATTTTGTATCCCATCGCTTCTACACACCAAGCCTGGTAGGGGTTAAAATAAGAAGAAATAGAAATTCCGGTATCATAAAATAGTATTGTCTTTGCGGAATATTTTATTTCTCACTCTCATGTTACCATATAGCCGTTTCGGGGATGAAATTAAAAAGTAAATCAATTTCACTTTTGTACTTCCCTCCCCAAAAACCTGTGATATAATAATATACATTTCATCTTCAATATTTAATTACAGCAATGCATTATATCAATAGTTTCGTCAAAGTCCCATTTAAATTATTTCCAAACTTACCTGATACCAATGCCAATGTTGTCATCTGACCTCTGATTTGAGTTTGACAATTCTGTGTAAAAAGGGATTAAGTATTCTCAAAAACAATTGATTTTTGGCATTTAAAATCAAAATTTTTCAAAATCCTTTCTTAGTGAGCACCTACATTATGAAACGAAGGTACTGTCAAAATTCCAAGTCTCTACCTGTTATAGTTTAAGCTCTACGTTGATTCTCAGTCAGTCAGTCATTCAGTCAGGACAAAGCCTTTTATATATATAGAGATGCAGACAAAACTCTGTATAAGAAAGATCGATATCACGATAAACCCGCACATAGCAATATATTTGTTTGGTCCCGGCGAATTTCCTATCTAAATAATGTTAAATGTAACTCACTATAAAGAATAAGTTATTTCAGAAACACCCTTTTATAACGATATTTGGAGGTGGAATTGTTAGTGCAAACCAGTAGCTTAGCCCTATGCCTGGTACCTGGTATCAGATGAGTAGGCTATCCTTCCCATCCACCAATATTGTTTTCTGGGTGCCTGATATCTGTTACATTTCTTAGAAATTCCAGAAAAGAAAGGTTCATGAGGGGATGGAAAATAGGATATCTGAGGCTAAAATCGTCCCTTATGTGTGAGTTAGGTTGTTACTCCAATAAGTACATATTGTGCAATTAACACACCATAAGAAGCAACTGTTTTTGTTTTGCCTTGGCTATGTCTTGTCTTTCTCTTCTCTCTTCCCACCAGCGGCGAGTTTGAAATTTCTGACACATGGCTAGGCTCAAAGCGTCCCATGATCCATTATATTATATCAGTCTGAATTATGAATACAGTTTTGTGTTAATTCTGAAAAATTAGTGCCCTCAAAATAGCGAACACAGGTAAATGTTAGGCTAAGTTGAATATAGGCAACGATTTTTTTTCGACTTTGGAAATAAAACATGTAGAGCGCCCTCCAGCACTCCCGGGTTAATCTACGCAGCGTTGGGTTTCCCTCAGCCTCCACTCGCATGACGCCGTGATGTTCTGACTTGCCGACCGTCATCCTCTTGATGAATCCTGTGTCCCCCTTGTTTGAACTCTTAGCACCCCCATGAATGTTAGGGTGCTAATACTAATAAATAAATACATCACTCTTTACCTATTCTACACCCATTTATTAATACTCCCGCTAGATAGTTGAACATATACATCTATCTACACTTCTTATCTACATGGTAAAATATACACTTTCAGCTACATTGCTGTCAACATACGCTGCCCGTCTACATGGCTGTCACTACCACTTCCAACATAACTCTAACTACTTCATTCCTCTTGCTACTCTCCACATCCGTGGAGTCCGACTCAGCATATTCCTGGCTTGCAGGAAGTACACCAGACTTCAAGTGAACTTTGGAACAAGGGTTGCCAACTAAAGCCTTACACATAATAAGATATCCAACGGTAATTTAAACTTTTTTAAACAAATTGTTAAGCAACTTTCCTTTTGTTACATCCAATGCTTGTAAAATGGTGGAGGTTAGTTAAGGGACTCGGAAAGTAAGAAATGGTGACATCTCGCACTGTATTGTATACCTCATGGCGACGTGATTCACAGCTTTCGCCCTAAGTTTTACAGTTTGACAAACAAGATTTTTATGTAAAAATTCTATTATTATCACAATATGGTTTTTTTCCACTTCCTGTTGGTATTATAATTTCAAAATATATTTTGATATTACATCTTCGTATCTTGAAAACTTATCCCGTTCATAATCGACAGCAAAATGCTTACATTGGTTTCTACCAGTATTCTTCAAATGCCTGGGTTTTTTTTTTTTCCACTGATTTCAACATGAGTTTACCATTAATAGGAAATTGAATAAGAAATCTGTTAAATAATTCATTAGCACTTTTAATCATCGTCATAAGTTTAGTTAGATAGTGTTTGCATGAACTTTCTCATCTTCAGTGATGCAGAAGGCAAGACTATGAAGACAGGACTCAATTTCACTAGTAAAATTACAGCAGACATTTACAATAAAGATTGTATAACTACACAAGCACTGATATGCTGTCAGGTGTCAGAAGTGTTCAACTTTTCTTAAGTTTCTCTATACATGTCAAACATAGTAGAACTGCGGTAGGCCACACCAAGTTATTTTACAGTTTCTAACTAAACTAAACTCCTTGGCGCTACATCCCTGAAGGGACCGTTTGGTCGTCTTAAATAGGCAGAGAGCAGGATGGAGGGCATGTGGTCAGTATGCCGACACCCACGGCCGAGACCGAAGTTGCTAGTTGCGCCAATTTAGGTTAATTATATGTGATTATACTTATATTTAGAGTATTCCTCCAAGGAAAAAGGTGCTTATATATGAATTCTACAAGTTATGCAGAACGAGTTAACGCAAAATTTACTTTCTTTCATGAAGAAAAGAAGAAGAAAGACCTAGATATGAGCTACATACTTTCTACTGGTCTATACTACAGTTGCCATTAGAAATATGATATGCCAAGATTACTATTCCTTATTATTACATCGGAACTTGGTGCATAATGAAAAGTTAATTCCATCGAGTACATGTTACAGGTTGTCCTATACAAGTCAAATTTGAAAAGAGAACAAACCATCCCACTATCTCGTCACGAGTTTATTATTTACCGCAATTCTCTGGAGCTAAAGTGGTCAGGATCGAGTTAGCTCTTAGTAGCAAAGTGCCTTTTGTAAAGTGCAGTAAAGCCACGGCTAGATTATTAGCTACTCTAGACACTCAACAACAAAACAAAACTCTGTCCGTCTCAACTGATCTAATAATACTTCACAATGTTGTAATGGAAACGGAAGGAAGAAATATATTATACAATTATTATTGAAGCGCTTTCATTGAACTAGGCCTAAGTGGCCTACTTATGTTAATGTCAAGCCTGGCTCAGTTTCCAACCAGGAACTACTATAACTTAGTAGTAATCCCACGGAACAGAGTTCCCTTGACTTTATAGACGGTACTACCGTGTCAGCCCAGGGCAATTTGTTTAGCGACGTCCATGTATCTTGAATTTGTTTCTCAAGTTTTTATGCTCGGTGTCATTAGTTTTGTGTAGTGATTCACTGATTCACAATTGACACATTCTATTCCCCCCCCCCCCCCGATGGTTCTAGCGGACACTTCTGATAGTGTTTCAGGGGTCCGCAGACGGTTTAAGAAGAAATAGGATATCCTGTAATTTTGAAGTGCTTAACTGTGTTCCCACCCTCCCACCTGACGTACTTGAAATCAAAGTTAAGAAATAAACTCGAAGTTAAAAGTGACTTAGTATTGAAATTATCAGACATTAAACCTAACATTGAAGAACTAATTAATCAAAAACAGCTTCACTCTGTTTGTTACCATTGATAGTATTTTCTCTATTGAATTTAATACATTTGAATCAAAGTATTTATTCATTTTTTCCTTGAAAACCCAGAGGGGGTCCGCGAAATTTTAATTTTTTTCAAGGGGTCTGCGGACTGAAAAGTTTGGGAACCACTGACATAGGGGCAAAGGAGATGTGACCCTCGTCTATTCCTCTTCTGGAACTATCGTATCATCTCAACGCCTGTAAAGACTCTTGCAGTTCGTATTATGCACCGAGTCACGAAAACATTTGCAGCGTGCTGAGTGTTAATTTGAGAGTTGGAAAGCTTATTATTGAAAAGCCATTTGCCTAACTTCATGGGGTGTATAAGGCCTATGTCGTCTCCTTTCTGTTCAATACGAGGTGAGTCCGAAAATAAGTTCCTCTGGCGACTGTGTACAGAGGTGTGGATGAAAGACACAAAATGATTATGACATCTTAGGCCAGCTCGCCTACAATGACACAAATAGCGATGTGTTTTATTCATTTCTGCATCTTACGGCCCTCAATTTTGTGACTATTCGCTAATAGTCTCTACTCTCAATATAACCTATTTACACCTATCGTTATATTACCTATAACGCATAATAACACAAAATTACTCACATTCGGACTTTCCCTTTCTCTTCAGTTCCCAAAAAATGGTATAATATGTTTCGAAATATGACCATATTTTTGTAAGATTATGTTTGAAATACAGTACATCATGTCGAACTAGTCCAGTTGTCCACATCAGCTTATCTCCCTATTCTACCCTTGTCATGGATTGCAAAATAAGAAAAAATAAAATCTGTAGGACATGCCGACCATTACCTGAAGAAACAACTTCCTTGAAGCAGACTTCCTCGCTTTGAGTTTGCGAACAAGTGCTAAAATACATTTTAAATTTCGAGCTAGAATCTCAGTCCAGACTACAGCCTACTCAAAAGTACGTAGTTTTTACCACAAAACGTATAAATACTATAAAATAGCCCGTGACTTTGCCACGGTTAAAATTATGCTTAAATACGAAACTTACAGGTCTAGAATCCTGAAGGCACCGACAATATACTTACAAAAGTCAGCGCTGGCTTCATCAATTTTTACTTAAAATATGTCATCATATAGGCTACTATCGCATTTTCCTTTAGAACACAAATCCGTCCCTACCAGTACGTAGATTTCAGAAATTAATTATATCGTAGGCTAAGTTTTATGCAGTTCCATAGCTACCTGTGACAACTCATAATACGTATGGTCTCTCAACTGTTTGTTGACAGATTAATATTATGTGAATTTGATTTCATAAATTCAGAGTAATTTTTATAAATTATATAATTTATCAAGGGAAGGAGTGGTTTCTCTGAATTTTTATTGTCCGCGATACTTCCAGGGTTAAACTATCGATATATTATAGCTGGTGCCCACCATTATTAATTGACTCCAGATTTTTAAGAAATTTACACTGGCAGTTTATTGCAAATGACCTATGAAAATTGTAATTAAAAATAAAATTAGAATATTTGTTCATTGTGTTCATTTCACTTAGGCCTTATATAATAAAGAAACTGTTTTCCTAATTTTGTACTCTTCGTGAAAGTTTAGACTGCGAGAGACGAACATCGCCGAGTATACCCGACGTCTCACGAAGTGAGGGAGCGAGTGAGCACGCTATTTAGGGCCGTTGATTTGTATAAAAGTAGATAATTGGACTTATACAGATCGTTTGATAAAATATCCTATAACGGAAATACGTCAAATCTGGATAAACCATGGCCTCCTTACACCAGCTAAACAGAGTTCGAGATTAAAAGTAAAACAGTGAACAGTAGGCCTACTGAAATTAATGTATAGCCAATTTAGTTATGGTTTAGGAACATTATTAGTTGCTTACAATTGTCATGGCCCACTTGATGTAATAGGATGTTCGGATGTCAATGTTGTCTTCAATGTTTGTATCTAAACTTAGTGAAAAGATTAAGTAGGTATACTCTCTTTCTAGCCTACATTAGTAGATGACAAGAATAATGTCCAAATTGCTTGAAATAACAGAACAATTCCACATAATACAGGCTCAGCTCATATGCTATCATTTCATTTCAATTTCTGCTCTTTGCTTTCTATTTCATTGTTTGTTCTATGGTAAATGACAATGCCTATTATACTTTGTTCCGTCAACTGGGGATGAAGATACTTTCATGTTGAAATATCTGTCAAATCCTTTAATCCAAATAAATCGGTCGGTATCCAAGTCACGTTGCCATGGTGACCTCGCATTCAGTTGTTCTTGATGTAACAGCAACATGACATATGTGTATAATATGTGAATTCCAAGTTTCCAAACAAGTTCATTAAACGAGTTGATATCCTGTTTGAAATAATTGAATCATCCCCAGTAAGTTCACCAAAAGTATAAAAGACGGGGTTCCATACCCGATAACTCCACGTATTTTTCTGAAGTAGGGAGGTCTGGAACGGAGTGCACTCAGCCTCGTCATAAAAATTGAGGAGTTACTTGATAGACAAGAAGCGGCTCCGGTTCAGTAAGCCATCAATAACGGCCATGGGAGTTATGGGATGCAGCGCCATAGGCTTTAGTTAGGAACTGTATGAAACAGTGCTATTGACTTGACTCTGTTAGGGAATGCAAAAAAGTAAAAAGGAATGTATCAAAATGTACCAATGATGGCACTGGAGACTTGTCCTCTAATGGCCATTACATGGTGAATTGCGGGGATTTCCCTCCAGAACAAATAATGCGACATCACTGGGACAATATTGAGCAACGTCTTTGCATTCAAGATCTTTTCATTTCTTGAACAAGATATTGTATTTGTTTCGTTTTGATCTGTGCAGATTTTCAACCAATATTAGCAATTTATTGGTAAACATTACGGGTAGATGTAATTCCATGGCAAGTTAGATGATTACATGTTGTTGTTGTTATAGTGTTACAGTATTAAGTAGAAATTTTTATGTTTTGTTAAGATATTGTACATATGTACAGTGAATGTTGTATTACTATTAATGGCTACTTGTTGACAGTTGTGTTGAGGACATAAAACTACATGTTAAAGATTCTCATTGTCCCTCACTCATCCTGTCCCAAACTATAATCTAAACTCCGTGGTGCTACATCCATGGAGGGACTTGGCCTACCACCTACTCACCTACTTGGCCTACTGATCCTGTCCTACTCTCATTAATCTGCCAAATATTTAGCGCCATGTATTTTCATACATTATTAAGGCGGATAGAAATACGGTTTCAACTACATGCATCCATTGCTAGCAAATCCTTGATAAATTGCTACAAAGTTAAATGAGTCGCTATGTACAGAAAATAAAATCAGGTAAGTGCCAGATGGAGTTAAAGACCATAATGAAGAATCTATTTTTAGACCACGGTCTCATGAGAGAGTTTGATCTGCAAATGTGAAGGAATGAGTGGGATAACTAGAATATTAACAGAACGAATTTACAACAAATTCATCTCGTCAACCTTCCTTTATTTTTGTCAAAAATTCTCAAGCCGTACAAATACGCAGTCAAAAATTGTCAAAGTCATACGACCAAATTTGTAGCCTAGATCTCTCAAAATCCATGCAATTGGATTTTTAAAACGAGTTACCGTTTAGCTACTATAAGCCCCCAAAGCACCTTAAACTTGCGTCCGCCATTTTGAATGTTTTTTCGTAGGTAAGTTATAAAAAAATCGGCTAGTTTTGGAATATTTCCTTCAATTACAGATAGATATATTATAAGCTTCCATGAACCACAGATTATTGCCTCTGTTGGACATTACATGAGAATATTATAGGAGAAAAATTCCTCCGACACTGGGACTTGAACCCAGGACCATTGGCTACTCGCACCAAAGCTCTACCAACTGAGGTAAGCCGGCTTAGCTCAGTTGGTAGAGCTGCGAGTAGCCAAAGTTCTAGTTCAAGTTCAAGTCCCAGTGTCGGAGGAATTTTTCTCCTATAATATTCTTCAATTACAGGCTATAAGCTCCAAGTATGCCAAATTTCAAGTTTCTGGCTTATCTGGAAATGGACAAACAATTACGTCAGTGAGTGAGTCAGCCACGCGGCTTTGTAGTATAGTTTAAACTGTTAGGCCTAATTGGGCGTTACTACTGTAACGGTCAACCGATTCGGTTCAAAATCAATAGAATTCGTTCTATGGTCGTTATAAGAACGTAAGTATATTAACTATCACAAAAATCTGATAGAGGGCATTCAAGTTTTCACGCGTTCTCAAGAAACCGTAGTGTAAAACTCTATGTTAACTCCACCTGGCACTTTACTACATGAGTTTACCTGATTTTATTCTTACTTCAAATAGTACGGTTTATATGATTTAATTTACTTTTCAGGTATCCGTACATCACAGTTCGAATTTACAGTCAACTAAATACTGTACTATAAATCGTTTGTTAACATCGTTGTTGGATTTGTATAATTGAAACTTACTGCAATCGCTGTATTTGCTGATAACATAGCCCAAAGCACGACAGAGAATACCGACAAATAGGGATAAGACAAACAACCATACTCTGAAACTAGATAAAGAACAAACATGCGTAGATGAGACGATCTCTCTTGAAGCTAAGAGAACACAGCCAGGAGCCAAATGAATTTAACTCGTAGGAGATAACATAAACCAAACTGGTAGAGGTACGTACTTTCATATTCGGACCTAAGAGTTGAAAATGGGGAATACAGAAAACTACATAATGACGAGCTCCATTACCTGTACTCTTCACTCAGTAGGCTATAATAAGGGTAATTAGTCACAGAGGATGAAATGAGGAGGAAAGACATATCTCAAAAAGTGAAAAGTAGAACAGATATTCAGCCTTAAGAACTAGAGTAGAAGCTTATTAGAATCAGCAGAAAATCTGAAGCTGGAGACGTAGAAAATTACAAATTTAAATACAATTTATTGTTGAGATCACAGTGTTAGTTACAAATACGTTATTTATATTCGAGTAAGTAGGCCTATTTATATTAAAGTTAAACTTTAACATGTCATATAATCAATAAAGTAGATAAACAACAGTAATATTATATCAATAAATTAATTAAAACAAATTAAAAATCGACAAATCATGAGATAAAATGAAATTACAATTAGTACAAACATTTATAAGATTTTAAATGTCAATTAATTAAGAGCACTAAAATATTACATTTAGTAATATTATTAAAAATTAAAAGTTGAGACCAGTAATTGTATAATTATTAGATAACATCAAAAGGTCGAGAAAACAGTTTCGTAGGTGTAGTGATTAGGCTTAACTTGCATTAATTTGAAGTTGAAAGAAATTGTTGTTGATGCGCACTTTTCTTCGTTTCCGTCCCAAGGATTCTGTAGGATTCTTTTGATTTAAATTACGATACGCATTTGGGCATAGAATATGTCATCTTCAGTCGTGGATACAACAGTCTTAGTGGATATGGCCGTTGTAAGAGCTAGTTTTGATAGTGGTTTGTAGGCGGTCTTTACTTCGTACTTCCCCACTGTAGAAATGAAATTTATTAATAAAGGTTGAGCAATATTAAAACTTTGATTAAAGCAAAGAATTAACTCCAAAAGAAGAACAACGATTTGTAGGGAAACTATAGTATATTGCGGTACAAGTGCCGTAAGCGGTGCATACGGATCGAGGAAAGAGTTTGAAAAAACTCAGAGTTTGCGCTGAGTTTTTTTTTCAATTTCCGAGATCCGTTATGCGCTTACGGCACGAGTATTGCATGCTATTTTTTGCACGATGATTATTTATATCAATTTAATTATATTAATTGAGATATTAGCTGAAAATATTATGTATATACGTTATTGAAGATAGATGTTATATTTCAGAAAGTGATTAGCATGTGTTGGTTGTTATGGGGACTGAATAAACAATAACGTGTGAATTGATTAAAGCGAGGGGACAACTGAGGTCAGTTGTTTTGGAAAGCGGAAACCAAGACCGATTTGGTCAGATCAATTAACATAAAGAAACGCCGATTTAATGGTTTATTCCTTTGAAGATACGTAAAGTATCATGTGCCGCCATTAGGAACCCTTGACAATCTGCAAATTTAAAGTGAACGCTTGATACCAATATTTATTCTTTGTAAATTCCCCTTGGAACAGAAATAATGGGATTCTTCTGAACAGTTTACCCCGTGATAGCCTCTAACATTTAACAATAGCAGCGTCGCCTGGCTAGGAATGTAGGTTAGGGGGTAACATGTGTAAGCGCCTCCACTCCACATCAGGTACTTTGGTTTCAATAACTACTCCACTCATACATGGTTGTTTCATATTGACGAATAACGTTCAGCAATTCCTCGGATATAGACCAATCACGATCCTTTATCTTATAAAATGCTTGCTATTAATATGAGAATGATTTTTTATCGGTAAAATAATCTACTCGTTTCTGGACACATAAGCATCAGTGGGCAGTGATTAATACGTCACACGATGCCATTAAGCAGCACGAAAACAGATTATTTTATACAACATAACTTGTTTGGAAACTGAAATAATAGAAATGTACATTGATTTAAAACACAATTTCGATACGGTACAAGCCAGTTGGTTTTCTTTTATTCTGTTCTTTTGTTAGCTTACCTGAAGTAAGTTAACTATGTCTTATATGCTCCATTGGTAGCACTGATCACAACATGATAACTCGAATCGATTCATGGATGGTTGATTCATAGTATGCCGTTATCTCGCAGCACACATTCTGATACACTAGCAGGTGCCCGCGTGTATTAATTCAATCGCTAGATGTTTACAAATAATTTTATTCAATAGCAAAATAATTAAAACATTCTATTTATTAACACTTACACGCAGAACATTCCTGAACAATTATTAAAACTATTGATAGTAAAAAAGCTAAAAATCCGGGTTTCAGTTGCACTTAGATAATACGGTTGCGTCACAGCCTATTTATATATTATATTATAGGAGGAGCAGAGGCGGGTTGGGAACGACCCTAAAGCAGGTAGGCCACATCTGCGGGCCCATTGTGCCAACCCCTTGGGAATGGGATGATTGGCATGCCCAAAGGCCCCCCCGAAGCAGATTCTACCGCGAGTCCCCACGGTACTCCCCAACATCCAGCTATACCACATGCACCACACCCCCAGGGTCCCTCGCGGAGAGAGCCCTTAGGGTCGCGGCACACCAGAGAGCCCCCAGGTGTGCAGCACACCACTAACAACCACATTACCACAAGCCGGGAAAGGAAACGGGATGATAATGAGGAGTACTTTGAAGATGAAGTGGAGAGTGTTGGTGGAATGAGAGGGGGAAACGGGAGGATCCCGAGAAAAAACCCACCTCGAATGACACGCCCGCCTGATTTGAACCCGGGACCGCTTGCATGAGCCACCGTGACGACGGCAACCGTACTGTTCATAACCATTAATCACCATAAACTACACCATCATAATTTTTACACATTAATATCACAAGAACACAACACCTGTATAATACGGGGAGATCTTTACTCTTACTGTCGTGACAAAATGATTCTACATGTACTTCTAAAATACATGTTATGGTGATGAGCCGTCCCAAGCAGTTACGGGGTGGGTAAGACGACGCATAATTATCTATTAACGGAATTTTATAACACGAAAGCAAACTTCACTTCTCTTGAATCTCATCAAACAGTCTTATTTCTTACTCTCCACCAGACAGTGACTCACACACACACAGAGTCAAACTCCGGTCTCCCAGACGCGGTAACTTTATTTGTTAAACACCGGTTCTCCTTTGTGAATTGTGTCAACACTTGGCGAGGAGATGCTTGACTGGAGAGCCGGCCGCCGCCTCGAGAGCCTCAAGGGTTTGAATTAAGAACAATAGCAAGTGCGTTGTCATTCTGAAATATAACAACACCCAGCATCACAATTCACTGTTTTTAAAGAAAGTGCAGTCTCCTCCACTATTGTAGGTTAACGACTACTACAGATTTAGGTGTATGCTTCAAATAACAGGAAGGCAGCGGTTACCCATCCAAGTTCTGTTCCTAGTCAGCGTTGCTTAACTCGCTAATCTTATATCCATTCACTGTGCTGACAGATTGCATTAAGCTTCTTATAAACCTCTAGGCCTCATTAAGTGAATATTTCAAATCAGTTCAGTTCAAGTCAGTCATCGCCCCCAGACCTATCCTTAACGTGATTTGCTTAGGTGGATACATATTATTGTCTCTGTTGGACATTGCATGAGAATACTATAGGAGAAAAATTCCGCTGACGCTGGGATTTGAACCCAGGACCTTTGGCTATCCGTGCCACTGCTCTACCAACTGAGCTAAGCCAGAGTTCTCTTCACAGCGCCAGATGGAACCTCTTTCCTATCACTGATTGCACAATGTCAGAGGAATTTTTCTCCCATAATATTCTCATGTAATGTCCAACAGAGACAATGATCCGTGGTTCATGAATGCTTACTCTGTATATCTATCTTGAATGTTAACTGTACAATAACAGTGGGAGCCCGGTCATAACAATCACTAATTAGTGTGCCTCACAGTACTGCATATGACATAACTTGTCTGTCTGTGAGGTAGACCATTAGGGCAATCAGTCATAGGAGAGGGATTCCATCTGGGGCTGTGAAGTGAACTCTGGCTTAGCTCAGTTCGCAGAGCATTGGTACGGATAACCAAAGGTCGTGGCTTCGAGTTCCAGTGTCAGAGGAATTTTTCTCCTATAATATTATCGTGATTTTCTTAGCTCAGACACATTTTGAAATAGATTTAGGAAAAAAATAAAATAGTTTAAAAACATAAATAATAGTCTTCTGTTGATAGGCCTATGGTCTGTTTACTTCGACCCATTAGGTTTGTTCGCAAAGCAGTCAGAAACCAGGAAGAAATCGTTCGCGCATGCGCTCTTTCTCCACACGCGTTCGCAAAACGAGAATCCGTGATTCTGATTTCAATCTTCTGTTCGCTGAGTTCTCACGGACAGTTTCTGTACTATAAGATAAGTTTGCAGGCTCTACCATGAATTGTTATCAGAGACATGCGCAGTAACCTATTTTCTCGCGCCTGACTCCTCCCTCCAAAAGCCTTGCGCCTGATTTATAAGCATAGGCTACTTATATGTATGAATAATGGAATATAATTAAAAGTTTCCCAAAATATAGTTTATATTGCATGTATAACATGATAAAGGGAAATACATATTCTATTCGCATACTATATCGATTAAACGCAGAAACTATCAATTCCAAATTCTTGTATCCGTTCGCAAAGTGCAAATCACGGGTAAGTTATAGACTGGACATGCGCAGTACAACAAATTCTCACGCTGTGACGGATTTGCTTTGCGAACAAACCTACTATGAACCTTGTCCAGAATTACTCATGAGTAGGGTTCGGATGTTTATGACCTAAAAAAGTGAAAAATATGACTGCAAATATGACCTTAAAAATGACTAAATATGACCTAAAAGTCCTAAATATGACCTCATAAAAGAAAGTATTTGCCAAAAATAAGTGTTCCAATTTAAAACGTTTAATCACACTAAATTATTACATCACATGAATTCAATCGGATAATCACTTTTTAACTTTTTAATCGGCTCCAAATGTTCTGTGTATCAAGCGTGTCCCTATAAAATACGAACAGTTGTATTAATTTTAAAATAAGGTTACCTATTAATTTAGCATAAACATTAAATAATTAAATAAATTTAAAATTTACTCGACCATGTTGCACATACACTTTATAATTGTCCTCCTTTACCGAATTTATAACTGAAATATGACGCTAAATTACAAATATGACCAAGACCATGAAAATGATCAAAATATGACTTTATATGCAAAATAATCGGTCCGACTATGATACAAAGCGTACAATTCATGTTTAATTTGTGTTTGCGGCAAGAATGGAGGTCAGGGTAAAAATATGACAATTCATAAACATCCGAACCCTACTCATGAGGTTGTCACATAGCAGCAAGTGTTTATAAACCGCAATAACATTGATCAATCTGTTCCCGTATTTATGTTTCTGTCCTGATAAGTTGATAATATTTAGGCGTGGTAATCAACAGCCAGGCAAAACATGGGGACAAATTCACTATAAATTCTATTTTCTGTTTTAGTGATACATAAGTGTATTTGACTCAGCATTACAATGTAAACAATATCTATATTTTTAATTCAGCTTTGTTTAAACTCGTTTCAACATCGAGGTCATATCACGAGTTGGTTTCTGTAGATATACGAGAGAAGACTATATTACAACTATTGATGGTATCTGTTTGTTATTGTTGATGTGTTATGGCTTGTTAATTTCAACTGATATTAAATTAATGGATACGATACAGAATGAACCACCGGCGATGATTTGGTAAATACATTTCCAATTCGGCATTTGCCTTTACGTCTGAGGAAACCATGAAAACCCCCCAAATCAAATTGAATCTGAATGTTTAGTAATAGTAAACTGACGCTCCAAGACAATTAACATGAATAAAGAATCTATAAATAAATATAACACATTAATATAGCCTAATATTGGTAGTGTGCTGTGTCTAGTATTTTTTCCTTAGTTTAACCTCTTCCGTTTATGCGGCCCTCGCTGCCCGGGCCTTAAAGGGACTTTACCTTCAGAACAGATACAGAAACCTGAAGGAGTACCCGGAGAAAACACGAATACGTAGAACGAGACACGCAGTCTGAACAAGACGGCCAGACAACGTCCGGGGACCAATCCCAACATTTGCCTCACAGGTGAGGAAAACCCCGGGGAAAAACCAGCTAGGAAACTTCTCCCCGCCAGGAATCGAACCCCGGCCCAGAGCGGCAGACATCGAGTATTCTTTAATAGCCTAAATATCCAAAATCGTGCGTATATCATCCAGAGAATTTGAAAATCACCCGGCTGTGTTTGTGCTGATGTAAACAAACTGATATGAAGTTTCAATAAGGGCCTATCTCTGAGGCTTTGTCCTGACTGACAATTATAATATTTTGGATTTTGATATTTTGACAGTACCTTCGTTTCATAATGTAAGTGCACACTGAGAAAGGATTTTGCAAAATTTTGATTTCAAATGCCAAAAATAAAATGTTTTCGAGGACACGAAATACCTTCCATAAGAAAGGCACGAGCAAATCGATAGTTGTGGAAAATAGTATTCAATGGTGAAATTAATTCAAGATTCCCTTGTTCGGTTAGATTCTTTGTTCATGATTTGCAGAGATGATTTTTTTACATAGATGGACAAAAGAGGATCGTGACCGCACGCCTAAATGGGAAAACACTTGTTATTAACGTTTTAGTAGCAATTCGACAGGAAATATCAACACAGTGTTTGTTATAGCTCTGGTTAGGAAGTGTCAACTCCTTGTTTCTCTGCCTTTACCCAAAGACAGTTCTTGAAAGGAAAATCAAGGCATAATAATTGCTAGGTCCTGTGCAGCTTGAGCCAATCCTATAAGGTTGTTTGCTTTCAAACTATTTTATGACCTGAGAAAATGTTTGGGGTACAGCTATCAATTCATAACCTTTACAACGTTCCTCTGTGAGTCGTTTCTCATCTCTCAAATTAATATGCATAGTTATTCTAACAGGCTTTCATACTTTTTATTACTTCAATAAATAACGACCACGCATTCAGCTTCTAAAGGCGGAAATGTTTGCACAGGGGAAGAGAATGGTCTATTTCCTGAACACTTTCCTCACACAGCTCAAATAAATCGTTTTACTTCATTTTTACGTAAAAATCTTAATTTACTCGCGATACAGATGAAAATGGCTCGTAAAACCTTTTAACACGTTCACCATCAGGCTTGTAAAAGAGCGGCAGGGAAATTGTTCTTGTTTTTATGTGCGTAGTTATCTGACAGGAACAGATGTAATTATTTTATAATTACTTTTAAATGAAATCGGTCAATCAGGATTTTTCAGTTTGATGACGACAAACCCATCCCTTACAAGGGAACGAAGGATACCTGGTATTTGGTATAACACAACATTTTCTTTTCACAAAACTACAGTTATGTGGAAGTTGGCCTGAGAAACAAACCTCTTGATGAGAATATTATAGGAGAAAAATTCCTCCGACACTGGGACTTGAAGCCAGGACCTTTGGCTATTAGCGCCAATGCTCTACCAACTGAGCTAAGCCGGAGTTCAACTGACATAACTTGTCTGTCAGCGAGGTAGACCATTAGGGCAATCAGTCATAGGAGAGAGGTTCCATCTGGCGCTGTGAATTGAACTCCGGCTTAGATCAGTTGGTAGAGCATTGGCGCGAATAGCCAAAGGTCCTGGTTTCAAGTCCCCGTGTCGGAGGAATTTTTCTCCTATAATATTCTCATGTGATGTCCAACAGAGACATTTATATGTGGTTCATGAATGCTTATATATCTATGTTAAACCTCTTGATGTTTTATAGCTGGTCATAAAAGCTGACATAGACAAACAACTCTTACACAAGAACTAAATCTTTTGGAGTGTAAATCAGTTTTGCGATATATCCGACATTTAATATACGATTTTTAAATTTTGCTAAATAAATTTTAAATGGGTCGAACGGTAGTTGGTGTCAAAACAACCCTCTAGTTGTATTATAAAAGTCAAAACTGTCCATATGTGACCTTGAAAAACTACTGTACTGAGCATGTCACACTTTCTCGTCTTGGCATTCCTCAACTCCCCGTTACCTGGCTAATCGTATTCAGTGTTTATTGATCACAACATGACTCTCTGCTTTCAATACCTATCCATAGAATATCCATATATTCCCGGTCTTTTACTGTAACTTCTGCACGTTCCTGGAATCAGAGCCTGTTCTATGCTGTCAACATTTAAAACTAGGCTAAACGTTCATAAAATTCATAAAATGTTTATTCTTTTTAGGTATAAAACATTTTTTGTTTCTTGTATATTGTAGGTCTAAGTTAAGTTACTTCTTTTCCTAGTGTAACATATTTTGCTAAAATTTGTTTTATTTTATGCAACATAGACTCTAACTACTGTGTATGTAGCCGCCTATAACTAGTGTTAGTGTATTTGTTTGTTCCTTTTCTTTTGTTACTGTAAGAGAAGGCCTTAAATCTGACAAATTAAATATTTATTATTTTGTATATATACCACACATGTTTAAAATCGATATACAATTAGCTTGACACTCACTTGCATTACTGCATCCCCATTCGTCATCATCGTGTATTTAATATTCCTTTTTGCACGACTTAACTAATTAGTGGTACTTACGAATATTGTCGCCGTGGATAGCTGTTATGAATATTACGCCACACCTCATAACACAAGCCTTTATGGACAAGGCCCCCCAGCACAAATATTCGGTTCCCATAAACAACAACAAATGCGAATCACTTTCTGAAATAAACATCTATCTTCAAGAATGTATATACATAATATTTTCAGGTAATATCACAATTAATATAATTAAATTGATATAAATAATCATCGTGCAAAAAAACAGCATGCAATACTCGTACCGTAAGCGCATAACGGATCTCGGAAAATTCGATCCGTATGCATGCATTACGGCACTTGTATCGCAATATACTATTTTATCTTCTTCGATTCTTCAACACCAACAAAAAGCGTAGCAAAACACCTGTTTTCGCATTTCAGGGATGTTCTCAAGAAGTTAAAAATATAGTAGCCTATTTTTAGAACCGGTTTTTAGCTTTTGGGACACATTACCTTAGTCTTTTTCACCTCTTTCTCGTGCTATTTTTTGTTTTCCCTTCTATTTCTGTTTGATACCTTATAATTGAAAAAATACTCTTTTTAAATATTTTTCACCATGATGCTACAAACCGATTTTTTACAAAACGCACAATTTATTCCTAATATTTTTCTCCTAGTTATCGCGTCAAGTAAATGACCACTTTGTTTCCTTTCGCCTAGCCTGGACTACTTCACAAAGCAACGAATTAATCTATATTAATAAAAGGAAGTGTCTGTCCTCCTCCGTCTGCCCGCGATGCCCAGCGAAATCTACTCAACGCAGAGATCTGAAATTTTATACATTGGCTGACTAAAGGGTCGGAATGTGCACCTCGAAGCCGGAATTTTAATTTTCGCTTTCGTTCGTGAGTTATGAGTGAAAAACCGACAGAAAACGTGTATTTATTGCGTTTTTGGAAGCATGAGTTTTCAGTAATACAAATCAATTACACTAGGCTTTGGCTATTTTTGTCATACCTTCGACATAAAAGCATCGCGATCTCTTGAATGTTGTAGCTCACGCTGGTCGATTCATTTGTTTTTAATGTCAAGGCACGCAAACATAATATGAAATTTTCAACCTACACCGAAGAGGATTATTATTATTATTATTATTATTATAGGGATAATCAATATTAGCCTAAATATGGTCAAACGTTGTTCGATTTGGACGAAACTCACTATACAGGGGTTTTCTGGGCCAAGGAACTCGAATCTGAGGTCGCTTTTACCAGGTGACGTTATCTAATCGTGATATGTAGTCTACATGATTTAGGTGTTAATATAATGATTTAACTATTATGCTCTTAATTTTTAATTTTTGAAATAATTATCGCCGGCGAAGCCGCGGGCACATGCTATCTTAAAATAATAAAAGGACGTGTTTGTCTGTCTGTCCACGATGCCTAGCGAAATCTACTGAACGCAGAGATCTGAAATTTTAAACATAGATGGGCTGAAAGGTGGGCGAATGCGCATCGAAGCCGGATTTTTAATTTTAGCTTTCGTTCGCGAGTTGTGAGTGAAAAACTGGCAGAAAACGTGATTTTAGCGCTGTCGAAGCATCAGATTTCAGTAATACATTTCAATGTCAAATCAATTGCAGTTGGCTTTGGCTATTTTTGTCATACCGTGGTAATAAAAGCATCGCGATCGCTAGAATGTTGTAAGCCCACGCTGGTCGATTCATTTGTTTAGAATGTCAAGGCCCGTAGACATATGAAATTTTCAACCTACACGGAAGAGGGATAATCAACATAGACCTAAATATGGTTAAACATCGTTCGATTTGGACGAAACTCACTATACAGGGATTTTCTGGGCCAAGGAACTCGAGTCTGAGATCGCTTTTACCAGGCGACGCTATCTAATCGTGGTAAGTAGTTCACGTGATTTAGGTGTTAATAAATATAGTGATTTAACTATTATGCTCTTAATTTTTAATTTTTGAAATAATTATCGCGGGCGAAGCCGCGGGCACATGCTAGTTATGCATAAATAGAGTGAGTAGTTGGTAGAGTAACTAGCTTCCGCCTTGGCGGTTCTGGTTCGATTCCAGGCCGGGTCGGGGATTTTTCAGCGGTGGAAAATTTCCTTCCTGGGTTCAGGACTGGATGTTGTGTCCTTTCAATCCCATCCCGCGAGAGGCAAAGGCAAATCTCCGCGGTATCACCTCGTGGTCATCATCCCACGGCTTCGTCCCGTGTCTGGACACTTATCATCAAGTAGAGCGATGTATTTTTATTGCATATGGCGGCGAGTGCAGATCATGAAAAGGGCTAAGCTGACAGAAGAGTAATGAGTAAATATTACCTCACCTTAGACAAAGTACAAGAAAACAGACATTCTGAGGAAAACTGCCATTTTGAAAAGTAGTAAATGGACAAACAACATTAACTTCTTTAACGCCAACGAAAACACAATAATTATTGATTGAAGAACTTTCAATAATATTGTAACTCGCCGAGTAGAGGTGACATCCCAGTGAGAGAGCACACATTAACACAGAAGCGACACTCGCGTACTGCTGTTATTCGTTTCGGACATGTTGTCAATATCTGAACATGGTCCCATGGCACGTGTCATTTGCTTTCATCCCAAGCTAACAGCTAATATGGTCTGTATCGACCATTCACATTAGAAATTCCACCACTAAACACAGGAGGTTCATCATCTGATGAAACTCAAGCAATTGAATAAGTGCAGTTCTCCAATCATCTCTGTAAGACCCAAGCATTTCCTGTTCTTTGCGTTTGCTTTCATGTTTTTATATCGACTTTTCCACTCATACGCCGCGCGTTTCATATTCACCAATAACGTTTAGTAATTCCTCGGATATACACCAATCACAGTCGTTTATCTTATAATATCCTTCCTCGGATCGCAAGGATGTGATTTTATCTGATAAAACGTCAGCTCGTTGCTGGACACGTAAGGCATCAACGTGCGGTGATTAATACGCCACATGCTGCCATTCAGTAGAATGAAAACACATTTTTATAATATAATAGTCTCCTGTATAAGTAAATCCACCCTGTTGTGATAGTAAGAGTATGGTCATTGTATATAGTTAAAAGGGAATATAGGCTACACAGAATATTTTCTGGATTTAGTTTTGTCAGAAGCAGGCAAGTTGCAAAACGTGATCAGTATGCAGAGGGTTTACAACCGTGTCTTTATGCGATATTCTGCATTTACGTAAATAAGTCAGTGAGATAGGAACGAAATGTGACCCGTTCGCTTGTTGTAACCATATCTAAATATATTATTTACAGAGGTCGCCTGGAATCTGAAAGCATGGCGGCCGTTAAAATTCGAACCTGCCGTTGGCAGTGCGCATGCGTGGAGTGCTAAAGTCCACAGTGAAAATGAGGAGCTTTTAGCAAAAACAACCATAGTCCAAAAACCAAATTTTTCAGTAGAAGCAAAAAACTTTCTCCCTTTGGCAGTTATTACTTTATGAATTTAAAATTTATTTTATATTTAAGTAAATATATATAGAAATATTTTGATATAATAATTTTCCTTTATATGTAACTTCAGTGCCCTGAAACCAGACCTGAAAGCTGAAGAGACATGGACTATGGCTGTTTTTGCCAACAAATTTTTATCCATTATCTAAGAAATTTTTAAGAATGCAAAGAAAAAATATAATATCAAATAATAAACAAGACAAATGTTATTCAAATTCTTAATTACACGTCACACTATTAATGTTATTGAAAAATATCAATATTAGCTATTGTATGAGCTAGGATGTTTATGGATCCTCGATTCTACTGCTGTTATCATCAGAGGTGACAATGCTTTACACAACAGTGAAACAGGTGATTCTAAGAAACAGATTCTGCATGATAGCCAACTTCCATCAGCAAATTCACTAGGTATTTGCAAAAAAATGAATGGACTATGGTGGTATTTCCAAAAAACTGAATGGACAACGGTTGTTTTTGCTAAAGTTAATAAACTTTGTAATCCTATATTTGAGGGACTATAGCAAATTTTGCCATATCATGCAGTTTAAACAATGACCAGTAGGTTGTAGCACCCAATGACACAGAAAACTCAATTTTCAAATTTTTGGACTAAGGTTGTTTTTGCTAAAAGCTCTTCAAATGTAGTCCTCGGCTCCACGCGCTTTAGTTAACTAAGTGGATACTAGCGTGATACCGTCAATGTTTTCAACTCAGCACGTTTCGCTTGAATTCGAATTCCCACCGCCTCTGTCTATGACGTGGTCCATGCTTTTAGTTTGAGGGCGAGCTCTGTACTTATACTATACATTTTACGAAATGACTGGTAAAGTCGCGATGTATTGGGCTCAAATTTTAAAACCGAAATTATCAAACGTAATCCTACAAGAGATTACGGGTTTATCGATATATTTACGAAAACGAAGTTCGAGCAAATTTATCTGATGAAACTCGTATTCTTTCGTAGCATTTATTAAGACTATTCCGTAAGCAAACTGTAACAGATTTTGTATAATTATTTCTTACTTTGTTATCAATATTCTGTCAGCTGTAAGATCGCGGCATACTAAATGCATCGATTCAAGTTCCCAATGCTACCAACAGTGCGCATCACAAGATAGAAGGATACCGAGCGAGGTGGCCGAGATGGTAATGTCTTGGTCTCGAATTCGGGAGTTTCCGGCCAATTTCACATGTGTTTTTTTCATGGTTTCCCAGTCGTAAGGGCAAATGCCGAATTGGATATTTACACACAATGAATCATCCTCACCATTTCATCTTTGTATCATAAACATTTAAATTAATATCAGTTGAAATTTACTCCATAAAATACACTGACAATACATACAATTCACAAACAATAGTTCCATGCCCTATCCTACTGTACAGATACAGATCCCGAACTCCTGATATAGCCTCGAAGCTAAAAGGAGTATATACACAGCTGAAATTTAAAAAATGGAGGGCGTCATGGTAGTTGCTAACATCAAAAAGCTATAAAAGCACACGAAGTGGCTTGCACCGAATCGAAATTGTGTTTTCTAATCAATGAACATTAATATTAATTCTATTTCCAAACAAGTCATGTTGCATAAAATGAGTTTTCATTATGCTCACTGGCAGAAAGTGACGTATTAATCTCCGCACGTTGATGCCTTACCTACGTGTCCAGTAACGAGCTACATTTTATCAGATAAAATTGCATCCTGGCGATCCAAGGAAGGATATTCTTAGATAAACGGCCGTGATTGGTCTATATCCGAGGAAACGTTATTGGTCAATATCAAACACGCGGCGTATGAGTGGAATAGTCTTCATATCATATGTGTCTTGTTAACATGATCTAGCGAAAACTAGCGAAATTCCCGCCAAATCATGAAGAAACTCGTGCTTGGACGTTAGAGGTGTGACGAAACACCGTCAGGACAACTAGAATTCTGCGTAAACAAGTTGACAAACACAACAAACCTCGCGGCCTAAGAAAACTAATATGACAGTTCCTAACCTAACTGCAGTAGCCATCCGTACATCTCCAATAAACCGAATAGGCAATTACAGCAAGCAATGCATTGGTCCTTTACAAAGACATTGAATTATGCGGCAATTTCCTAGAATGACCCTCTCAACATGACATCGTAAAAAGGGTAATTTATCAAAATTTAAAGGTCATTATTTTTATGTATTTACTGGCATCGCTCGGGTTTTCTGTTTTGCTTGTATTTATGGAGTACCGATAGTTCACTTCCGAATTTCAAACTCTAAGATTTTAAACAACTTTCCGCATTTTGGCTGCAGGGTTTATATATTATTTTCTTCTGTGGCATTTCAATAATTATGGAAAAAGAAGGCCAGAAAGTTACTTTCGCAAAATGTGGTAAAGATCGAAATAAAACTGTAAGTGAGCATTCACACCGAAGTAGCATAGCATGCGAATCGCACTACCTGGATGCAGGCTACACATCGAGTTGCATGGTTCACAGTTTTGCATTCACACCGAAGTACCATATATGCAATCTACAGTTTAACGTAAATTATATATTTTCATTTGAACAATTTAGAAACGCATTTAAAGTAATGCTTTTTACCTAAAGAGGATATGGTTTCAACAATTTTATTCCAGGCTTTTTTCCTACCAGTGGCGTAGGAAGGGGGTGCGGGGGGTGCGGGCAGCCCCATGTCACCCGGGGGGTGACGAAATAAAAATGTGTCTTTCTAAGTAAAAAATCGCTCAAGGGAATTTAAAGAAAATAATAATATTATTTAAAACAATTAAATAAGCTTAACAACTATCTACAAGTCAACATGCGTATTGAAACTTCTTTTAGTTTTAAATTCTGTCAACAAAGGTAATAAAACGCGGCTGACCTGGCCGCTGTGTTGATACGAACAATAATATTATTATTGGTTAGGGGAGGGGTGTTTATTTCTGTCGATGCTTGTCTCTGAAGTTTTAATAATTTTAATGAGACTTCAACAATCGGTGATATTTTATACCACTTAAGCCGCAACCAATTCTACCCGCTGCGGCAGTCAAGACTTTGACGAAAATAAACTTCGAATGTGAGTTGACTCCGAAGACTCCTTCAACCTAGATTTTGAGCATATTTAAGAATACATTATTAATAATACAGTTCCGTAAAATAGTTACATTACTTGTTTATGATAATTATTAGGATCAACCTATAAAAAAAAATATTCTGCTTTGTATAAACTATCGGCACACTGTTCTGTGTTTCAAGCGGAATTGTTCGCCATAAAAGAAGCTGTTAAATGGTGTATTGATAGTAGCAATAGTGCTTTCATAAACAGTGACTCACAGTCGGCTTTACAAGCCGTACATGATAAATATAATAAGGATGCACTAGCCACAGACATTAGACATGCACTAAATACAAGCACAATTCATATTTGTTTAACCTGGGTCCGAGGTCACATGGGAAATGTAGGAAATGAGAAAGCAGATGAATTAGCTAAGTTAGGTGCCTCTTTAAATGTTAAAACTTCCTATAGTTTACGCCCTCTATCCTTCATTAAGAAAACATTAAGAGAACATATGCACAGCCAATGGGATCGGATTTGGCAAGAAACGAATAACGGCAGCAGAACGAAAGATTTGTTTTTCCCAAGAGTGCAAGATAGAATAGCTTGTACACTTTTGATTCCGGATTATATTACGACTCAATTCTTAACAGGGCATGGGAAATTTGGTGAATACTTACATAGATTTAAAATTTCTACCTCTGCAAATTGTAAATGTAAAGAGGAAAGCCAATCTGTTAGGCACCTCTTATTTCATTGTCCATTATTTACGCATGGACGTTATCAGTTAATATTATATTAAAATTTTCTAAATTTTGACTTTACTACACCATTCTTAAATAAGCAAAGTTCTAAAGTTGTTTTAAGTTTCATGAATAGTGTTTTTGCAAAATTGTAATATATATATGTAGTTTACTGTATACTCTGTATAAGTTATATGTTTAATCTATAACCCTAATATACCATCTGGTAAAATAGGGTTCTATATTTTTGGGAATTCAATAATAATAATAATAATAATAATAATAATAATAATAATAATAATAATAAAATGTATAACTACCCTTCAGAGAATTATTTCGAAAAAGTTTTTGCTCTATAAGCAACCCACGTGCAAAATTTAAAGAAAATCGTTAGAGCCGTTTTCGACAAAACTTTCTTTATGTAAAAATAAGGAAAACTTGTTTCCAATCTAAGGTTCACATCTTGAAAAGTATCTGACATAAATACAAATTTTTTCCTTTTATCAAAATTCATTTTTCCAAAATTCGAGATTTCGCTTGGAAAACGAAATATAAAAAAATCACTCCAAAAATAAAAGTTTGCACAATTTCGGGAGTGTATTTTGGCCTAGACGTTCGCTTTATTAACGGTAACACCTACGCTCACGAAAACAATATATGTCTGTCTATAACGTACTTTAGATTAATAATAATAATAGCATTTATTGTCGTTTAACAGTAAAATGTACAATGTAGGCCTACTGCATAATTTGCTTGATATGTACAGAGGCGTAACGAGGAGGGGGGTTTGGGGTTTTGATTAAAAAAAAATTGTACAATTTATTTCATTATTGTGATATATCACCTTTTTAAAAATATGCTTATAAATTATTTAATATGAGTTTAAAGCGTGGGAAGCTTAAAACTCGTTATTGTGCATCTTAATTTTTAAAATTTTCCGAGGGAGGACCCTCGACCTCCCAAATGTTATACCCCCCCCCATATGGTCAGCCTGGTTACGCCTATGGATATGTATGTCTTTACTTCAAACAAAATTGGCTGAATTAGAGAAACTGGGACTTGAACTCATGACCTTTGGCTATTCACGCCAATGCTCTACCAACTGAGCTAAGCTTAGTAATGTCCAACAGAGACAATAATCTGTGGTTCATGAATACTTAAATATATCCGTGACTGAATTAGGTTAACTATGTCTTATATGCACCATTGGTAGCACTGGTCACAATATGGTAACTCGAATCGATACCTAGATGGTTGATTCATAGCATACCATGATTTCGGAGCTTAGTTTTGTTTTTACATAACAAAGCAATTATTACTAATTTTGCATAATCCGTTGAGTTTACGAGTTACATCAGATAAATTAGTTGCAGCTGCATCTATCGATAAACTCTTAAACTCTCGTGGGATTACCTTTGACTATCCAAAAAATAACACTTGGAACTGTTCCATCTTTTAATAATTTAAATGGGGGGGGGGGACAAGAAATTTTCCGCACCGGGTACCACCTAAGCTTGCTACGCCACTGTTTCCTACTAGTTTCGATTGCCATATCGTATAACCTAAGTATGTAAAAATTGTAGCTCTCTTTCCAGCAGTTTTCATGACATATTTCCCATAATCTACCGCTACACAAGCGAATATGTGTTGAATTATCTTAACAATTAGAAAACAGCTGAAAAGGCAACTGTACGCATGCGTCGCAGGAAATAAGTCCAGATCTATCTGAAAAAATGAATGTCGCACTCTGCGAGCTGCACTATTGCCACGCTACTTCGGTGTGAATACTTGAACTTGTTTATTTGGGATTTAAAATGAGTAACGTCAGGTAGCACGTCGCAAGAGGCATGCTACTTCGGTGTGAATGCTCCCTAAAAGAAAAGAACATATCAGACACCAGAAACAAAACAACACTGACTACTCCGTCATAGCATCTCATTCGGACGAAACGGGCCACAAAATACTTTTCGATGACATAACTCTTCTTAAACATGAAAACAGACTTGTTACAGAAGCCATAGAAATTATTAAACATCCCCATAACATAAACAGGGAAGATGGGTATAAGATCAGTGACATCTGGCGTGAAACAATTAAAACTTTAAAACTGACGTCATGACAACTGCGACTGTTTACTCTCCACAGCCACTTATTTTTATTGCAATTCTTTCTCAGAAGGACACGACATGATGTCCGAAACGTCAGAAGACACTAAAAACACGACGCGGCCCACCCCGGATAACAATTACTATCAGTTTATGTATAACACCGGCCGTGGAAGCCTGCGAACTAACACTATTTTCTTTCTTTGTCGATAGCCCTAACAATCTTTGTTTTTCGGTTTTCCGGTATTACTTTTTCGGGTACGGATATGAGTCGGGACCTAGGTTTTGATTGCTTCCTGATAATTACGTAACAGATTTCCCCACAAAAAAACAAGGTGCAGTAAACAATGTGAAGTTCCAATTTTAAAACAGAATTTATCTTCATATCACACGTGTCTTGTTACCAGTGGGGGCTAAATTGACAAATTACATGCTAATAAGATTTTAAAAACTCATTTATTATAAGCTGGGTGGAATTAATTCTTCAACTTATTCTTATTCAATGAAGTTATCTTATTGCAAACATCGTTAACATTATCATCATTATCGTCATCAAATCTTATATCATCGTCACATATTTCTATCTCACCTATAACAATTATTGTTGTTACTACAGAAATATACAGAACTAAATAGTTTCGACTTCCGTGATGACTTGGAATTATTACAGAAGATTTTATCATATTCTGGAGCAAATTCTGTACAGCGGAATTTGGACTCATTTCGGCAAATGTAAAGCGATGCTGCAAACTAATTTATTTGAAATCGCTGCCGAATTTCTGTTATGTACGGCGAAAACTATTTAGGGCTATTAATCCAATCGACAATTTGAAACATTGTAGCCTAGGTCATAGCATATTGCGATACTAGTTACGGATCGAGGAAGGAGTTTCCGAGATCCGTTATGCGCTTACGGCACGAGTATTGCATGCTATTTTTTGCACGATGATTATTGATATCAATTTAATTATATTAATTGATATATTAGTTGAAAATATTATGTTTATACACTATTGAAGATAGACGTTTTATTTTAGAAAGTAATTCGCATGTGTTGGTTGTTATGGGAACGGAATATTTGTAAATAAGTATTGTTGACCGTGTCGCCATATTATCTTGTCCCAGACAGTTGTATAATAAGCTGGGATGAAACGACATGGGTCGTGGAAGTCTTGTAGTGTTGTGGAGAATTCTCTTCGAAGTAAGATGAAGTTTGCGGACAAGATTTTGTATAGTGGATATGAATTTCGGCAGAGATAGCAGGACCTTCGACGTCTGTAGGAATAAGTACAAGAAGTAGTTTAGATCTAAAACTGTACAAATTGTACTATTATGATAAATATGTCAAAATAAAGGCTTGTATTGTGATGGTTTTACTTACGGCACTAGTGCTTTTTGTAATTTTTTCAGCTTTGAGATTTCTTTTGTTTTCATAGCGTGTGGGAATGTCAAGTTACGATCCACGGCAACAATATTCGTAAGTATCACTAATAAAGTTACGTCGTGCAAATAATATTTTGAACAACCTTGCATTCTTATCACTAATTGAACTTACATTTTAAAGAAAAGTCATTTTGATCTGGGGGGGGGGGGCTTTAGCCCCCTTACAGTCCCCCCCCCCCCGTGTTTGTTATACGTATAGCCTGTGCATTTAGACGTGAACACTTGCATGCGCCGCAGACATAGGGCGGGACGGAAGGGGAGTGTGTTGCTAGTATGGATCACGTGAGACTGATACCACTGCGCATCGTGTTTACAGTGTTCACGTCTAAATGCACGGACAGTAGTTCTGTAAAGAGGAGATGTTGTCCATCCCACCCACCCTACTACACCCTACTACAACACGATGTAGTGTTTCTACTACAACACGATCTACCGAAAAGTAATGAAATCTCCGTCATATTTCCATCTCCGTATGATGAGAAACTCGTGATTGGACGTTAGGGTGGGTCAGTAAACACGACAAAGCACGCAGGAGATTTTATAATATGGCACATAACCTAACATATCGCTATCCACATCGCCACATACTGTATTAATAATCATTAATCACATTGCATTTTGAAGCTGCCAAAATGGCATATAGTAGGCTTTGCATAATACCTAATTTTGCCAATTCGAAGGTGACGTGTTTTGCACCGTAGCTTGTATGGATTAGTTTGCCACTGCACACAGTCTTTGCTATTTTGCTCTGGATTGTCTACTGTTAACCTATATCAGAACTTTACATTTTTCTTCTAAAATATTCTGACGTAAAATTCAGCAGAAACAATTCTATGTTTATAGCATCAGTAAATTTGAATACATACTAATTATAATGAATATGATAGAGGAAGAAATAGCGGCGATGATCATGGCAAGTAATGTCCAATTCAGCATTTTCATTGACGGCTGGGAAACCACGAAAAAAACCAGAGGTAAATAGGCCGGTCATAGGAATTGAACATTAAATTACTGTGTACTAAAAGCAAATGCAAATCTTTCAAAAGATCTCTCAAGGAATTTTTAAGAACTCACACCTTCTACAATATGAATGAATGTTTCCAGCTTCAATAAGTTTGGCAGCTTACAGTTCTTGTATATTGTTCTTATAATATGTATGTTTATATCCTTGAGCCTCGCTCTACACAGGATCTATAGAAAGAGATATCTACATATGCATAGGACCTCCAGAGTAGAAACAATATTCTGTGGTTTTGTTAATAGATATATAGATTTAGTCATATTTTTGCTGTACATGTGTTGCTTTTGACGAGGCTAAAAATCGTAAAATTTATAGGCTATGGTGAATAAACTTCTTTTCTATTCTATGGTACGCATATAGACACGGTGCCGTCTCGTTGCGTGGAATTAACAATAAATATAACGTACGGTAAAATAAATGCAGGCGATCTACTGTGGGGCAACGCAGAGCTCGTAAGAGGCAAAGCCCGCCATAACCTCTCATGTCGGTGTAAGTTATCAAAGCAAATCCTACCTTTTCTCCAGAAATCCTGAGTCACCGGCAGCAATCCACATGTCCCATAGTTTCTCTCGAAGCAAACCACACTTACAAACACTTAATAGCACTAAGTAATTACGCACTTATACGCACAACATCACCTGGCACAACGCGCACTGGTCTCAACGTGCATGATTGGCAGGGGCCGACACAGCTTAGAACAGAAGACGATCGCTGAGCGCTACACAAGTCACCCCACTCAACTTGCTATAGGGTGATTCCAAAACAGATACACAAATTATTTCACATACCCGCAATTTGACATTAATTTTTAAAAATACTGTTTATAGTCATCATGACTTCGTGTCTAGTTTTCAAAAATACATTTGAGGACAGTATAGCTCTGTGATAGATGTGAAAACACAAAACGACGAAATCTGATGTTACCTTATCTTTAAACCATGTACATTCCATAAAATAAGCACCCTATATTAAACAATGATCTGAGGAAGTGTTTGTCTGTGTGCCATTACCAGAGACCTGGACCGAATGCACCTCGAAGCCGGAATTTTAATTTTCGATTGATGTAGATGAAGATGTAGATATCTCGTCCTGTAGATCCTGTGTTGAGCGGCGCTCAAGGATATAGAACACGTCAGATCAAAAAATACATGCATGTTATAACAACAATATAGGCCTACAGAAACTGCAAGCTGCCAAATTTATCCAAGCTGGAAGTATTCCTCCAAATTGTAGAAGGTGTGAGTTATTAAAAATTCCTTGACAGCTGTTTTGAAATGTTTGATCTTTCTTTGAATACATAATAATTTAATGTTGTTTGGAAGCTTGTTATATATATCTGTATTCCAGATTTGGAGTTATGAGCGAAACATGACGAAAAGGCTGATTTTTTGCAGCGGCGGGGATTTGAGAGGCAGAGAAAGCTTATATTTAAATTTTTTCCTCACTTTTGTACGAATGTGAAACGTTGCAGAAGAGCATCTGAAAACAAGGTTTTAAGGAAAATATTTGGACCAAAAAGAAAGGAGAAATCTCTACTACGATACCACAGAATTTTCTTTCGGGGGGGGAATTTGAAGGGGAATCATGAATGTAGGTCTAAATGGGAAAACATTGATAGACTTGGACGAAACTCACAATGCGGGTTCTTTTTCTTCTTTTTGGGCCAGAGAACTTGAATCTGAGGTGTTTTTTTCCCCCACCCCAATCGTGAAATGCCCTCCGAAACCTAATTTTTAGCTTAATAATTATTAATCGTTTTAATTCTTTATGAATGATTTGCATGTAAGTGTTAATAAATAAAATGTTTTAGTTTGATAGCCATTTGATTAATAAATATGATCAAAGCTACAATTACGTAAACTCGTGAAGAAGTGGACACAAAATTAACCTAAAGTGTCGTAACATAAAATAAAATAAAAATAGGAATAGGATCAATTGTATGAATAAAGTATGAAACATAATGGCTAAGTGTATTGGAGAAGCCCACAAGTGTGGAGTCGTCAAGAGGTTCGCTGTGACTCCAGTAACAACAGGAGATGAGCAAGCTGCAGAAGTGACTAGACAAAACACCACCACTATGAATGGTGCTCGCGGTACCACTATGCTATTCTTAATCAGTATCTTCAGACGTTCTAGTGAATATTTCATTACAAGTTCTGCATGATTCCATAATCCACAACCCTTATATATATATATACATACATATTAGGCCTACATACACACATTAAAATTTAAATATTTATAATACTGGTTATACCTGTCTCTTCCCAAGAGGTAATTATTTCCCATTAACTTTTTTTTTTATTTAAAAATTAATTTCATTATTCTCTGCTGTCACAATTGCCCATGCATGTATGCCATATTATTTTCAAAATTGTATAAAATCATTTATATGAAAAAATCCAAAAGTCTGAATGATAAAAACACTTTTTTCTCCACTTACGTCACTTTTAATAACACAGGACTAGTTTCGAGAGCCTTGGGCGTTGCCCACCAGCCGATGATGGGAACGAACAAGGCTCTCGAAACTAGTCCTGTGTTATTAAAAGTGACGTAAGTGGAGAAAAAAGTGTTTTTATCATTCAGACTTTTGAATTTTATCAGTATGCTCCACTGTTTATATAACTTCTTTTTATTGTGTTTTATTATATGAAAAACATAAACTGGCTTCAATTTATTTGGTAACCCTTCGACTGGACAGTTACAATCAATACAATTATTTTCCCTCTTAGTTTTTCAATAGAGAGGCTTGAACCTGGAACCCAATTCGCGACCAAAACCCTAGTTACATAGAAACACAGGCTGTTATGTAAAATTACTGAATAAGACAAACTGACTAAATTTTCAATCTAGACTTAGCGACTTCTGTGTTGTGGAAATCCATGAAACAGCAGATTGAGACCGTAGTGGCTCATAGCTAAAATTAGTGGGGGTGCTGCTCCAGAAAATCTTTAGCCTTTGTTTTAAAACTGTGTAAAAGGAAACACACATATATAAAAAGAAAATTTATTGAGGAACTTGATAAAATGCTAAAAGAACAAAATGAAAAATTTTTACTTACTTTAATCTAAATTGTTACTATTTAAGCTTGACCTATTTGATAAAAATGAAATTCATTCTTCTTGTTTAAATTTTCCCCTTGATCTGCCATAGTTAAAATTGTCTGTTAAATAAAACAATCAAATGAATGAAATAGAATAGCTGGAAACAAGATAATAATCTAATTCTACACTTTATCACATTCAAGAATACGGTAGTTGGGTTTTAAGCACAGCACATGTGAAGCAAAAAATAATAAAATTTAAAAAACACCGTCTTACACCAATACGCTATGATCGGCACTGTGGAAGCAACAGAACTCTCTCTTCCTTGCAACCGGCATGCACATTCCTATGTCCGCGTGCACCCAAGAGTCTACTGGCATTAAGCTTAAGGATTATATATTGTACAAGTATAGAGAAAGAATCAAAGGAAAAAGGATTCATTATATTAATGTTATCAATAATATCAAATGAAAATAGAGGGTGCTACAGTTCCACAGTGCCTATACACAAGCCACCACTGATAGAGACTTTAGCCAACATACAAAATCTGAAGTCTTAAACCAGACGATAGTGCGTAGCATTTCAACATTTTGCGACAATGGTAATAGGAATTAGAAAGCAGCAGGAACAAGACGATGCCCAAAATTGAGACTTACCATATATATGAGACATATCCTGGGGAGTAGCTCAGACCCTCGGGATCGAACCGAGCACTTGAGCCCTCAGCCCAAGTGCCGGGATGCTGTGAGAACTCTCTCAGCAGCTGGTCCGAGTGAGGTTTTTGCGGGGTTTCCCTCACCCTACAGGTGAATGCCGGATCAGAGACACACCCCCGTTAGACACATAACGACTCAGACAAAGTTACACAGTTCTGCCAGTGCTGAATCAAACAGCCAGCTCAACAAACACACATTTCCCACTAGCTACGTACAAGTTAGAATGACCCAGAGCAGCAGAACACCAAGCGCAGAACAGTTGTTGGGAGTGGAGTATGGCCTATGGTCGTGGATCTCCGTGGGTGGTGGCGGCCCCCCCCCCAAAAAAAAGTACTTACATGATTATAACATACTTAACCAGATCCAACATCACATAAGATGTCACCATTCTGCGCAATATAACATACATCAAACTTTAATCCAATCATATAATGAACATTCCCAATAATTCTACATACAATCGCATCGATCCCAATACCAAAGATTTCCTACAGCCTAAGAAAACATGTCAATGTATTCTATAGTTCCATTTTGAAAATCGCAAAAACATTATTACGGAGCGTCCACAAAGAAATTGTTGCTAATAAGGAAAAACACACGCCCCTGGATTGTGATGTGACAGGCACCACGCAATGCGAGCTTTACACTCTAAATACCAAGTACTAATCTACTCTTATACAATTCAACGGCCCTAAATAGCGTGCTCACTCGCTCGCCCACTTCGTGAGACTTCACGTATACTCGGCGATGTTAGTCTCTCGCAGTCTAAACTTTCACAAAGACTACAAAATTAGGAAAACAGTTTCTTTATTATATAAGGCCTAAGGAAATGAACACAACGAACAAATTAATATTCTAATTTTACTTTTACTTACGATTTTCATAGCTTTGAACCACAATAAACTGCCAGTATAAATTTCTTAAAAATCCTGGATTCAATATTAATAATGGCAAACGAAGCCGTGGGCACCAGCTATAATATTATTGATAGTTTAACCATGGAAGTATCGCAGATGATAAAAATTCAAACAAACCATTCCTTCCCTTGAAAAATTATATAATTTCTGAAAATTACACTGAATTTATTAAATAAAATTCACATCATATTCATCTGTCAACAAACAGTTTAGAAACGATATGTATTATCCACCGCCGTCTCGAGAATTACACACGATTAATACAGTATAGAAGGCAGTGGTGTTATCAGCTTTCACAGTTAGGTTTGGAACTGCATAATCGAATCTGAGATCGTTTTCCCAGAGAAGGAATTTTAGCTGTTTCATTAATTATTAATGGCTTAGTTTATGACTGATTTGTGCGCAAGTGTTAATAAATATAATGCTTTAATAATTATTATACTCTTAATCTTTCAATTAATTATCGTGGGCGAAGCCGTGGGCACCTGCTAGTTTATTACGTTACAAGGAACATGAGCAGGATGACCAACATGACAATGACAATAATGCTTGACTTTGTTTTATGTGATCACTTATCTAGTACATCACAGTGAAGAGGATGAGATGATGAATCACCAGCTTGAACCTGTCTTACAGCTCCCTCTGTTATACATACAGATGGTACAATTGTATCTTATGAAACCTACATTTATATGTATCTGACAACTCAAGTTTTCTTCAGGATAACCAAAGTACAGTGCATCTCAGCCAGATTGCGGCCGCATGCCACATGCCGTGCTTCTCTTGTGATGACTCAATACTTCCCGCGTCGCGGCCAGCTGTGTGTCCCCGCAGATAAGTCATCAATTCCTGCATAGCCTGCAGTTAAGCATTGTTCACGTGTTGTACAGACGTGAAAGTGTTATCCTGTAGTTGTCACAACTAAAAGAAAACATTAGGATAAACTCAATAACGGAAGAGCAATTAATGCGTGTTAATCAGAATTTCCTATCACGATGCCAAAAATGTGTGGATATAGGAGGAGGACATTTCCAGCATCTCCCGTAACAAGGTGGGTCCCTATTTTCGCTATTTCAAACTAATTTAATTTATTTTCATTGTCACGCACGGACGAAGTCAGGCAACTGCCGGGCAGTTCCTTTGCTGCATACTGGGGATAGGAGCGTCAGCTGGGGGGAACCCAACGCGAGGTGCAGCGGCCACAATCTGTCTGAGATTCACTGTGTAAAATTACCTTTATTAGGAAATCTGAGCAACACACTATCTTACGAGCAGGAAATAACTTCAAAACAGTGTAGTATTCATTAACATTTTATTAAAAATAAAAACAATTCATAACAACATTTATAATTACTTTGATATTCATATAATCTCATTTTAAAAATGAGCACAAAAGGGGTAAAACACACACTGCATTCTAATATATCAATACTAGTATAAACCTGTCTGTTACTCACATTGCACTACTTGGTTTTTGCTACCCTATTATTTCTAACTGTGACACAAGAACAAAATAAAATCATGTCACCATGCGTATCATACGCTATTTTTTAGAAATAATAATAAATGCTAGATTTGCTGGGCGCACAGACAGCTCTTATTGATTTTCTGGTACAGGATTGCCAACTTAAAGACAACAGTTTTCACCCACCAACTATGACAATTTAACGATGACCGTGAGAAATTTCATATTTTAGAAGGCATAATGAATTTTAATATTTTAAATTTTTGTCAAACTGAATCTAAATAATCATATGCAAATGTGCTTAACTTAAAAAGAGTATTTTCCACGCAAAGCAATCATGGAGTGGCATAATTAATATCATGTGCCATTAAAAGTGCTTCTTTTACCTTCGGCATCTATAAAAGATATTTCATACAGCACAAACAAGTAGTAACATTATAAAAACTTTATCTTATCACTCAAACTTCACTTCTAAGTGTTAACTTACACATAACGCTTTTCACAAGCATCCTCAGATGAGGTCCCCTGCCGGGTCTGATGTTGAACCGATAGATGTCTCTGTAGGACAGATCATTTTGGAGATAAGGTCGCAAGTTAAAATGCAAAGACTGCAGAAAATTTTATATAGGTATGACAAAAAGAAATTTGACTGCAACACACAAGGAACACTTACGGAATATAAGGTACAAACAGTTTGAAAAATCTACAGTTGCTATCACTATTGGAT
Source organism: Ectobius pallidus (assembly GCA_964059195.1). Taxonomy (NCBI): domain Eukaryota; kingdom Metazoa; phylum Arthropoda; class Insecta; order Blattodea; family Ectobiidae; genus Ectobius; species Ectobius pallidus. The sequence continues at coordinate 1,505,187 of CAXKWD010000012.1, forward strand.
CAATGAACACGAGATTGAGGATGACTTAAAGAGACATCTATCAGCCCAAGAAAGGGCCCAGTAGTGGACATCTGAGGTTGCAAGCAAGTTGCTTGTGTAAGTAAACACTTAAAAGTGAAGTTGAGTGAAAAAATAAAGTTTTTTTATAATTTGATCTCTTCACTGCGAATCCCGCAATACTTTATGTATGATTAAGTAGTCCCTCCAGGGACGTAGCGCCACAGAGTTTAGTTTTTAGTAACAGTTAACATCGCTACTTAATGGACAACGAGACACAAATACTGCATTATTACATTATAGCACACTACTGGGTAACAATATCTTAGAGATGTGATTCCCAGCCAATAAGAGCTCCAATATCCACTCTCAACATCAGGAAAAACTCAAGTCATTATTTGTAAATTTTGCATAAAATATTTTTCACACAGAACTTACATTTCCTATCATTAATAAAATAGTTGATTCATAAGAAAGCTTTCATTAAGATCTCGGAGGAAACAAACAGCTTCTATGGGCCTCAGAAAGAAAATCAATGCAAAGTTTACAAATACGGCCAGGAAGGATTATAAACACACAATACTGTCACTGTATTTACTCGCATAATGGATGCAACCCAACTTATCGCGTAAAAAATAAATAATAAAAATTCCCTGAGTAAGTCACATCTCAATTGTAACAAAAAATTGTTTTAATGAAATCTGAAGTTGTTAAGATTGTAATCGTAATTACCTCTTATTAATGGTACTCAACAACTGTCGATTAATATCGCAGTATTCTTAGGACATCTGTGCTGATAAACTTGTGTTTGGACAATGGATAAGAACCAACTGAAATATTGAAGTTGTACAGCGAGTTTTAGACTGAAAGTCAAGAGATTTGTGGAAGAACACGGGGACAGAATTTACAATGTCTGAGTGTAATGTGTGTAAGTGTTTCTCGTCTCTCCTAACAATCGTCAAATGTGCAACACAGTCAATACATTGGTCACTGCCAGTGCACCTTTTAATGAGTTTTTTTTTTTCACTAAGATTTTTTCCTCGCATTACAGACACATGCTAGTTGTTTTTTAATAAAAATGTGGGGAAAAAGTGCATTTATTATGCGGGTAAACACAGCACTCCATCTGGGAATCACAATCTTTAAGCGAAGGACATGTAACATCTACGTTTCAGTGTGGTCATCTGCCTAGGACTTAATAAAAAGAAGTTTCACACAGTGATAACAATTCAATATTCTACAACCACACACAAATAGCCTGTGTTCCTCCCCCAAAAGAAATAACAGAAAACAATTGAGAATTACCTCTCATTATAAAATTATATAAAAACTTCCTGTGTACTAAACATTGGAATGAGACAGAATTCACACCGGGATATTATACTCACACGTAACATCCATTTGATTACATTTATATTGTTTACATTACTAAAGTTTCATCTGGTCCTACAAGTCTATTCTGTTAAGGAAATCCACATTCAAATACATAAGTCCATAATGTGTTCGAAATAGAACATAAGAAATCTTTTTGAGATGTTACTCGAGTGTAAGAACAGTGTCCACATGACCAGCCCTTCCCAAAGTTTACATCAAAACATCTGCTTTTGTGCAAATTCCTTGTTAACTATTACTTCATACTGATCTTCTAGATCAGAAATAATTCCATTGCTCATGATATTTAATGTCGGAAACTGAAAATTACCGGAAACAGAAATTCATGAAAGTAAAGACCATGTACATAAAGGAGAAGGAAGAAAACTACAGCTGACTGAGAAGTCACTCTTCACATTGTGACGCAAATAACTAAGCTCCCATGTCATGAAAAGAAAAGCATAGTTATTTCTTTTCATTTCCATTTTACCACTTTCTTTTCTGATAATTCTGTTTTGAAGTGAAACTTCTTTAGCCGTGGTAGGGGTAAATCCAGAACTTGTGCTACGCTCAAAATTCGTCAGGAAATTAGTGTCACACTATAAATCGTCACGAAATTAATGAGGTGTGATGGAACAGACTGCACAGAAAACAATCAACTCAATGATTAGGCTTATCCAAGATTTAAAAAATCCAAACATTAAAATATTGAAAATCCAAAATTGAAAAAATGTAAAAATCTAAAATAAAAAATCGAAAAATTAAATTAAAAAATCCAAAAAATTAAAAATCCGAAATTTAAAAAATCCAAAATTCCAAAATTAAACAATTCAAAGATCCAAAATTAAAAAGTCAAAAAATCCAAAATATAAAAAATTAAAAAATCCAAACATCCAAAATTAAAAAAAAAATCAAAATTAAATAATTCAAAAATCCAAAATTTAAGAAATAAAATATCCAAAATTTAAAAATCAAAAAAATTAAAAATTCAAAGACCTAAAATTTTAAAAAATCCAAAATTCCAAAATAAAAAAAATTAAAAGATTAAAAATTTAAAAAACCCAAAATTTAAAAAGTCCAGAAACCCAATATTAAAAAGTCAAAAAATCCAAAATTGAAAAAATCCAAATAATCCAAAAATTAAAACAAGTTTCACTTCTGTTGTGTTGCGTTCCATGCACACTTTTTTTCTGTGGTATATTTTCCTTCGACTCTAATTCTGTTAACAGTTGGAGGAAATCTGTAATAGTTGGCATCTTTGAAAATGCACTAATTCCAAATTCATTAAACTTGTACTGGCATGAAGACACTCAGTTCAAACAAGCAATGAAACAGACTCTTGTATTGGTTATGCTTCTTGAATGTGACGGAGCTACAGTTCAGGGGTTGCAGTATGCAATCAGTTTTACATTCAACATGCCATCTTTTTAAATACCTGGCCCTCGGTTTGCTTGAACTTCAACATTTTAAAAAATACAATAGTTTTACTTTTTTCGTGGTGGAATTACTGAACTAAAATTTGACATAATTTCTGTCAGGTCTCCTTTTTCATGTCAGGAAGATGTGTTTAGCTTGCAGACGGCAACACGCCTCCCTGTCATCAGACTCGTGGAAGACTACTTGAACATGATCTAAAAATACCACAGTACAGTTCTTCTCTTATAACAATAACAAGCAATCGCTAATGTATCTCAAGGCTTCGTGTACACTACAGCATAAAAGTAACAATTTTACAGGACACAGGTTTATATTTTGATGATTTTCTGTTTCATAAACACACTGACAACCTTACATAAAATTGGAAAAATGTTTTCATGAATATCAGATCGTTCATAATGAACACTGGTAGTAGTGATATCAGCAGTAATTTTTATCAAAATTACTCCACATTCTGCCAAATTTGTTACGTAGAATTGTAAAATTGTAAAAAATTACGAAGAAGTTGTTAAAAACCGTGGCACAACTGAATGATAAGATTAACACTTTAAAACACTTATGCACCACTTACGTCAAACATAAAATTAGTAGGACATGTTTCGGGAGACCTTCTCCCATCCTCGGCTACTGGTCTACTGGCGTGCCGGACTCTCGGCTGCTGGTAATACCGCCCTGCGTACTGCTTCCCCCTCTAGGGGAAGTGTTAAAGTGTTAATCTTATCATTTGTTACGTAGGTGTGTAGAATGTGTAATCGTTCAATTATTTTCAAGAGCAAAGCTAGTAATCGATTGCTTATGCATCACACTCAATACTGCAATCTATAATATTTTGGGTGCTCTGATATTTCATATGACATACAGAGGTAATAACCATGAAACGGGACATGTGTTCATAATTGATTAAATGCAGGTGAAAGTCTATATTGTAATAATTAGTTCATATTAACATACTCAGTGGAACCCCCTCATATCGGTCACAGAAAGCACGAGTCATGGAATATGAAGAGTTAAGCTTGGCTATGCTCAAGCTCCGAATTGCATCAGTTTATCAGTGCATACCTCAGCATTGTTGTCTATAGTCGGGTGCAAGTATTGCTGATTTGTGGCAGGGGTGCATTGTTGGGCTTTCCAATGTCGGTTAAAGTAATTCAGTGATAGTAGAGAAGCGTAAAGAGTATAACACAGCTCCACCTGAGGTCTTATCTTCAAAAAGGGCACAATCAAAAGAGGCAATAGGCAAGGTGAGGGCACCAGAGAAAAGCATTGCCAACTGCAGGACCGTTAAAAGATAATCCACGAATAGTTGAGTCTGGATTGGCGGCATTAAGCCCGTGGGCATATGTTGAAAGAACAACACATGAGAGAATGCTCCACAAAAGCAAGACAATTATATAAACACCACCTAGCAGGTGAAAAACGGCAGTGGATGAAGCATGGATTTATCTTGACAACGAGTGGGCCAAAAGGGGCATTCCGTCATCTGGGAAAGCAAGGAAAAGTTTTCCAAGGGGTTCAAGGTGGTCAGGAGCAGCTCAAGATTCACAGAGTTGCAAGAAACGTTAAAATCAATGCAGGGTACTACCAAACAAGTGTCATGAATCCCGACTGTGCCCCAAAAGGTAGGATCCAGCCACAGTTCCAGATCATCCGAGGATTAAGACCGCCAAAAAGCTCTGGAAACAGGTACCGACATAATACTATTTGAAAGGATCGCTCACCAATGGATTTTTGTGGGTTTGGGCTCCTGAAACACCGCCTTGCTTCTCAAGGTCCAACCACAATTGAGGGTCTGTGGAAAGTCTGCCAGAAGGAATGGAGTAACATCTTCCTTCCTGTTCTCTTTCAATGGAAACTGCGTTGCAAAGCCTGTGGTCATCACGTTGAACACAATTGGTGGTGGTGAAAGGGAGTCTCACCACGAAGAACATAAGTAAACATTGGCCTCCGTAAATGAAAGAGAAGGGATTCATATAAACAGTAACAGAACAGGTAAGCAAGGAAATAAGGGGAAAATGGAATGAGGGAAGTGGAAGTACAGCTGGTGACTGAGATGTTAAATCAATCCACAGAAGAAAGTCGATAATTAAACAAAGAAATTGTTGACCTAAGACAACAAAATATGTTGCTCGCCGGTAATGACAGTGTTGAAGTAAATGAAGAGGAAATACTACACACCAGCCAACATCAACTAGAAATAGATTTGAAATGTTACAGTATCAGAGAACACAACTCATAACCTCCTAGATAGAAATACAAAGGGAACAAGATGCTTAGTTGGAGGTCAAGAGAAGGTCAACTTAACCCAAACATACAACAGGAGAGAAATAAACAGTAAAGTAATTGTCATGGGTGAAGTAGAAGAGTTAAGACACAATGATAATGACATGGGAGATACCAGAGTAATCCTTAAGAGAAGAGGAGCATTAACTAACTCTTAGCGTGGTGGAAGAGAGCACTGGCTAAAACTTATTACCTCAAGTGGATCTGCCATTCTTAAGTTAGAGATGATGTGTTTGAGAGATAAACAATTCAAAAACTACTATGCCTCACCTTCACATTATTAAAGAAGTTAGAATCCCTTCTCACAATAATACAGAATAATATTAGCACACGACGATGGAAACAGATGAAATCATATCAATAGGTCTCAGACTACCGGCGATTACATAGACATAGTACAAAGGCATGGACCAACGAGGATAAATATTCACTCTATAATCCAGACACTCGGACCACAAAGCTCCAAAACTTGCGACAAATGGAAAACAAGAAACAGTCAAATTTAACTCAACAAAACATTTTACACGTTACAGAAAATCTAAGTAAAATAAGATGGTTATCTGAGGAATCTCAACCAGTAAATGCCAATTCTAATGAACTTCTAAATAGCTTTAATCCAAAACTACACTATCAAAAAATCTCTAAATTCGGTGTCACGAGGCATAAGAGTTTCAAGTAAGAAAAAAATACAACAGATACTGATATTATAAGAAATACAAAAACATATCAAAAAAGTAAAACAAATGGCCAATGAAGATTATATTACAAATTTGCATAATAAAAGCAAGGCAACTTTGTTAATAATTAAAAGAGAACTTGGATTAGATCAGGAAACAAGTGCAAACCCTAACATACATAACTGATCGCAATTCAGAAACGGGATGTATCCCCAAATTAATACTGTGACTCCTAATGAAGTAAATAACATTATGAAGTCTCTAGTGGCTGGAATGAGGTGCCACCATTTATTATTATATGTGAACAATTAATCAGTCACTCTCAAAAAGGAACATTCCCAGAAAAACACCAATACACAAAGGAGGAAGTAAAGAATTTGAAAACTACCGACCGATATCTGTGCTCTGCCCCTTCTCTGTCATATTTGAGAAAGAAGTACATTTCCAATTATATACCTACTTAGAGTGTTTATGATAAAATCAAGAATAGTCAACATGGCTTTAACAAATACACAGAGCCTACAATAATGTGCGATATGTCAAAAGCGTTTGTGTTAGCCATGAAATACTCATTAATAAATTAGCTTTCTATGGAATTAGTCTAGATTGGTTGAAGTCCTATTTAACAGAAGGTAAAAGAGAATCTAACTGGAAATTAATCATGGATGGAGCACCGCAAGGGCCAGTCCTCGGACCATTAATGTTTATACTGTATGCTAATGATATACCATGCAATGTGTCAGGAAAAATTATCCTTCATAAAGACGATACATCTGTTTTAATAAAAAAAAAAATCCTGCGAAATTAGCAAGAAACATAAATACTGTCATGGCAGACTTAGAAGGATGGTTTACTGTAAATGGACTAAAACTGAATAAAACAAAAACAAAATGGCTCGGAGACTTTACAAAACACAAACTAAAATACTAGCACATGCTTCAACATGACTGTCTTGTCTGGAAAATAATTTGTCAACTCAGTCATGACCTGTGGTATTATTATATGGGGAAACCTAACAGGGTTAATTCATGCAAAAATATGTGACTAGAGAGGTATTAATTTCTGCATACTATGCTTATGTTCATAGCCATTTAACTTATGGTACTCTACTTTGGGGTAATTGTAGTTCTGCACTTAACATCTTCAAATTACAGAAGAAGGCTTTAAGGATAATCTATGGTGCTGATTGGAAAGCCCACTGTAAACCTCTTTTCATCTCATCTGGTATTCTCAGCCTACCATCTACAGTAAAACCCCCTTTTTACACTTTTCAAGGGACTGATTAAAAAAAGTGTAAATGGCAGGAAAGTGTAAATTGCAGGAAGTGTAATAGCTGTAATGTTATATATTGCAAAATTTAATACTTGAAAATAAATATAGATACCTATGTACACTTACATTATCTATACAAAATATGTTGCACATTGCAAAGAAATGCATTTTCTATTGTTTTATTTCAACTTCATAATACCACCAAAAATCATGCAAAACAAAAACACTGGCAATGATTCAAATTACGATGAATTATGCTATTTGAATAACTACAATACATTAAAAAGCAGTAAATTGCACCCGCACAGAAGAAAACCAACTTCACCTGGACTAACACAAATAAAAACTGACACTGCGTCTAAGAGAGTTGGCAACATAGCGGAAAATTTTGTTAAGGGAAAGCAGTTCTTCATTGAAAACCAATGTTGCCAATAAAGAAAATGTGTAAATGGCAGGAAATGCAACTGTTTGAAAGTTGTTAATGACAGGAACACTATGTATTATCGGAATAGGATAAAAGATGGGTCCAGCAGAAAATGATGTAAAAGGCAGGAAAATGTAAATGACAGGAATGTAAAAAGGGGGTTTTACTGTATATATATTTTACAGTGTTTGTTATATGTTAAGAGTAATTCTGATAACTTTAAAACTTATTCTGATGTACATACCTTTGGCACCAGAAATTGCAATAACATTTTACAGGATCAATGCTTGTTTGCAACAACCAAACATAATTTTAGGTACATGTCAGTGAAAATGTTTAATTCTCTTCCGGTTGCTACTAGAAATTTAACTTTTAAACACTTTAAAGGCTTAGTACTGATGAAACTAAAACAAATCTGCTTCTACAAAAATGATGAATTTTTTGAGGTAGCCAAAAACTTTAAATAATCTTTCAGTACCTACTATTTGACCTACACATTGCACTTTTTATTTATTTATTTATTGTTTTGTAGTGTTGTATTGATCCTGTATTTCTTTGTATCTCTTTATATTTCAATGTATGTATTTCTAATATTATTCTTGTACCCTTGTACTATAATAGTTTGTTATATTGTTGTTATATTGTATCCTATACCGCAGAACTGCGGTCAAAATGGATTAAATAAATATGAAATATGAAATATTACAAATACATTTCCTTTGCAATACCTCTATGAGGTAATGATTACTAGAAATGTATACGAGTACAAACATTAACACAAGATTTCAAAATAACCTGAAGTACCCTATGCACAGATTAGACAGCATACAAGGATATGGTTTAAATCAAAATCACACTGCTCAGTGAAGAATGTACACTAGGCATCGCTAACTTATGCATGTGTAGCCTTTGCCTTGTACACACACGCTGACGAGCTTATGCTCACTTGTACATGCATGTGATAATAAAATATTCTACTCTATTCTATAATGAAACTCTATAATAATTAATCTCTCTGAGATGGATATTCTATATTAAGGACAATGAAACGTAAAATCAACATAAAAAGACTCTTCCAACTTCTCTTAACGGGACTTGAGAAAATCATACATCTGCATAAAATATTATCTGTTAACTTCGTTTTGTACTTGTTAGAATGCGTGTCCTCACGAGCTTAGTGCAGTGTGCTCCATGACTATTACGAGCATAAAAAATGTGATGTGCGTAAACTGGAAATATGCAATGAGCGATGAAAGAGCTGTAAATCTGGTTAATACTGTAGTGTGCCTAGTGTTGCCTATGTGGATTGTGTAGATTGTATCATCTAGGGTAAGTACCGTATTGGCCCGAAAATAAGACAACCTCGAATATAAGACGACCCTGAATTTTTGAAGGGTAGTTACGAAAAAATAAATAAAATAGCTTATTAGTACATTTTGCTTCACATAAAACAGAAGTTTGAAGTTCGTGTCGTAACTTCTTCTCTCGCCTTTATTTACGCATTGAGACAATGAAGATCCTTTCTTTTCCACATGGCCTGCCATGTTGGTGGTCAAACAAAGCATTATGTGTAGAGAATAGAGATTCCAAACAGTGCAATTCACGGCAGTACAAGGAGAAGCACGAATTCGGGAACAATAAAGTTCGGTAAAATTCGGTAATTTCCGCACGACTTTGACCTTGATTCGGACGCACGCCATTTGCGTGGGGATACCCTTGTGTTCTGTGGGGATACCCGCTACACACGTGCGTCGTGCACAGCTGCATTCATGACTGGAGAGTTGTTGAGTCTTAGGCTGCGCATATAAGACGAGTATAGTTTTTAAAAGCACATTTTCAGGGAAAAAACATCGTCTTATATTCGGGCCAATACGGTACGTAGATTAATTTATTTCCTTCAAACCTGTCCATTAAAGAGAGGTTTCACGGCCTCCTGGGAAGTTATTACCAGAATCAAAGTGCAGCAATGCATTAAACAAATGCTACCAACTTTGGCAACTTGTATGTCCCCCCTTTCAATTCTGCATTACAGAAAAGTAATATGATTACCATGTTAAAGTAAAAACTGAGATTTACCAGACATTGTTTTAAAAACAAAATGTTAATGAATTAAAAACTAGCAATTGTTTGTACTGTTACAGAGTGAATTGTACTGATATAATAATCTGTAAGAAAATATGAATCTAAGATTTCAGGTTTCATGTACTACGCAGTTATGTGGTATCTTTGCTTGCCTTTCTGCGAGCGTTTAGAATTAATTTGCCTACTACATACATAGCAATGCCCACGATGTGCCCTGCGAAGTAGATGGAGCCCCAGAACTTCAGGGTGAGGTCGACACGCAACAGCAGAAATACAATAGCCATGTATGCGAAAGCTTGCATCTTGAAGAACCACAAGAAGAAACCCCAAAACTTTTCCTCCTGAAAAACAAAGAAAACAAGTTTTACTCTAATCCATTTGATACAAAACTTAAACTAAAAATAACATCTGCTCAAAACAGAATCTGATTATAGTTAAGAATCAAGTAAACGACTACATGAGTTATTTGAGTCTAGATGTTGACAGCGATCAGCAAATGTGTTATGAAGTGGGATGAGCAACACCACAGCAGCTTCGTGAACGGTCCTAAAAGCATAAACTCTTCTCGGAGGATTGCCGAGTTCTTCCCAGTATTAGTTTCCACCTTACTCGGCTTGTGACTGTAGCCGTGATGTTGGACTTGGCTAGATCATCTGCCTTCTCATTGCCTCCGACTCCAACATGGAGGCTTGATAGCTTTTTGCGACAGGTGATGGTTCTCATACAGACAGTCTCTGAGCAGGAGGATCTGCTCTTTTTGAATCCTTATTGGTTAATACTGAGCAGACCGGAAAATGCACAGTACAATATTGGTTTAACTATTTGATGACTTTGCTCACAACTGGAATGAAAGAGATTGGTCTGAAGCTAGAGCTTTTGAATATACAGGAATAACTTGTGCAATTTTAAAGCTACTAGGAAAAATAGATGGTAGTTTACACAAAGTGTTGATGGTTCTTATATACACTGACAGGCAAAAAAAACCGATCACTTAAAGAAATTTTAAAAAATCAAGTTTAAATCAAAATTATGAAGAAGGCTTGAAATAAAATTACTGCAACTGTATACTTTTTTTGCCAGACCAGTGTCTTCTGGTATAACCGCCTGTTTCTCGAAATCTTCTCACGGCCTCTTGCACCTAAGGTTGCAGCGGCATAACGGAGGCTGCGTCCATCATCAATTAGAGCAACAGCTTTGGCAACGTCTTCGGGACTGAGAGGCATAATTTCAACAAAACTTACCTACAGAATTACTTCGATGCAAAGGAATACAGTTTCCTTTCAGTTTGGAAGGAAATGACGCAATACAACAATGAAACATCTTGCAATGTGTATGACAAGCTAGTGCACATAATCAATGAGATCGGAAACGGCCTATCACGATGTTTTTTGTTTTGTTTGGTGATAAAGTGAAGATATTAAGAAAGCGGATATGCTGTACCTATTAGCTAAGGGTCCAATAAAAATAATAATTCATCCTCACCAACAACAATGTATAAACATCCAACCAATTTATGTTAATCTTAAAATTACAACAAATTTTACATTGATTAGTTTTTTAGCCTGTCAGTGTATTAATAATCTGATTGGTAAACCATAAATATGTTTACTCTCTCATTTCTTTTATTTTGCCACTACTCTGAGCACATTTTTCATTTGAACTTAATAATTTAAATATTCTTTAAATGAAGTAACATGATTTTGAATGTTATCCTTGATAGTTGATAAAGTTGCCTTACTCACCAGTCCTGTCGTGTTTCTCCTGATCTTCACATAGACGTCCTCTATAGGCAAGTACATGGGAGCAGTCATGAGGCAGAGGTAATAGCCAGCGTACACTCCGTGCCACACTGCCGACACAGTCATTGTGATGAGAGCTCTGCAACATAAGTCACATAGTTATATCCTAAGCCACAGACACCTCAGATGAGTATATCACGATGGAAAATAATCACCGAGAGACCAAACAGATTTTATTGAAGGTGAATAACATGTTATTTTGAACAAGAAAAACTGATGCAATAAGCACTGAGATGGGAAAGGCTACTGAAAGCACCTATGAGGTCCCTGTCAGGAAACATATGGCATGTCACTAACTAATTATTTCTAATTTTTGTACTACGTTTTCGGTCTTGTGTTTTAATGCAAGTAAACACGAAGCATGCAATATGCGCTACTGAATTTTGTAATTTATTGGCAGATTCTGTGATGTATTTCTGTTTTTGTGTTGAAGGTTGAATGCTGTAAAACAGGACTGAACCCTAGGAACCTAGGATGGCATTACCCACTGCTCTACCAGGCTTGGATGAATTTAAAAATAAAACAAACTGCTCAAGGAGAAATAACTGTTTAAGACTATAAAATATGTTTTATTTGTATGGCCATTGTATTCCCATAAGGCAGGTTGTCTATTCTCGCAATGTAGTGAAGAACTGCTAGTGTTGTTGGGAGGCAGGGAAATCCTACTCAAGTGCCATTAGCATTATGTAGGCTGTTGGAGCTATCAGGGGTGTGCAGTGTGAGTGCCCACCTATAACTTTCAGGAATGTCTCACAAACTAAATTAAAATGACATCTTGTCGTCGCATTACAGAGAAGATGTGCAAAGTCACTAGGCTGTTCAACAGAATAACACTAATGAAGATGTAAACCAGGCATAAGTGGCTTCTATAAATATCACAAGATGTTTATTTCATTCCACATCCAGCCTTTCTTGTGTTGTGTACATGAAAGTGAGATGAGGATGATTGGGTGAGTGTGTTCATTCTTGTTCTGGAATGCAGTGCACTCAGCCTTGTGAGGACAACTGAGGAGCTCCTTCATAAATAAGTAGTGGTTACAATCATAAAGCCTTGAGTGTTGGCATGCTGACTACATGCCCAGGCAGATGTGATGTTACTCCTCAATCATTATCATTATTATTATTATTGTCCATTCTCAACACCCATTTGATTTTTAGGTACAAGTTAACTAACGAGCTACAATGCGTAGATACAAACTCCAGCAACATCTTGACTCACAATAATTCATAAAGGAGACGTTATTTCCTAAAGCAACTAGTGTAGATATGTGTACTACCCGCATGCCATTTCTTGGCCGCTGGATTTACGGGGAAGTGAGAGTCGGGGGGAACAAAAGATAGCTAGTCCGCCAGTCTTTCTGCAGTGTTGTCAACCAAAGAAATCACGTTTCAGCAGAATCGTGCGTATGGTATTTTATGTAGTGAAATTTAATATACAATTTTAATGCAATCCATTTATATAACGTAGAAACGGTATTGCGTAACAATTAATTACACGTCATAAGGGTTTGGTTATCAAATAAGAATATTATCTATATTAATAAAAGGAAGTGTCTGTCTTTCCTTCTGTCTGTCTGTCCGCGATGCCCAGCGAATTCTACTCAACGCAGAGATCTGAAATTTTAAACATTGGTGGACTGAAGGGTCGGAAAATGCACGTCGAAGCCGGAATTTTACTTTTCGCTTTAGTTCGTGAGTTATGAGTGAAACACGGGCAGAAAACGTGCATTTTTTTGGGTTTTCGAAGCATCATTTTCATTAATACATTTCAATGTCAAATCAATTAAAGTTGGCTTTGGCTATTTTTGTCATACCTTGGAAATAAAAAAATACATCGCGATCGCTTGATTTTTAAAGTCCATCCTGGATGATTCATTTGTTTAGAGTGTCAAGGCCCGCAGACATATGAAATTTTCAACCTGCACAGAAGTAGGATAATCAACATAGGCCTAAATATGGTCAAACATTGTTCGATTTGAACGAAACTCACTATACAAGGGTTTTCTGGGCCAAGGAACTCGAATCTGAGGTCGCTTTTACCAGGGGACACTACCTAATCGTGGAATGCACTCCACGTGATTTAGGTGTTAATAATTATAATGATTTAACTATTATGCTCTTAATTTTTAGATTTTAATTTTTGAAATAATTATCGCGGGGGAAGCCGCGGGCACATGCTATCTTATAGTAATAAAAGGACGTGTTTGTTTGTCTGTCCGCGATGCTTAGCGAAATCTACTGAACGCAGAGATTTGAAATTTTAAACATAGATGGAATGAAAAGTGGGCGAAAGCACTTCGAAGCCGGATTTTTAATTTTAGCTTTCGTTCGCGAGTTATGAGTGAAAAACTGGCAGAAAACATGATTTTAGTGCTGTCGAAGCATCAGATTTCAGTAATACATTTCAATGTCAAATCAATTGCAGTTGGCTTTGGCTATTTTTCTCATACCGTGGAAATAAAAGCATCGCGATCGCTTGAATGTTGTAAGCCCAAGCTGGTAGATTCATTTGTTTAGAATGTCAAGGCCCGTAGACATATGAAATTTTCAACCTACACGGAAGAGGGATAATCAACATAGACGTAATTATGGTTAAACATTGTTCGATTTGGACGAAACTCTCTATACAGGGATTTTCTGGGCCAAGGAACTCGAATCTGAGATCGCTTTTACCAGGCGACGCTATCTAATCATGGTATAGTCCACGTGAATTAGGTGTTAATAAATATAATGATTTAACTATTATGCTCTTAATTTTTTATTTTTGAAATAATTATCGCGGGCGAAGCCGCGGGCACATGCTAGTACATAATATAGGCTCAATATTTTTACACTGGATGACTAATTTTAAGCATAAAGAAGAGTCTTAGCAGAACATGCTTCACCATTTCGTGTTGTTAAACGTAAGAGAGGTAAGGCATCTAAAAGTGGAGAAAACTACGGGCCTAATTTTAAAAGTATTTAATATGTTTAGTGAAAAGTTTGCTCAACTTTCAGTCCATGAAATTGACATCAGAGTTCACGGGATCATCAGAAATTAGCACATACGGAATTCTTAAAGAGGTGAGGAAAGTGTTGGATGTACAATGACGTGTTTGTGAAATCAGCAATTCGAAAGATTGTATTTTTCCCCATAATTCCATATCAATAAATAAATAAGGATCTTGAGACAGAATGAAAGCTTAGTATTGAAGCCACTAGATGTCAGGGTGTATAGCATACTTCGTGTTTCAATGTTGTCAGCTCTACCTACGGAACTGAACGAAACCTACCAAATGAGGACTAGGGAGCCGAGCACCCAAGAAATCGCGTGCGGGTAGTACTAGTGGAATTGTCTCTTCCAATTTGTTTGCTGTAAGAACACAAAAGACTTAAATATTTGTTTCTGCCTTGGTGTGTGCGTGGCTCAATGCCATGGCGGGTTTGCCTCTTCTCAAGTCAGGTTTCTTAGAATATTGATGACTTTAATTTTTGTTTAATTTTCAGTTTGACGTAAAAATAGTTTGTTTTCAGTTTAGGATAACGACTCCACTAGGGCAAACAATCTTCCATAGTCTTAGCCCAGGGTGAATATATGTTTGTATTATACAAGGCCAGTTACATGAATTTCAGTACAAGGAACTTTTGTATTAAAATAAGAATTCAAAGATTGGCAACCTTTGGATGTACACAAGGTTGCAAAAGAAATACTAATAATGTAAAATCACTACTACTTGTTAGGCTAATAAAATCTCACTGAAAATTAAATTGGTTAAAAATTGTAATGAAGAAAAATAATTGAACAAACCTTGTAAGTACCAAACTTCACCAGGCGTGTGCATATATATACATATATACGTTTTTTTTTTTTTTTTTAATTTAATTTCAATCGTTCAGCATTACATTGCTATGTCAGATTGGTGATAACCATTGGAGATTTGTAACAGTAGGCCTATTAGTATTCTCGCTATAGAGGTGAGTCAATGTTTGACCCCTCACTCAAAATTACGCTTTAAAGTTATCTGACATAGGCTAATTATGGTCACAGGCTTGAACTTAATCAAAGAACTATATCTTGAGGCAAACGAGGTTTAAGTCGCCGTGCATTGTGGGACTTTTGTCCGAGGCCATAATACTGTGCCCCTGAAACATGTTCTAGATTATTAAGAAAATGTTTAGTCAAATTAGAGATGTGTTCATGAATATACTGTACACCGAGTTCACTGTGTAATTGGTTGTTTCGAATAAACCAAGGAGAGTTCACTGACATTCTTAGAACCTTGTTCTGGAATATTTGGAGACGCTGAATTTTTGTTTTTGATGCACTACACCATATAGGACATGCATATAGCAGCAGAGGCCGGAGTATGCTTTTATAAAGCAAAAGAGTATAATCCATTCTGAGAGACGATTTCCTGTTCATAATTGGGTATAACTTCATCAGTCGGGCATAAGCTTCATTTAGTTTTGTGTTTATATGGGTGTGCCAAGTCAGTCGTCGATCTAAATGTAGTCCCAGGTACTTAACAGATTTGTCTGAAGAAAGCCAGGTTACTGATGAATCATACATCTTGATATCAGGGGGAACTTCAGGCCTTCTCAGTGTAAATATTTTCAGTTGACTTTTCTGGGGGTTTAACTGAATGCGCCATTTTGATAACCAGTGTAAGAATAGATCTAATGAAGACTGTAATTGTGTAGTAGCTGTAATTATATTATGATGAGAAGTATATATCACTGTGTCATCTGCAAATATATATACGTGGCCCTCTAATCAATATCAGAGGTAATAGTAACAGATATAACATGGCATTATAACCATTAATAAAAATGTATTATTCAGGAAATAAGTAAATACTAAAGAAGGAATTAAAATGAAGAAGTAGTTAAGTGACGTAAACACATGCGCCATGGTCAGCACGAGCTGTTGTTACTTTGCATTCACTCTTTTCGTTCTCTGAAATTTTTTCTTTGCGCTTAGATTTTTCCTTTAAATAATATATATTGAGTAATCCATTTTTTTTCACTTTTACAGTTTATCTATCTTCTTCGTCTGATTTCTCTTTAAATATCTTCTGGCTCTTTTCTGCTGAAGATAGATTTTTCTCATCTTCAATTTGTTCAGCCAGTCGTAATTAACTCTGTATTTTCTCGCCCTTTCGGATATTTGTCTTATCCTTTACTTGGTAAACATTATTTTAGATGGGGGGAAGTTTGGCCTATGTAGGCTTGGTTAGTTTAAATTGGGTAAATTTTTCACTGTTGGTATCTGTTCCATTTTTCATGATGTCTATAGAAAATGTCCAATTTGACCTGCTTTGCATAAAACAGGTGGAACTCAATGGTTATATCTTTAATGATGTTTGCACTGTTTCATTAGTCATTTCTGCCATGTTCATCAAGCATCAGCGATTTCTTAAGTGTTGTAGGATTATTGCGGCACACCTTTGCCTCCTTGTGGTAGAAGCTTCATCAATGGCCGACTGATTGGATGCCCCCAGGTGCCTTACATCCGACGCCTCACAGTCGCCATTTCTACGCTGCATACCTTTAGCAACGGTATTATTTGAGACAGAGTGATATTGTTATTTTCCCATTTATATGCGATCGTTCCACTAGCCTCGTAAAATGTATGCCATTACTGACTGTAAATATTCAACTGATTATTTCGTGTATTCAATTAGTTTTGTGTTTCTAACTAATTATACTACTATGCAACGAACTTCCCTCGCTATTGTAATATAATGCATTATTTCATTATTTCACTGCATTCCTGTGTTTTCACTGCATTATGTCACAAAGGCAGGAAACAGGATTTCCCTATTTCCCTATTGTTATTCAATTGTACAAGGTGCGGCAACATAACTTCCTTTTTTGAAATGGGCGCCATTCAGGCTGTAGGGGTCGTTGCGGGGTGGAAGTGGTCTCATTTGACTGGTGTGGTTCTGAAGTTTTGTTTCCTTTCACATCAGTCGCCATCTTGCGTTGCAACAGTGAGAAGCATGCCTTTGCCATCGAGGCCTACTTTTCAAAACGGATGTTCTGGGGTTGCAACCCAGCACACTTTCCGAAATCGCTTTAATGTAGCCCAGTTGGGCCCTGTCCTGGACCGGAAATCAATTGTTACATGGGTCACTACGTTCAGGCAAACCGCGAGTGTGAAAAGATGAAGAACTGGAGTCCCTTGGACCATCAGATCACCTGAGAACACTGAGGCAGTGAGAGCTTCAATATTGCAATCCCCACAGTGTTCTGCACGTCAACATCTGTCTGCCCTTGGACTGTCCAATTGTTCAGTGAAGCGATTTCTTCATGATGATCTTCACTACCATCCGTACAAGCTGGCGATTGTGCAGGAACTTTCCGAACAAGACAAACAAGACTTCAATTCTTGGAGGAGCGCATGTGAGGCGCTTCTCGAGAACATTCCAGAGGAGACAATTTTTTTTTCACTGATGAAGCCCAATTTCATTTGAGTGGATATGTCAACAAACAGAAAATGCACTACCGGGTTGATACCAATCCCCGAGGATTGCATCAGAGGACTTTGCATTCACCTAAAGTCACAGTCTGGTGTGCAAATTCCTCAGCTGGGATTGTTGGTTCCTGGTTTTTTGAAGAAAATGAGGTCACAGTGACAGTGAATTCAGACCGATATGTGAACATGCTGGAGGTTTTTTTTTTTTTTCCACGACTTGATGAATTGGACTTAGGGGACATTTGGTTCCAACAGGACGGATCAACGGCTCACACTTAAAAGGTACTGATGGCAGTTTTGAGGGAACACTTACCGGAGCGCATCACCTCAATATGGGGTGATTTGGAGTGGCCTGCCCGCTCCCCAGATTTGGCCCCCTGCAATTTTCTTTTGTGGGTTATTTGAAACCCTGCGTTTATGTCAACCGTCCAAGGACCCTACAAGATCTGAAGGCCAATATCAGGGCAGAAATTGCTAACATACCTGCTGCTATGCTGGTAAGGGTCATGACAAACGTCAGAAATCGGCTTATTCCGTGTCTGGACATTGTGGGGCGTTACCTACCTGATATGATTTTCAAAACTGTTTAAAACAAAACTTTACATATGTTCCTACATTATTAAAAAAAATAATATAAAAAATTGTTTCCTAAAATGGGTTTTATTCCGTTTTGAAAAAAGGAAGTTATGTTGCCGCATAGTGCAGCAGATGTGTATTGTTTTATTAATATATATCAGGCCTGTCCAACTTCAGAAGTACTGGGGGCCAAAATATTTCGACAGTTGATGCTGAGGGCCAAACACTAAAAGTTTCATTCACATAAATATAACAGTAAAGTACAGCAGACCAAATTGTTGAAATAGGATTCATTACCAGTAGGCCGAAATTAGAACTTAATGTGAGCAATGATTATTTTCAGATTGCTTCACTAAAGTATGGATGTCCACTTCTATGATAGTAACTGCCAGTTTTAGTAGGTGTAACAAGGAATCATCAGTGAGACAGCTCCTATATTCATTTTTTATGAATTTCGTGTTGGAGAAAGCACTCTCACATATATAAGTGCTTCCAAACATTGAGGAAAGCTGCAAACCAAAATCTCTAAGCTGAGGAAACCTGCCCTCTGGAAGTAGCTTAGCTTTCAGACCTGGTTTGAAGAAAAGGATCAGCCCGAAGATCACAGAGCTCCAATTGATATATGGATGGCTGATTCTCAATATCCACATTCAAAGGGTCATTAAAAAGCAGTAGTTTACTTTTAATATTTTCAAAGTCAGAAAATCTTCCATTGAACTCTTGAATAATAACTTCAATATTTTCACTAAACTCAGAAAAATTACCATCTTCAATTTCTCCTGACAGCTCTTGACAACATGGAAGGTGTGTTAAATAATTTATTGAAAAAGTTGATTACAGGAATTTTAAAACCATTAACATGACCACTAACCCTGAAACACTTTGATTTTTGCCCTGGAGTCTCTGGTTCAATTCATTCAAGTATTGTGTCTGGTCAGTCATGAAAGCAAGCTGCCTTAGAAAGTCTGGATCTTCAACCCGTCGAACAAGATTTTCACTATCTTTGGTAGGCCTGGAATCTCATTCCTCAGTGCATTACCTGCACTCAGCCAGAGTACATTTGCGTGGAGTGCTAGATCTCTATATTGGGCTTGCAGCTCATCCAAAAATTCCCGGAAACGGCAGTGAAGTTGTGCCTTATTACGAACGGAATAAGTTCTGTTTCGTTAATTGAAAGTCAGACAACCCCTCAAGGCACAGTAAATGCAAAGGAAAAGTATTATTCTTAGCTCCACTTCTCTGCAATTCCAACTAAGCAAAACACTCTTGCTATGTTACATAAGATTAGTAAGAAGTATTAGAAGTATCCGCGGGCCACAAAACTGTGAGAGCGGGCCGCATGCGGCCCGAGGGCCGCGGGTTGGACAGGCCTGATATATATATTAAAGTTTTCCATTGTTTATTATAACATGTTTTTGAGCTTGTGGCTCCCTGACATCAGCTCCTCTCATAGTGATCCATTATACATGATCTCCGGTACATTTTGGTCATCCTATGGACCAAATCTTATTACTGTTTCCTTGAGTGATCCTACATTCTCAAACAGACAAAGAACTGTAGTCTCTAGGTAAATGTTGCCAATGGGTATTTCCTATTGTAACTGAGCCTCTGACCAAAGCCCAGAACATTTTATTAAGTATTACTGTGAAATTTGCGCACAACCCAACTGAGCCTTAGAAAAGCAGACACAAAATGATTTTATAAATATCGCCAGTTACTAAAATTCATGGATAACACTTGTCTTTATTTTATATCTTAGTAACTGTAAAGAATTGGTCCTGGTCAGTAACAATAAAGAGTAAAGGCTAGTATACACAATGACTAGGGGCGGATTTCTATGACATGTCATATTTTTCCCCTTTGCATTATTTCAGGTTTCCAACTAATTTAAACCAGATTCCAAGCATCCTGGTGAAAATGGACTGGCTTTTATTGTGCATATAACTGCATATTTTTTTTATTTTATTATTATTATTTACTTCATATATTTGTGGTTCTAGGCCTAACTGCATATTTAGGAAATTTTCAACTATTGTAGCTTATTTAGTATGACTGTGCATATTTATGGCATATTTGTGTGCATATTAAAAAAAATTTGAAGTTTCATATCATATTTTGTAAATTTTGTATTATAATGATACTTTTTGAGAACTTACAGATATTTTAAATAATTAACACTATATTTTAATAAAATGAATTGTAATGAAACTTTAAAAAATGTACACAATGTGTAAGTGGTAGTCATATTTTAAATTTCATTGGAAATATTTTAATGTTCTTTAGGTCATAAATCCTATTTTTTAGGTCATAGAAATACGCCCCCTATTCCTATTTTTTTCGTCATAGAAATACGCCCCCTAACGATGACACTAGGTTTTGTAACCACCTTCATGAAAGCGATTTTCTTTAAAATTAATTCCAATGCAATTGCACGTTTCATCTTATTTCTGAAGTTCAAGTTGTTAAAATCCCTCATACATGTTTAAAACACGTATGAGTCCAGACATTTCACAATTTCATCACTTAACCACTTCATTTTACAAAATGCGAACAAGATAAATATGCGTAAAGTATCAAAACTAGTATTACAGTTCAGTGAAAAGTTGGAATCAGCCGAAACTGCGTAGTGTTGTAACTCACTGTCGGCAGTACATCTCACGCTTGCACATTCAAATAAAAAACAGTTGCAAAACGAAGTTACGAAACCTAATTTTGTCATGTAAACTAGCCTTAAGAAAAAAATTCTTTGGTTTTACGGTAGGCCATGATTTTGATATGCATCTGTTGTGAGAGTTATCAATCTGAGAAAAGGCCTCCTTCTGTCATGCTAATGGGACCTTGCACTTCTAATTATCCCACTGGAATCCGTGCCTTCCTTCCTATTGAAATCTGAGACAGGGGCAATTTTGAGACACTGATAACTGAGGAAAAAGCTGCAACTGTTACTGAGGACATACCATATATATTCAAATACTACCCACCCCTGAATAATACCCGCACCAAAATTTTTCAAAAGGAAATTTGAAAAAGAAAGAAAGAAAGAAAAAATCTATAGGCCCGTATATAAAATTATTTTGCCAGTTTTATTCTCAATTAAACAGCAAACGTCTCTGCAGTGCGATCAATACCAGGCAGATCTTTGGACAATAACCTCTGTCGGCGATGCCGTAGAGAGACTGAAACATTGGCACATGTCCTGGGATCCTGCCCGTATGGTGAGCTACTGAGAAACGCCAGGCATCATCAGATCCGAACTGAAATTGCAGACCTCCTACTTGAGAAAGGTTTCAAAGTCTTCGAGGAGGTCCATGGTGTGGCCACAAACGGAAGCCACCGCCGTATTGACATGCTTGTATACGCTGAAGATTCGTTAGAGGGATACATTCTTGACCCGACTATAAGATTTGAAAAACACAGAGGTCAACCAGAAGAGGTCAATAAAGAGAAACAACTAATATATGAACCTACAATTCCATACTACCTGGAAAAGTACCACCTGAAAGAAATAAAAATATACGGCATGTTAATAGGAGCTCGAGGCACAATTCCACGTCATGTAGTTAACATCTGGAAACAATTTCAACTAGACGTGCAGAAGCTGAAGGATTTAGTTCTTCTTGCTTTGAAGGGATCACTGCGTATTTATAGGCATCATTGTTATAATTTGACATAGTGTTTTATAATTCTATAGATTTCTGCTATATATGTTAATGCTTTATGTTTAACAATTCATTTATAGATAAAATTACGTTGTATATTATACTTTGTCACTAGGCAGCCTACAGTGGTAGGAAGTGTTGAAAATAAATAAACAATAACATTATATATCATAAAAGAATTAAATATGGTAGGTTAAAATAACGTCCATGCTAACAGCCAAAATCTCGCTGTCTAAAAATCGCAGTTTAACACTTTCAACAACACCCTTCATTCATGAATCCAGCTGTGCATCGGAAATCGCGGGAATCGACAAGCAACGATGTGCGTCCAACCCAAGGTCAAAGTCATGTGGAAATTCACCAAACTTTTCCCGAATTAGAGGATCTGCTTCTACTGCACTGTTTGCTTGGCATCTCTACACGTAATTTCACCGCCAGTCACGGTGGACCACGTGCATAAGAAAGCTTCTTATTTGCCTCATTTTCCTTTCATTACAGCTTCGCTACTGTTATAGTATACTGTGATGCTATGAAAAAGCATCATGCTATATTGAGCTGATAAGGTACAAATTGTTGAAATTCAGATGAAAGGAGTCCAATATTCAAATAATACCTGCACTCCAGCTTTCCGTTTAAGATTTTTGAAAATAAATATGCGGGTATGATAGAATAATTAATTATATAAATGTTATGTATTTATTATAATTTTTTAAATATATATGGTATTCCTGTTTATTTTGAGATATGTATGGCACTTACCTGAACTGATTTCTTGGAAGCCTCTTGTAAATATTGACAGCCAGCCAGTATTGAACACACATATTCCAGCACTTCATTCCACCTCGGAAAGTTGGCACAAAATCTGAACCATACGGATCTATGTTATGTATTGTCTCAAAGTTGTACTTTTCCTTTTTGGCAAGAGCTGAGTTTGAACTTCTGAAATTAAAACAGGAAATATGAGATAATGTTATATGAGCTGCTACAACTGCCCATATCTCCATATTAAGCTTCCTGGACATTACAGAGTTGAATATGAGGTCAGATCTCATGAATACTCAACACTGTTCCTTTCCTCCTTTCAAGACCACTCTTGGTTCTCGAAATGACTGGAGTGGAGGAATTACACCTGATAAAGGACGGGATCAACTTGTGTGGTTCACGGATGGATCCCGCATAGGGGATCAATCAGGTGCAGGCATATTTAGCCTATCTCCAAGGACAAACATCAGTATAAGCCTTGGAAAATACTGCACAGTTTTTCAAGCAGAAATAATTGCTATCTTGAGCTGTGCACTCAGAGGAATTGAGAGAGGCTACCGTGGTAAGCGAATTCTCATCCTCACAGATAGCCAGAGTGCTTTAAAGGCGCTCTCCTCAGACCAGGTAAAATCAAAACTGGTATGGGAATGTTTGAATTCCCTCACTGCCCTTTCATCCCACAATAGTCTTGAACTAAGGTGGGTGCCTGGGCATCAGGGAATTCTAGGAAATGAAAAAGCAGATCAACTGGCAAAAAAGGGTGCACAGATACCCTTTGTCGGCCCTGAACCCGTGGTAGGAATCAGCACAAATACTGCTAAAACCTCGGTTAAAACATGGACCAGGGAAAGACACCAACTTAGGTGGCAAACCTATCCAGGACAAAGACAGGCCAGGAAACTGGTCCTGGGTCCAAGCAACACTATCTCCTCATCTATCCTAAAATTGGACAGAAGAGGAATAAGGAAAGTGGTTGCGTTAATATCTGAGCATGGTCACTTCAGAAAACATTTACGCAAAGTGGGACTCTATGAGGATGATCCCATCTGCAGATTATGCAAACAGGATGAAGAGACGGCCTCACACATCCTGTTCGACTGCCCAGCCCTGGCAAGAAAGAGGTTCACTCTCTCTATATCCAGGGAAGACCTAGGGAATGAAAAGGACATTGGAACCAAAATACTACACCTTGTTCAAGGAACAGATTTTGGGAAACAATGAGATCTTCTCGCCCAATGGGACGAGGCGCAAAGCATAAGCAAGCAGGAGGAAGGAGTATCCAATACAGAGCTTGACTGCACTACCCTGGCAAATATCCAGGGAAGACTTTGGGAAAGGAAGCCAACAAGAGCTTCTCTACCAAAAGGGGCAGCACAATAAGCCTTTTAGGCTGACGTGCGGGAGGTCTCTAAACTCTCTTCAAGCCCCCCGCTATCTAATCTAATCTAATCTAATGAGCTGCTACAACCAATCAAAAGTCACGTGGTTCATGTTCTCTCTGAGTGCTCGGAGTTCCCATCATCTATCTCAAAAGAAAACACTTTTAGCCCCCTTCCGATCTCAGGTAACGAGAACAGGGTCAATTCAACACCAGACTTTCATGTCTGTTCCACCAATAGGGCTTAGTACCCCCTTTTAATTTTATAAATATAATTTTTCAGACTTTTGTGGGTTGGATGTTGCATAACGTGCTGTGATTTATTTCTCACCCAATCTTTGTGAAAACATGAAGTTCTGTTCTCTGAACTTTAAGGGGGGACATACAGCTATCGGTGAACTTCACAGGTGAGAAATAGGTTTTTCCTCTTGCAATCTGACGTACTCTTTATTGACGTACACAGCTATCGGTGAACTTCACAGGTGAGAAATAGGTTTTTCCTCTTGCAATCTGACGTACTCTTTATTGACGTACACAGCTATCGGTGAACTTCACAGGTGAGAAATAGGTTTTTCCTCTTGCAATCTGACGTACTCTTTATTGACTACTTCTACAATTGCATAATATTTTCAAAATCAATCAAACTCTTACAGTTATGGGTAATTATCGCTACAAAATGGCAGCCATGTTTTGTGCACTAAAATGCAGTTTCCCTGATAATTTCCACAAAAGGCAATATTTTTGAGCGATTCTTTTTTCTGTATACTTGCAAACATCGTAATGAATATCATCATATATAATCTTTGACATATCTTCAGTGTAAGTATTTTTTTTTTAATCTTTTATTTTTTTAATTTTCTTTTTTATTAAAATATATATTTATAATATAACAAATACACATTAACAAATACACATAAAAATTAAATCAGGTAAACTGATGTAACAAAGTGCCAGTATGTTTTTGTTTAATCAGTTATGACTGCAATTATGATATGCAGAATATGTTTTTTTTTAAATTGATTTCCAAGTTAAGCTCCAGATTTATTCATTAAGCAGGGCTTACGGAAGAAGAAAGGTCTACCATCTCGGCCACCTGGGTCATTTTAACGGTCTAGTTGGATAAGCGCATGTAAATCAATAGTGTTTTATGTCATACCTACCTGTATTTTAATTTCCAAAGCCTTATAAGATTACAGTAAAACAATAGGCTACGTTGTCAAGATAACTGATTTTCATTTTTTTTATAAATTCTTTCGAATACATATATTACCATAAAATAGGCACTAAATTGAGCATTACTCCGAAACAGGTCAACCGATTTTATCCATTATGAATAGACGTCTTCCCATGGACATTATAAATGTGTATACCAAGTTTCATAAAAATCCGGTAAAGCGTATTTGAGTTACCGCGTCTTTAAAATATACACTAAATTGGGTTTTACTCCGGTACCGGTCTACCGATTTGGTCCAATATCAGTAGACGTCTTTCCACGTACATTATAAATGGGTATACAAAATTTCAGGAAAATCCAATAAAGCATATTTGAGTTATTGCGACTTCTTATATATTAACATAAAAACAATAAATTGGGCATTATTCCGGTACTGGCCAACCGATTTGGTCCAATATCAATAAACGTCTTCCCATGGACATTATAAATGCGTATACGAAGTTTCATAAAAATCCGATAAAGCGTATTTGAGTTATTGTGCCTTTAAAGTAGACACTAAATTGGGTTTTACTCCGGTACCGGTCAACAGATTAGGTTCAAATTCAATAGGGCACTTCTCATGGACGTCATAAGTGGGTATACCAAGTTTCATGGAAATCCGATACAATCTATTAAAATAGGCACTAAATTGGGCATTACTCCGGTACCGATGAACCGATTTGGTTCAATATCAATAGGGTTCTTCCCATGGACATTATAAATGTGTTTTCCAAGTTTCATGAAAATCCGAAAAAGCGTATTTGAGTTATGGTGCGTACAGACACACGGACAGACAGACAGACATTTTTCATCCCCACACACAATCTCATAAAGTACCATGCTGGCACTTAATAATCACTCGGAAATATTGATATTTGTAGAAGTGCATGAAACTAGGCTGCCATTTTGAAAAGATAATTACTCGTAACTGTGACAGTTTTATTAACTTTTAAAATAGTATGCAATTGCAGAGGAAGTCAATAATGAGGACGTCAGGTTGCAGGATTGTAGACCTTTTCATTGTTGAGAGAAAAATAATGAAATTCACCAAAAGCTGTACGTCTCTCCTTAAGGGTCGATTGTATAAACAGTTTGATCTTGGATCAGAGACTAAATTGATCTCAGTTCCCGCTGAACTCGGAAATTTCTGTTGTATTAACACTAATCTGAGATCAATTCGCACTGAACTAGGATCAATTTTGACTGGAGAAATTTCTGCGATCAAACTCGTTGATCTCAGTTCAAGGGGTTGTTTTCTTATTTGAGATACAAAATCAGCTGATTATAAACATAATATTACCTGTGTTATTGCAATAAATATCAACAAAGTACACAAAAGACAACTTCATACATTTCTAGCTATACTATAGTTGTGCATACATAGGCTACGTAAGCTCCTTACAATGCAGTGTAACATAACTCTTTAACATTACCTCCATAAATTTCTTATGTTATTATTATCAACTCATTCCACTTTAAGTGAGCATTCAGACCGAAGTAGCAAATGCGATCTGCAGTTTAATGTACATCATATATTTTCACTTGAACAATTGAGAAACCCATTTAAAATAATGCAATTTACCTAAAAAGTTTCAGCAATTTTAATCCAGGCTTTTTTCCTACTAATTTCAATTGCCATATCACATAGTCTACGCATGTACAAATTATAGCTCTCTTTCCACCAGTTTTCATGACATCTCTGTCATAATCTACCGCTGCACAAGGGAATATGTGTTGAATTTTCTTAAAAATTGGAAAACAGCTGAAAAGGCAACTGTACGCATGCGTCATTCCAAGTAGCGTCGCATGAAACAAGTCCTGATCTATCTGAAGAAATTAATGTCGCACTCTGCGAGATTCATTATTGAAATGCTACTTCGGTATGAATTCTTGAACTTGTTTATTTGGGATTTAAAATGAGTAGCGCACAAGCTGCATCCAACTATTGCGACTCGCATGCTACGCTACTTCGGTGTGAATGCTCCCTTACAGATATCTGATTACTTGTGTCCCAAATGAAATCATTTGAGAGAAAAAAGCACATATGAATTTAGGAATTATATTTAAGCCTTGAAGAGCGGCTGTATGCGGCAGACCTCCTTAAAATTAAATAAATGGTGCAAAATATGTTGCAACTTTCTTGCATATAAGTGTTAAGGCTAGCACAGAAAAAAGTAAATTATAGAGATAGTTAAATTTTATTTTATTTATTACATTTTCATAAAACTAATAAGTATCTAGGCTGATCTTTGTGTTCAATGCTTTTTACTCTGTAATAATAATGAATTTTTCAAAAATCAAAATTTGTCAAAAAATGTTCACGAAAAGTCCCTTTAATATTTAGGTTATAAAATTCAAATTCTAGGCGGTTCGATAGAAATCCGAAAAAGTCCTTAATTAAAAAAAATGAAGTAAATACAATGCTTGTCCACAGACAGATGGATGGACGGACGGACAGATAGACAGATGTCATTCCAAAACACTTTTTTCTGTTTCTAGGCATTGTGAAACATGTATTTCTGGTGTTATCTCAATTTTGATTTTTTGGCAGGATCACAATACTTTCTCTATCTCTTATATGTATATATATATAAGAGGCTTTGTCCTGACTGACTTAATGACAGAGAATCAACGTAGAGCCTAAACTATAATAGGTAGAGTACCTTTGTTTCATAATGTAGGTGCTCACTAAGAAAGGATTTTGAACAATTTTGCTGTTAAATGCCAAAAATCAAATGTTTTTGAGAATACTTAAAATCCCTTTTTACACAGGATTATCAAATCCAGATCACAGTTCACATGACAATAGTGTATTGTTGGCAGTCTTCTCATAAGGCTTTGGAAGTAAATGAAACGGGACTTTGAAAATTAGAGAAGCTATTAAAATTTATATTTGAGTAAATGATGTATCTGAAACTTTTGTAGATTATGTAAAATAATCAGTAAATTCAACCTTTTAATCGAAATGTTCAAATTAATCAAGTTTCACGGCAAAGCCTTAATGACAAAACATCAAATGAATTGGACAAAAACACTATGCAGGGGTTTTTTGGGCTAGGGAACTCTAATCTGAGGTCATTTTTTTCCGGGTGGCGCACTTTGATCGTGAAATGCACCTCAAAACCAGGTTTTTTTTTTTTTTAAATTATGAGTTGTTATAATAAAATTGTTTATGCATGATTTGGGTAAGGTTCATGAATCTATGGTTCATTTTAATCGTTTCATTTCGAATTTGTATGCCCATACGGCAGCATAAGATTCGTTTTGTGCGTTTGTTTATTTATATTTTTAATATTAAACAATATAATTAAGAGCAAAATTATGTAATTCATGCAATTTATGTAAAAAACTAGCGTGTGCCCGCGGCTTCGCACGCGATAATTATTTCAAAAATTAAAAATTAAGAGCATAATAGTTAAATCATTATATTTATTAACACCTAAATCACGTGGACTACATACCACGATTAGATAGCGTCGCCTGGTAAAAGCGACCTCAGATTCGAGTTCCTTGGCCCAGAAAACCCCTGCATAGTGAGTTTCATCCAAGTCGAACAATGTTTGACCATATTTAGGCCTATATTGAATATCCCTCTTCCGTGTAGGTTGAAAATTTCATACGTCTGCGGGCCTTGATATTCTAAACAAATGAATCGTCAAGGATGGACTTACAAAATCAAGCGATTGCCCGCGATAATTATTTCAAAAATTAAAAATTAAGAGCATAAAAGTTAAATCATTATATTTATGAACACCTAAATCACGTGATTACATACCACGATTAGATAGCGTCGACTGGTAAAAGCGACCTCAGATTCGAGGTCCTTGGCCCAGAAAACCCCTGTATAGCGAGTTTCATCCAAATCAAACAACGTTTGACCATATTGAGGCCTATATTGATTATCTTATAAAATTAATATAAAATAAGCCTATCGTGTCCCATGTAGGGCAAAGGCCTCCTAAGAAGGGTTTAGCTCCTCTTATCTAGCACGGCGAGCTACTCCGCGCTTATAATAATAATAATCCTCTTCGGTGTAGGTTGAAAATTTCATATGTCTGCATGCCTTGACATTATAAGCAAATGAATCGACCAGCGTGAGCTACAACATTCAAGCGATCGCGATAGTTTTATGTCCAAGGAATGACAAAAATAGCCAAGGCCTACTGTAATTGATTTGATATTGAATGGTATTACTGAAAACGATGCTTCAAAAACACAAAAAATACACGTTTTTTGCCTGTTTTTCACTCATAACTCACGAACGAAAGGAAAAATTAAAAATGTAATATGCCAGAAACCTTCCCGGGAATGCACTCAACAACTTCCCAAAGTTTCATGGCGATCGGATGAATGGTTTAGTAATGCATAAAGGACACACACACACACATACATTCATTTTTATATATATATAGATGATGTCAGTGTTAATAAATATAATGTTTTAATTATATATAATGATTTTACCACAGGGTCAATCCATATTAAATCAACAAATGGGCGTTGCCGCACCATTTTTGATTTTGATGAAATTTGGTAGGTGATGTGTACCAGTCTTCTGAACCCCAAAACAAATCTTGTTATACCTCAAAAAAATTTTACTCCTGAGATATAGGCATTTGTTTGGGACACGAACAAGCAAAAAATGTAATTTCAGACCCATTTTCTGAAAGCCGTAGAATTTCTATTTGAATTAGTAGAATGATCAAATAGGGCTCATTGGAAAGCTTAAAGAATGGACTTTCATTTGTGCATACTAAATTAGATTTACGTTAAGTCTAAACACACGTTTCTAGGGCTCTAATCTTCGTTCGTGAACTGTCGTTTTGCGTAACTTTACTAGACATTAAAAAAACAATGAAGGACTTGGAGTAACAGGCCAATTTTTTTTCCATGTTACACTTATGTATGAGGAGTATGTGTAGGAAAAAAACTGAGCTGTTACTGGTGGTCCTTCACCCTGAAAAATTTACTTAAACTTCGAAAAAAATGTAAATTGGCCTTTTTCTCGGTTCCAAAAAGTAATGTGGGACAGGTGATAAAAATCTGAAAATGCCAAGATGAGAAGCCCTTATAGTGTACTTTAAAATAAAAACAAAATCATTTTGTGACCTGAAGGGATAGAGGAGCTACAAGCCTTTGAAATATCAAGAAAACAACACTTGACCGCTACTGAAAATAGGCTAAGCAGATAGGATAATTACCACAAAATTTAATTTAAATTTACATAAAATATAAAACATTTATTTACAAATGAGAATTTTCCTCAGTCATACAAATTTCTGATTTTTTGTAATTTTTCTAACAATTTTTCACATTTTACTTCTTTTTAAGCTACATTGATGGCAATTTCAAGTACTGTATTTAGAAACAATTCTTATCCTGGTTTATTAGGTGTAGGTACTGCATTAAACTCTACTCTTGTATACAGTATATTGAATTATATGTTAACTGTTATAAGTTCTGGACACGCCAGAGGTGTACAAATCTCGATTTTAGCTTGCCCAAACCCGCTTGAACGCCAGGCAAGCAAGTTGCCAGCGTCATAGCTAGGAAGCAGGCAGGTTTCTTTAAGCCTGATGGGTCAGGTCAAACCCAGCCTAGGCAAGTCAGAATAAGCTTGCGACATTCCTATCAGCTAAACAACTGTAGTTGCTGAGTGTAGGTAATACTTTCTTGCTTTTCTACATGCTGGTAGAAGAAATTCACCATGCAGATAAATGAAAGGTGGATAAAGTATTAAAAATCGTTTTAGCGTCTTAACACAATTATTATTTTTATTATTAGGTAGATTTCGAAGAAAAATCTACCTAATGACTTTCAAAAAATTCGTTCATATCGTTACGTTTCATGCCTCCCTAAGTACGAAACCACCGCCTGTATTGTGATATTTATATTTATATACAGTATATGTATACGTGTATATATATATATATATATTTATATTTATATTTATATATATGCATATATATCTTTACACGCTAGCGGCCGTAATTTTCAAGATATTTGAATCAAATTTTATTATGTTATTTCTAGGCCCAATAGTTCAGACAAGTTCGTTATTGAGCAAAATTGGCCTAAGGGGGTGGTCGGGGGAGGGGGTTGAAATTTTAAAACATTTATATCTCGGCCCCTATGAAGTATAGAGGGAAACTTTGATTGAATAAATTAGAGTACTCCTTATGGAGTTCACAGTGACACCAACGATTCGGGGGTTTTGGGAGTACAAGTGGGGGTGGGGGTATAGGGATGAAAATTCGAAATTTTCGAAACTACGTCTTGTGGGGTATCGTTGAAAAGCTCTTGATGAGTACTCTACAAATCAATAACTAGTTTCTTGATAGTTCTCATATAAGGCGAGATTTGAATGTTTTAAAAAGTTCTCTTTCCTCTTTTTTGCAGTTATTATTGCGGGTTTGTCATGCCAAGGCTAAAGAAGAAGAGTGCTACGCAGCGACAGTAAATTAAAACAAAAGCACTTCGAAATCTACCTCAGCTTGTAGGCTTGCCTAAAGGGATTTTTGTTATTGTTATTAATGGTTTTATGATGTTTTCTCGAAAATGTTTGAAAATTTTTCCCATGCCGGACTAGTACTTTTGTTCATTGATAATTAATTCAAACTGTCCACATTTTAGTTTCTCCTCGGCTTCCTTCAGGGTAAAATTCTCTAAATACATCTGAAGTTCCTCAACTACGTAACTGCACGACTTACCAGTGCACTGCTATACCCAGTTTCATATTCTTTCCG
The DNA here is from genome assembly GCA_964059195.1 of Ectobius pallidus. NCBI lineage: Eukaryota > Metazoa > Arthropoda > Insecta > Blattodea > Ectobiidae > Ectobius > Ectobius pallidus. Next base: position 1,537,317 of record CAXKWD010000012.1, read on the forward strand.
CCAGGCCTTGCAGTTTCCTTAGGTCCTGAGCAACCCACCAAGTTATGAAGAGCTTATGACTCATAGCGACAGTATTTCTTATCATCGTTGTAATCTGGCTTGCTTTCAAGTCAAGCAAGTTAAAAGCTGTGACTGGTTGCAGAATTTCAAAGGGGCAGGCAAGCTAAAATCAGAATATGTACACCTCTAGGACACGCACTGTTCATTGGAGTCTGGTTGCTGACCAAGTCATGTTTGAATATGCATAGCTTCATATGATCCAGCCCCTCTGTTCAATGCTGTCCACTATCCACTTACTGAGCTGACTCACAGCAAGTAGGTTGTGTTTGTGCTTCATTATCTTTTGATTAGTTTATTTATTTTTTAAAATTATTACTATTGTTATTTTGTGCTGAATACATGATATTGAAATTGTTACCAGCATATTACTATGATTGAGTGTTCTTGTACTGTTGGCATCTTCAAAGGAGAGGTATCTTATAAATTATCTTACTCTAGGTCTTCAGTACTCAATACTATTTCAGAGTTCACTGAAGAACAAAAAAAAACATTATTTTTCAATTAGAACTGGTTGCGATGATATAAAATGTTTCACAAGGCTGAATTTTTGGACAGATACTTCCAAATCTTGTGTATGGTCTTGCTCTGACCCCTACAGTGTTCACTCAAAACCTATTAAAAATATCTCTCAGATAAATATCAATGACACTTTCCATGTGCAGTCCTGAGCTGAAATTAATCACAGGGAAGGTATTGTGCACAAAATGTTAAAAAAATTAAAAATCCAAAACAAGGCACAGTACCGGTACTGACAGTGAAGATGAATGCCCAGACATTTATGAACCTGAAGCCATTCTTGTTGAAACAGTTAATGATGCTTGTTCAGTCCTTGGTATAAGCTTTCAGTTGAAGCTAGACCCTCAGTGCTAACAAATAAAGTTAGTAAGATAGTCAAATCTATAACAGGAAAGTTAAGCAAGTCTTTTGATTTGAACATTTCAACTAATAATGAGGAATTTTCAATGAACATGCAGCCTGCCAGTTTAGCGAATGAGTACAAGCAATTAATTCACAAGCTTAAAGAAAAAAATGTAAGTTGCATCAACTACTAAAGAACATTGTAAGTTTAGCTCCTGGAGTAGTTGGAGTATTAGTATAGTTCAGAGTGAATTTAATGTCAGCCAATACTTAGCCCGCCAGTCAAGAAATTTAGTGAAAAAGAACGGGATTTTGACACAGAATAAGGAGAACAGGACTAGGAATAAACTTGATGAAGTTTCAGTCAAAACTGTACAAGACTTCTACGAAAAAGATGAGTACAGCAGAATGATGCTAAGGAAAAGGGACTGTGTATCTGTTAGAGGACCTAATGGAGAAAAAGGTTAACATACAGAAAAGGTTAATTTGATGTGACCTTAAATAGCTTTATGCAGCTTTTAGTGTTTAATGCATTACCTACATCCAAAAAACCAGGATAAGAATGGTTTCTAAATACAATAGTTGAAAATACAGTACTTGAAATTGCCATCATAACTTAAAAAGAAGTCAAATGTGAAAAATTGTTAGAAAAATTACAAAAAATCAGAAATTTGTATGACTGAGGAAAATTCTCATTTGTAAATAAATGTTTTATATTTTATGTAAATTTAAATTAAATTTTGTGGTAATTATCCTATCTGCTTAGCCTATTTTCAGTAGCGGTCAAGTGTTGTTTTCTTGATATTTCAAAGGCTTGTAGCTCCTCTATCCCTTCGGGTCACAAAATGATTTTGTTTTTATTTTAAAGTACACTATAAGGGCTTCTCATCTTGGCATTTTCAGATTTTTATCAGCTGTCCCACATTACTTTTTGGGACCGAGAAAAAGCCCGATTTACATTTTTTTCGAAGTTTAAGTAAATTTTTCAGGGTGAAGGACCACCAGTAACAGCTCAGTTTTTTTCCTACACATACTCCTCATACATAAGTGTAACAGGAAAAAAAAATGGCCTGTTACTCCAAGTCCTTCATTGTTTTTTTAATGTCTAAAGTTACTCAAAACGACAGTTCACGAACGAAGACTAGAGCCCTAGAAACGTGTGTTTAGACTTAACGTAAATCTAATTTAGTATGCACAAATGAAAGTCCATTCTTTAAGCCAGGGATGGCCAACTGGCGGCCCGCGGGCTGCTTGCGGCCCGCGGTTATGTTTTATGCGGCCCCCGAACAACTTTTTAAAAGTATTACGGTAGATATTTTTTAACAGAAATATAAAATACAAAATTTCCTACAAGAGTCCAGGTTAAGTTCAAATTGTATATAATTACGACCTGATAATAAATTTTTTAACAACTAGCAAAATAAAGGTTTAATTACTTTAAGAGAATCAGTAGGAAGTATACTTTGAGTAGGCCTATAAGGCAAACACGCCAGTTTGATGTCGCACGGTGTGGCAACTACGCTTTCCGAAAAGACTGACTGCACGGTTTGGCAACTGCGCGTTCGGAACCAAACAAAACACTCAGTGACTCTGAGATACTAAGACTGTGCGCACGCGAGGCTAGCTACTGTCAAACTGCTGGTGCTTCATCACTGTGTTTAGTTTTAACTTACAAACCTAATTACGTTATTTCACGATGGGTAAGAAAAGAAAAGTTTCAGAAGAAAACAGAGTGTTTCAAGACAAGTGGGAAACCGAGTATCTGTTTGTAAATAACAAGGACAATAAACCCCAGTGTTTAGTGTGTTTGCTTGTACTGTCTGTCCATAAAGAATATAACCTCAATCGGCACTACACTCAGCATCATGCAGCTAAGTACAAAGATTACACTGGACAAGCTAGGCTTACTATTGTATCTGACTTGAAGAAAAAGGTTAGTGCTCAAAAAAACCTATTTAATAAATCCACAACTTTGCAAAAAAATGCACTCTTAGCTTCTTATATTGTAAGTGCAGAGATAGCTAAAGCCAAAAAACCCTTCACTGATGGTGAGTTTGTAAAGAAATGCTGTATAGAAGTGGCTCAAGCTTTTGGTGAAGAAAAATTTAGTAATGAGTTTAAAAACGTCTCACTTTCAAAACAGACTGTCACTAGAAGAATTGAAGAAATAAGTAAACATGTTTCCAGTGTAATAAGTAATATTGTTTCTGAGTCTTCCTACTTTTCTCTAGCCTTGGATGAGTCCACTGATTTAACAGACACTGCTCAACTGTTAATTTTCATCAGAACAGTAGACAATAATTTCATGATAAAGGAAGAATTACTGGCTCTATACTAATTTCACTTTAAGTTCAAAGTAGATGTAAACAAAGCCACGTGACAAGGTAGCGCCTCATTGGCTAGTGGACGAACTGTAACTTTTGCTGCTTTGTATGCATACTCTTGCTCTTAATAAAATAGTTCGGTTCAAACCGTACCTTTTTGTAGCTATTTTCGTGCAGAGAAATTTAAAAACACGTTTCTGAAGCAGATCTGTATATGAAACAAAATTAATTTGATCAGGTTTTCATGACGCATAATAACTAAGTGAACTAATTAAACCGTTACAACAGATGTAAATTGTAGGCGTTTACGACAGCTGTGTGAATGCTCAAGTACGCCATCTTGGAATGAACTTGCCACAGTCCCTTCCCAATAACTTGGTAAGACCTGCTGAATATGCGTTCATTTATTTATTTATATCGGTTTTACAACACGTACGTGAGGACAAGAAAGTCGTGTGCTAGAAATTTCGTCAAAAGTTAAATGTAACTTACAGCTCTGATAGGATTGGGGCGGTTACAAACAGAAATTAATGAATTCAACAAGGAAACGCCTCTGAAGTGGGCAGCCAACATTGCAAACTGAGAGTAATTTTTTATACTCGTTAATATCTTCTTGTTAACTGTTTATGACTTTCTTAAATACTAATATTAAGCCTAATTTTGTACAGATGTATCGATCTTTTCAAAATAAATATCACATTTTTCAACAATGGTGCATGTCATAAAAAATATTTTAAAAGTACTATTGAGAACACTGGAATACACACAAATCCTCATTCCGTGGCGGGTAAAACTCCACATGGTTTGTCACATGCTCGGCGGAGTGGTACTTTAGAGTTTGTTTACATCTACTTTGAACTTAAAGTGAAAATAGTATAGAGTCACTGCATGGTCATACTAAAGGCCAACACATTTTTGATGCACTTATGAAAGCCCTCAACAGCTGTGAAGGAACAAAAAAGTTGTCAGCAATTGTAACAGATGGGGCCAAAGCTATGGTTGGCTCTCAACTAGGCCTAGTGGGCTTGTTAAGAAAGGCTGGTATCAGCTGTCCATCATTTCACTGTATTATACACCAGGAAGCTCTTTGTGGGAAAATGCTGGAAATGGAAGACACAATGAAAACAGTTATGAAATGTGTCAACATGATCAAAGGAGGAAATAGGTCATTGACTCATAGAAAGTTCATGGCTTTTCTAACAGAACTCGAAGCAGAGTATGGAGACTTGACACTCTTCACAGAAGTACGCTGGCTAAGTAAAGGGAACTGCTTAAAACGATTCTTCGCTTTAAGAAAAGAGGTAGCTGAGTTTCTCAATGCACATATAAATACGCCTATCTCCAAAGAAGTTCAAGAAAAACTACTAGATTCTAAGTTTTTATGCAATATGGCTTTCTTAACCGACATAAGTCACCACATGAATGAACTTAACTTGAAATTGCAAGGTCGAAATCAAACAGTACCTCAGTTAGTTGGACACTTAGATGGATTTGTAAATAAACTTAAGGTTTTCATATCAAGCCTAGAAAAAGCTAATCTAGTACATTTCCCATCGTGCAAAGAAATTATGGAAGAAATTCCAACCAGTGATTTCAGTTTTTGCATACCGAAATTGAATATGCTTTTGGAGTCATTCAATGAACGATTTTTGGATTTTAATGAACTGCGACCACATCTCTTCTTATTCAACAATCCCATGACATGTGACATTTCCCAGCAAGATGACGACCTACAGTTGGAGCTCTGTGATTTGCAAAGTGACCAAGTTTTCCAGAAAAGACCAGAAACTGGTGTCGAATTCTGGAGTAGGCTGCCTGAGGACAAATATCCCAAACTACGTGATTTTGGTAAAAAAATTGTTTCAATGTTTGGAAGCACCTACATTTGTGAGAGCACTTTTTCCTCGATGAAATTTATAAAATCAACTCACCGTAACAGACTTACAGACAACCATCTTCAAGATTTGCTTATAGTGGCCACCACCTCGACAAGAATTGATTTTGACAAACTTGTGAACGATTGTGCCCGCCCTCAGTGTTCTCACTAGTGGTTTTTTTTTCAGTAAAATTGTTGATTTTGTTCTGCTCAACTCTTGTATGATTAGTAGTATATATTATTTCAACATTAAAGTATGTTCAATATCCATAGCATTTGTTTATACATTAATTTATATAGCCTAAATTTCCCTTTAAGTTCTTGTGCGGCCCCTGCTTTTAGCGAAAGTATGGAAGTGGCCCTTTGGGCAAAAGAAGTTGGCCATCCCTGCTTTAAGCTTTCCAATGAGCCCTATTTGATCATTCTACTAATTCAAATAGAAATTCTACGGCTTTCAGAAAATGGGTCTGAAATTACATTTTTTGCTTTTTCGTGTCCCAAACAAATGCCTATATCTCAGGAGTAAAATTTTTTTGAGGTATAACAAGATTTGTTTTGGGGTTCAGAAGACTGGTACACATCACCTACCAAATTTCATCAAAATAAAAAATGGTGCGGCAAAAAATTTTCTTAAGATTTGTTGATTTAATATGGAATGACCCCACAATATCTAGCAGTTGATTAAGTTATCGCGGGCAAAGCCTAAAGGCTAGTTTACATGATGACACTAGGTTTCGTAACCACTTTCATGAAAGTGATTTCGTGAAACTAATTACACACATTTTCTTTCCAATGCAACCGCATACTTCATGTTATTTCTGAAGTTCAAGTAGTTAAAATCCCATATAAACATTTGAAACATGTATGAATACAGGCATTTCATCATTTCCTCACTTCCCCATTTCATTTTACGAAATGTGAACAAGCTAAATACGCGTATAATCTCAAAATTACTATTATAGTTTTGTGAAAAGTTGGAATCAGCCAAAACTGCGTAGTGTCGTAACTCATTGTTGCCAGTACATCTAGCGCTTGCGCATTCAAGTAAAAAACAGTTGCAAAACTCAGTTACGAAACCTAATTTCGTTGTGTAAACTAGCCTTTAGGCACCTGCTAGTTACATCTATGGGAAAAAGTAAAAATGCTGCAAAATTGTGAAATGTTTCTCAAAAGACATGCAATATTGCACAACATCAAACATTTACTTTGTTCTGAAGATAATAGATTTGTTCGCAAAGCAGTCAGAAACCAGGAACAAATCGTTCGCGCATGCGCTCTTTCTCCACATGCGTTCGCAAAGCGAGAATCTGTGATTCTGATTTCAATCTTCTGATCGCAAAGCTCTCATGGACAGTTTCTGTACTATAAGAAAAGTTTGCAGGCTCTAGCATGAATTGTTATCAGAGACATGCGCAGTAACCTATTTTCACGCGCCTGACTCCTCCCTCTTATAACATTGCGCCAGATTTATAAACATAGGCTACCTATATGTATGAATAATGGAAGATAATTAAAAGTTTCCCAAAATATAGATTATATTGTCGATGTATATTGCATTTATAACATGTCAAAGGGAAATATATATTATATTTGCATATCATATCGATTAAACGCAGAAACTATCGATTCCAAATTCTTGTAACCGTTCGCAAAGTGCAAATCACGGGTAAGTTACAGACTGGACATGCGCAGTACAACAAATTCTCAAGCGGTCACGGATTTGCTTTGCGAACAAACCTTATATTCACAGCTGGAGTAGGTAGGAGATGAAATAAAAATTTCTGTGGGACTTTGTTACCAGAATATTGGCATAAGGGATATTCCAAGATCTAATCATCAAAGAATAAAAAGTAATCTATTGAAGAGAGATGGTAATATGGGTCCTCGGTTGAAATTGTTAATGAGGATGGGCGTGGCTAAGCCTGCATTTGCCCTCTCACTTTCACTTGTGTTGTTGTTGCTCTGGTATAAATTCTCTCATCCTTTGTTTAACACAGACACTATTACAGGGTTAAGTTGGTTGTCACTTAGCACCCTCTTGGATGCAATTTCACAGTAAATAAACACACAAGAAAAATCCCTTCAAGATATTTTATCGGGGATTCACTGCAGTGTCTGAAAACTTACTACATTTTCCAATAAGTTTCATTTTTCTGATTGAGCTTAAGTCCGCAACGCATTGTCGACACAAGAGAAGTTTTTACACGTAAGGCGACTTGTGCTACTTACATTTCCTTGAGTCTGCCGTACTCTTTGGTTGGACCATTTCCAGGGCTTGGTGCCGTGAATTCTGGGTAGGCTCCAAGGCCTGCCATTGTGCAAACACATTCAGACAAGACCATTCCAGTGTATATTCGCATGCGGAAAATGAAGAACGTAGGAGTTATGAACCATATTCTGTACAGCACTGATCTCTCACTGTAGAACTCCTCCGATTCTGCATACTGTAAAAAATAAACGAGGGGGTGAAATACGAGGAATCAAATTTAGGACCTCATGATTAGCAGTCAGAATCTCTGACCACTAAATCATCAAGTAACAAATAATTATATAAGAGTTGAATTTTTACACAAAAACTTCACTTTTGGTATAGTTTACCTGAACTAGTTTCGGCGCCTTCGTTATTATTGCATAGACTAATAGCTCTGTGAAAAATTATGCTATAAATTGTTTTTGATTCTGTGATGGAGAAAAGGAAAAGAAAGAAGTCTTTAAATTAACAGAAATAAATGGGTATTGTGGTAGAAAAATTAACCATATATGGAAAAGTGTTGAAAAAGGAAGTGATAAAGAAATGAAAAGGAAAGAAAACAATTGTACAGGTTACATAGGAGTACCATATGATCCCCGCGTCAGCGAACACATAGGGAAAGTTTTCCAGAAATACGGCATAGTACCAGCATATAAAACAGAAAAGACAATTGAAAAAAATATTTTCCCAGTATAAATATCTTGGTTCGAACAAGGACAAAATGAATTTTCCCGGAGTATACTCAATAAAATGTAGTGATTGTGAGGGAGTATATGTCGGGGAAACCAGGAGGGACTTTAAAACCAGAATACGCGAGCATGAAAGGGATGTAAATAGTGGGAAATGCTCTACTGGACTCAGTCAGCATATGACGGAAAACAAGCATGGTATTGGTGAAGTAAACATTGTAAGAGTCGAGGATGATTACGTAAAAATAAAGGTGTATGAGGCATGGTGCATAATTGGCAACCAGGGGGTGTCTTTGAATATGTATGATGGTGATATAGGGGACGAATGGTGGATGTAATGAGGAGACTGAAAAGGGAAGTTCCAGTTTTAAAAATTCCCCGGCCACCAGTGGAATGCATAGAGGAGGGAATGTTTGACACTTCAAAGAACTGGAAAGAAAAATATTTGAGAAACAGTGTTTTTATCGATGGTTACCACGACGGAACTCAATCTTCTTCATGATCAGTACTGTGTGAGAAGTCACCTGAGGAAGACTCAAGGGCAGAGTTGAAATGTTGTGTGTTAATTTTTAACTTTTATCCACTGATTTGTAATAATTTTAAACACATCTTTTTATTGGATTTGACTCAGAGGAAATTTGGGACCGATATGGATGTTTTATTAAAAGAGGGAACTGTTGAAAATCTCCTTTTTGTGCTCTCCACTAGACGAGCCCAGACAACAATAGCCAACTTATGTACTTGGTACATAAAACTTTATATATTAAAAAAACATATACCATATTTTTTGGAACATAAGAAAACAAAGCCTTGAAAGTTGGGTGCATCTAATGGTTCTTTGTTCGTGTGTTAGTGCTGGAACATGAATTCTATCAGCAGTATAACTTTTGAAAATAGAATACAAATTAAGCAATTAGGTCTAGGCCAATCCCCAATTTAAAGCTAACATAGGCAGCAGTCAGGAATACTAGTTTGTTGCTGTAACATTAGAAATTCCAACGTCTGTCTTGCCTTCTTTTCAGAAACACTGGTACACAAGATAAACATCTTAAAGTCTACAGAGAAAACGTATTAGAGCATTACAAAACACAACCAACAGGTAGAGAAAAATAGGCACAATCTTTCAAGAATAATTGATTGTACTAGCATGTGCCCGCGGCTTCGCCCACGATAATTATTTCAAAAATTAAAAATTAAGAGCATAATAGTAAAATCATTATATTTATTAACACCTAAATCACGTGGACTACATACCACGATTAGATAGCATCGCCTGGTAAAAGCGACCTCAGATTCGAGTTCCTTGGTCCAGAAAACCCCTGTATAGTGAGTTTCGTCCAAATAAAACAATGTTTGACCATATTAGGGCTTACAACATTCAAGCGATCGCGAAAGTTTAATTTCCAAGGTATGACAAAAATAGACAAAGCCAACTGTAATTGTCAAACTTCCATTTAATATAATTCCAAACCCATCTGAAACCCACTGGCAACAATATGTTTTAATGTCAAAAGTGATTTGGATTCGATAATTCTGTGTAAAAAGGGATTAAGTATTCTCAAAAACACTTGATTTTTGGCATTTAAAATCAGAATTTTTCAAAATCCTTTCTTAGTGAGCACCTACATTATGAAACGAAGGTACTGTCAAAATTCCAAGTCTCTACCTGTTATAGTTTAAGCTCTATGTTGATTCCTGTCAGTCAGGGCAAAGCCTTTTATATATAGAGAGATTATGTTCTGCGGTGCCTTCGAGCTCGTCCTCAGGAGCCATGACAAATTAAACGAGTTGGACCTTATTGGCAGTATCAACAGTGTATGGAGTTCAACAATGTTTCCAACAGAACTTGAAAAACAATTAAAATTGAAATGTTTGACTGTATGCTCGGAGTTTGCCATGAAGCAACTGTAACTGTGAGATGAGGAAACATACTCAGATGTCCACAAGAAAGATTCTGGGAATTCTTAACAGTCCAGTCTACCAACACTCATAAAGAGGTTGTAAAGGACACAGTCGGGAACAGAACTATTAACTTTAGGGCTGTGTTTGGGGTAGTTAGGAGATAAAAGTGAATTAAAAGTCCCTGGACCTACGAGGCAGGGGAGGCCCATAGAAGTTTTTGGTTTTTTGCTTTTATCTCGAAAACTGTGCATCATAGCAAGAAGGTTATCGTAATCAAATTCAAAGCTGACAAAATTTCCTACAAGACTGTTACTGTACCATTTCTTCTATTCCCAACAGCTTTTAAGATATCCGCTAGCGAATATAGCTTTTTTGCCCCATGCTTTTTGGGAAACTTTGAATTCTAGCACCTCAACCCTTACATTTACAACAATGTTTTTTTTATAAAAGAAGTTGTAGAGCATTTATTTTTCTTTAAAAAGAGGTTTTATTTGTTATGTGCAGAAATATGCACACTAACTTCACTATTAGGTATATTTACCCAGAATGATTTCAATGGGTATCCCCATCATCATCAGCCGATTCCGACTGGCCATCTGGCAACGGGTGGATGAACTTGTTGTTCAGTTCCCTGGATGTCCAGGGTTAGTGGTTAATGCTGTATTGGCCTGAACATAAGACGACCTCACATACAAGACGACCATGAATTTTTGAAGGACAGTTCCGAAAAAATAAATAAAATAGCTTATTAGTACATTTTGCTTCATATAAAACAGAATTTTGAAGAACACATCGTAACTTCTTCTCTCGCCCTTATTTACACATTGAGACAATGAAGATGCTTTCTTTTCCACATGGTCTGCCATGACTGGTGGTCAAACAAAAGTTTTACGCGTAGATAATAGAGAAGTAACTGCAGTACAAGCAGAAGCATGAATTTGGGAAAAATAAAATTCGGTAAAGTTTGGTATATTTCCGTGTGACTTTGACCTTGGGTCGGGCGCACGTCATCGCGAGGGGATTCCCGCACGGCACAGCTGGATTAATGAATGGAGAGTTGTTGAAAGCATTAGGCTGAGTGTATAAGATGAGTATATTTTTTATAAACTCATTCTGATGCCAATACAGTATTTGTTAATTTGTCTTCAAATGATTCCAAAAGAAAGCCGTACATTGCACTTTCTCTTCACTTGAAATAGTCCAGTGTGTGGTGAAGGGGATGCATTTGCTCATCTCATGCAGCGGGCTCGGGTTTGGGATAAGATTCGTAGGTGGAGTTTTTCCTCCACAGTGAGATGAATGTTGGGAAACTTCAGGCCCTCGTGGTCTGGCCGTCATTATCACCTTCATCGCATCTGTGCCTCATGTGTATCGTCCTAAGTGTTGGTGCTGTCTCGGCAATGGGTTGATCGTTCATCCAGAAAGGTCCTCCATGTCCCTGTCTGGTATATATGTTATCAAAAGAAACTCCTTCCCTCGACAGTTCAACATCCTGCAAAGGCTACATTCATTCAAATTGTGCTTATTAAAAATCCTATCACTTAAAGTGCAGTACAGTTCATGAATATAGTCTTCTGTTAATTTTAACTATCAAAATCAAAATGTGAAAGATGACTATTATAATTATCTGTTTTTTGCAATAACAAAAATCTTTATAGGGGAATAGCGTAGATCTTGCTCTCTTGGGGAGGAGGTCTGGCTCAGGATGTGGCTCATACTGTATATACCCGAATACTATTTGTCCCTGAATAATACCTGCACCCAAATTTTTCAAAAGGAAAACAAAATCTATAGACCCATACGTAAAATTATTTTGCCAGTTTTATTCTTCATTAAACAGTTATAATTAACATTACGTATCATAAAAGAATTAAATATGGTAGGTTAAAATAACATGCATGGTAACAACCAGTTAAAATCTCACCGTCTTATACGCACAGCGTAACACTTCCAACAACACTCAATTCATGAATTCAGCTGTTCAGTGGGAATCCACGCATGACAACTTGCATCTGTCCCAAGGTCAAAGTCGCGTGGAAATTCACTGAACTTTCCTTGAATTAGTGGTTCTGCTTGTACTGCACTGTTTGCTCGGTGTCTCTACGCTTAAAGCTTTGTTTCTCTGCCAGACTGGTAGACCATGTGCATAAGAAAGTGTCTTCTTTGTCTCATTTTCCTTTCATTCCAGCTTCGCTATTATTATACTACTAGCATGTGCCCGCGGCTTCACTCGCGATAATTATTTCAAAAATTAAAAATTAAGAGCATAATAGCATTATATTTATTAACACCTAAATCACGTGAATTACATACCACGATTAGTTAGCGTCGCCTGATAAAAGCGATCTCAGATTCGAGTTCCTTGGCCTAGAAAATCCTTGTATAGTGAGTTTCGTCCAAATTGAACGATGTTTAACCATATTTAGGTCTATGTTGTTTATTCCGTGTAGGTTGAAAATTTCATATGTCTACGGGCCTTGACATTCTAAACAAATGAATAGACCAGCGTGGGCTTACAACATTCAAGCGATCATGATGCTTTTATTTCCATGGTAGTCTATGACAAAAATAGCCAAAGCAAACTGCAATTGATTTGACATTGAAATGTATTACTGAAATCTGATGCTTCGACAGTGCTAAAATCACGTTTCTGCCAGTTTTTCACTCATAACTCGCGAACGAAAGCTAAAACTAAAAATTTGGCTTCGAGGTGCATTCGCCCACCTTTCAGTGAATCTATGTTTAAAATTTCACATCTCTGCGTTCAGTAGATTTCGATGGGCATCGTGGACAGACAGACAAACAGCATGTGCCCGCGGCTTCCCCCGCGATTATTATTTCAAATTATAATTATTAACACCTAAATCACGTGGAGTGCATTCCACGATTAGGTAGCGTCCCCTGATAAAAGCGACCTCAGATTCGAGTTCCTTGGCCAAGAAAACCCCTGTATAGTGAGTTTCGTTCAAATCGAACAATGTTTGACCATATTTAGGGTTGATTATCCTTCTTCCGTGTAGGTTGAAAATGTCATATGTCTGTGGGCCTTGATACCCTAAACAAATGAATCGTCTAGGATGGACTAGCAAAATCAAGGGATCGCGTTGCTTTTATTTCCAAGGTATGAGGTATGATGACAAAAATAGCCAAAGGCATCTGTAAGTGATTTGATATTGAAATTTATTACTGAAACTGATGCTTCTAAAACGCAAAAAAATGCACATTTTCTGCCAGTTTTTCACTCATAACTCACGAACGAAAGCGAAAATTAAAATTCCGGCTTCGAGGTGCACATTCCGACCCTTTAGTCCGCCTATGTATAAAATTTCAGATCTCTGCGTTGAGTAGATTTCGCTGGACATCGCGGACAGACAGACGGAAGACAGACACTTCCTTTTATTAACCCTTCCCGGGCGGAAACCCATATATGGCACGCCTGTCCAATGCCTCCAACGCGGTAACCCATATATGGGTTCTCTGACCGACTCGTAATGTGACCGGCTCTTCTCATGCACGAAGTACGTAAAATCTTCAACAGATGGCACGAGAATGTTCTCTTATCCACTGTGACTTGGGAATTCCCCATTACACGTGCCTAGGATGATTTTAATAGAGGATTTCAGTGGCCGTGCGTAACTAGTGAACAGCGTGCACTTTTTGTTCCGTGTTTTTGCCTTATTTTCGGTAAAATGGCAAAAAGAAAGTGTCTTACAGGTACTCTAACTGAAAAATTAAGTATTCAAAGTGACAGTGAAGTGTCAGAATTATCATTTAGCGATAGTAAGGGATGTTTTTCCGAGATCGCTACCTGCAGCGTTAATGAGAGTGAGAGCGACGTAAGTGACACTGGAGGCAATCGTGCGCTCAGCTCAATGGAAGTGAGTAATTTTGATGCAGGCACATGATCTATTCCTACAATATACAATATCCAGCAAGTGCCAGTTCTTCCTTCTGATTTTGAACAAAATACTGATCCAATTGAGAATCATAGCCTACTGTAGGCCTATGTAAACTTATAATGCGCTCAGTGAGACTTGTGCCGTTTCCGCATAAACATTTTCTCGCTAAATAATAAAAATTGTTCCTAGAGCAGATTAGGGGCAGAATTCGGCAAAACTCCAAGGTATTTGTTGATTTTATGCATGAATGCATGATTTAAGTCACTTTCAATTGGTTTTTCATTAACTTATTTTTCTTTAAAAATGCTTTCCGCCCACAGCCATAAAACATCGCCGTCCGCAAAGGGTTAATATAAATACTGTAGGGCTACTACAAAGCATCATGTTATATTGACCCGATATGGTACAAAATGTCAAAATTCAGATGAGAGGAGTCCAGTATTCAAATAATACCCGCACCCCAGTTTTTCATTTGCGATTTAAAATAAAAAATGTGTGTAGTATTTGAGTATATGTGATAATCTTCCTCTTTTGTATGTTCTATATCACCCTCATTGTCCAAAACATATACGCCATTGCGACAATTCTCCTGGAAATTTTGGTGTATAGGAAACAGTTAATTGAGACTTTCATATACCTACATTTGAAAATAATACATTTTCAAAGTTTCTTTCTATGCTGCATGGGATCCAACACAACAGATTCTTCATGCTCATGTGTTGAGTGGCATAACTGTGCCTAACTCAGCAGCTGGGGCTGAAGGACATTCCACTCCTGGCTAGGACAGAACATTTTCAGTGTTTTCATCACACTTGATAAGAATCTTCTCATCACAACTTAAGGTTTGGGAAGCTGAATACAAATATGGTTTGAGATGATATAACATCCCGGTAAAGGAAATGTCCTTTAGCCTCTAGCAAACAGGAAGCCTCACCAACTGAGCACCAGGTCCAGCCCAGCACTGGCTAGGCAGACAACCAGTTCGCAGCACAAGATGAAATTTTGAAAATAATTTACTGCAACAATAGCAAAGATGGGTGCAGGAAAGTCAGATTTTCACAATAGCACCCCCATGTTGATGATGGCTGAGGAGACAGAGCCCCTACTCAACATTGCTGAGATGAACACTTCCATGTTAAAACCAATAATATGCTCAAAAACCCTTTTTTGACTTTTATTAACAGACAAACTTAAACTGAAGATTTATGTAGTCACGTATTTGTAAAGGCCTTTATGATTGAATTTTAATAGACACAATTTTCATGAAAGTTTGTTTATTAGATAATAAGGTTTCAGGGTGTAAATACAGAATATACAAAGATGTAACCCTTAGATCAAGAGAAAATGCATTTCATGGTTTTCTTTTGGAATTGTAAAATTTATCAAAAATCTTCAAATTGCTATAACTTTTCATCATTTGAAAAAACAATTAACAAATAATACCTCTTTTAAAAGTAAAATTAATGGTCTACAACTTCTTTTATGAAGACATTGCTGTAAAAGTAAGAGATGAGACACTGGAAGGCAATTTTATCAAAAAGCGTGAGGCAAAAAACCTATTTTCGCTAGCGGATCTTCACAAAAAATTAGTAGGCCTAATAACAATTTTATAGGAAATTTTATCAGCTTTCATTTTCATTCTACTAACCTTCTTGCTACGATGTATAGTTTTCAAGAATAAGCAAAAAAAAAAGGGACCTTCTAAGGGTCGCAGTTTTTTTTTCAGTATAGGTTTTGCCATTTTAGGTTAAGTTAGATTAGATGCCATGGGCCCCCCCTGCACCCGCTTACCTCCAAACACAGCCCTGTTCCCTTCACCCTGGCTACTAACCTTGAGGGGGAAAACAGCAGAGGCGATCAGGAAAAGAACAGCAAACATTGGCACAAATTTCATCTTCTGAATAGTTGTATCCACACATGGTGCAAAACTCGAAAATGGGTACGTCAACCAATCATGGTAAGTTCTGTATGAGAAATATGGTCCTGAAAACAAAACAACATGACTACAGTACAATATCGACTTCATGTTTCTCTCGGGATACTTTAAACAGGGGCTTACACTGAATAGAGGTTTTGCTATTTTTAAGCAATAAAACTTAGTTTATGCAGAATTTATTTACTAAATTCTGCTTTATTTAATTATAAAGCATATTAACAGGGTTGATTTTCTACTTCAGGGGTACCCACAAGGGGAGGGGGGTTAAGACGCAGAATGGATCATTAAAATTTCTGGAGGGTTTGAAAATTGTTGAAAAATTAGCATTTTTATATGTTAAAAAAAAGTTCAAGTATTGTAACTTCAAGAAATAATAAATAATCCTCTTCTAATTCTTTACACGTGAATAAAATCTATATTAATAAAAGGAAGTGTCTGTCCTCCGTCGGTCTGTCTTCCGTCTGTCTGTCTGTCCGCGATGCCCAGCGAAATCTACTCAACGCAGAGATCTGAAATTTTATACATAGGCGGACTAAAGGGTCGGAATGTGCACCTCGAAGCCGGAATTTTAATTTTCGCTTTAGTTCGTGAGTTATGAGTGAAAAACGGGCAGAAAACGTGTATTTATTCCGTTTTCGAAGCATGAGTTTTCAGTAATACAAATCAATTACACTAGGCTTTGGCTATTTTTGTCAAACCTTCGACATAAAAGCATCGCGATCTCTTGAATGTTGTAGCTCACGCTGGTCGATTCAGTTGTTTTTAATGTCAAGGCACCCAAACATAATGTGAAATTTTCAACCTACACCGAAGAGGATTATTATTATTATTATAGGGATAATCAATATTAGCCTAAATATGGTCAAACGTTGTTCGATTTGGACGAAACTCACTATACAGGGGTTTTCCGGGCCTAGGAACTCGAATCTGAGGTCGCTTTTACCAGGTGATGCTATCTAATCGTGATATGTAGTCCACATGATTTAGGTGTTAATATAATGATTTAACTATTAAGCTCTTAATTTTAAATTTTTGAAATAATTATCGCGGGCGAAGCCGCAGGCACATGCTATCTTAAAATAATAAAAGGACGTGTTTGTCTGTCTGTCCACGATGCCCAGCGAATTCTACTGAACGCAGAGATCTGAAATTTTAAACATAGATGGGCTGAAAGGTGGGCGAATGCGCATCGAAGCCGGATTTTTAATTTTAGCTTTCGTTCGCGAGTTGTGAGTGAAAAACTGGCAGAAAACTTGACTTTAGCGCTGTCGAAGCATCAGATTTCAGTAATACATTTCAATGTCAAATCAATTGCAGTTGGCTTTGGCTATTTTTGTCATACCGTGGTAATAAAAGCATCGCGATCGCTAGAATGTTGTAAGCCCACGCTGGTCGATTCATTTGTTTAGAATGTCAAGGCCCGTAGACATATGAAATTTTCAACCTACACGGAAGAGGGGTAATCAACATAGACCTAAATATGGTTAAACATCGTTCGATTTGGACGAAACTCACTATACAGGGATTTTCTGGGCCAAGGAACTCGAATCTGAGATCGCTTTTACCAGGCGACGCTATTTAATCGTGACATGTAGTCCACGTGATTTAGGTGTTAATAAATATAATGATTTAACTATTATGCTCTTGATTTTTAATTCTTGAAATAATTATCGCTTGATTTTGTAAGTCCATCCTGGACGATTCATTTAATTAGAATATCAAAGCCCGAAGACATGAAATTTTCAACCTACACGGAAGAGGGATAATCAATATAGGCCTAAATATGGTCAAACATTGTTCGATTTGGACGAAACTGACTGTACAGGGGTATTCTGGGCCAAGGAACTGGAATCTGAGGTCGCTTTTACCAGGCGACGCTACCTAATCGTGGAATGCACTCCACGTGATTTTGGTGTTAATAATTATAATCATTTAACTATGCTCTTAATTTTTAGTTATTAATTTTTGAAATAATTATCGTGGGGGAAGCCGCGGGCACATGCTGTTTGTCTGTCTGTCCACGATGCCCATCGAAATCTACTGAACGCAGAGATCTGAAATTTTAAAGATAGATGGACTGAAAGGTGGGCGAATGCACCTCGAAGCCGAATTTTTAATTTTAGCTTTCGTTCGCGAGTTGTGAGTGAAAAACTGGCAGAAAACGTGATTTTAGCGCTGTCGAAGCATTAGATTTCAGTAATACATTTCAATGTCAAATCAATTGCAGTTGGCTTTGGCTATTTTTGTCATACCGTGGTAATAAAAGCATCGCGATCGCTAGAATGTTGTAAGCCCACGCTGGTCGATTCATTTGTTTAGAATGTCAAGGCCCGTAGACATATGAAATTTTCAACCTACACGGAAGAGGGGTAATCAACATAGACCTAAATATGGTTAAACATCGTTCGATTTGGACGAAACTCACTATACAGGGATTTTCTGGGCCAAGGAACTCGAATCTGAGATCGCTTTTACCAGGCGACGCTATTTAATCGTGACATGTAGTCCACGTGATTTAGGTGTTAATAAATATAATGATTTAACTATTATGCTCTTAATTTTTAATTCTTGAAATAATTATCGCTTGATTTTGTAAGTCCATCCTGGACGATTCATTTAATTAGAATATCAAAGCCCGAAGACATGAAATTTTCAACCTACACGGAAGAGGGATAATCAATATAGGCCTAAATATGGTCAAACATTGTTCGATTTGGACGAAACTGACTGTACAGGGGTATTCTGGGCCAAGGAACTGGAATCTGAGGTCGCTTTTACCAGGCGACGCTACCTAATCGTGGAATGCACTCCACGTGATTTTGGTGTTAATAATTATAATCATTTAACTATGCTCTTAATTTTTAGTTATTAATTTTTGAAATAATTATCGTGGGGGAAGCCGCGGGCACATGCTGTTTGTCTGTCTGTCCCCGATGCCCATCGAAATCTACTGAACGCAGAGATCTGAAATTTTAAAGATAGATGGACTGAAAGGTGGGCGAATGCACCTCGAAGCCGAATTTTTAATTTTAGCTTTCGTTCGCGAGTTGTGAGTGAAAAACTGGCAGAAAACGTGATTTTAGCGCTGTCGAAGCATCAGATTTCAGTAATACATTTCAATGTCAAATCAATTGCAGTTGGCTTTGGCTATTTTTGTCATACCGTGGTAATAAAAGCATTGCGATCGCTAGAATGTTGTAAGCCCACGCTGGTCGAATCATTTGTTTAGAATGTCAAGGCCCGTAGACATATGAAATTTTCAACCTACACGGAAGAGGGGTAATCAACATAGACCTAAATATGGTTAAACATCGTTCGATTTGGACGAAACTCACTATACAGGGATTTTCTGGGCCAAGAAACTCGAATCTGAGATCGCTTTTACCAGGCGACGCTATTTAATCGTGACATGTAGTCCACATGATTTAGGTGTTAATAAATATAATGATTTAACTATTATGCTCTTAATTTTTAATTCTTGAAATAATTATCGCGGGCGATCGCTTGATTTTGTAAGTCCATCCTGGACGATTCATTTATTTAGAATATCAAGGCCCGAAGACATGAAATTTTCAACCTACACGGAAGAGGGATAATCAATATAGGCCTAAATACTGTATGGTGAAACATTGTTTGATTTGAACGAAACTATACAAGGGTTTTCTGGGCCAAGCAACTCGAATCTGAGGTCGCTTTTACCAGGCGACGCTATCTAATCGTGGTATGTAGTCCACGTGATTTAGTTGTTAATAATTATAATGATTTAACTATTATGCTCTTAATTTTTAATTTTTGAAATAATTATCGCGGGCGAAGCCGCGGGCACATGCTAGTATTTAATATACAGTACAAGCAGTAGGCCTAAAGTTGAGCGAAACAGATTTACTTGTAAACAAATGCTACAACGACAAAATGCTAGTTGTATGTGCAAGTGCTAGCTCAAGCTTCGTCGGCGCATCGCATCGTTGTCTTGCCTGCTATGTAGTTTGCTTATCTTTCTTATTGTTTAATATTTAAGAAGTTACAACGTTCAGTTCTTCTTAGGGTTGCCAAATTCTAAATGACAAAATACCGGCCAACCACCAGGGTTAAATCAATGAATGGAGTAGCGGATGTTCAACCAACATAGGTTTAGTGACAATTGTTGTTTTTAATTTTAATGAATTGGCATTTTAGTGGATGTGGAGGACATAGATATCCTTCTGGCAGAAGAAGTTGTCGATGGTTGTTTGTTTTTTGTTTCTCAATAGTATTGCATCTACTTTTAAAATTATTTGTTATGGCATACTCCAGCGTTGAAAAACGTGATAGTTATTTTGAAAAGATCCATTCAACTCTTGTCAAGAATCCGAGTGATGAAATGGATTGCAAATATCGCACACTGCAAGCGAATTGCAAGTTTTATAAATTTATATGTGATTGGATTTTATGATAAGAAGACTGTTCAAACAAGTTTAACATGTAATCGTTAGGGAAGGCATTTGATGATTTTGCATGTTTTTTATATGAAGGTTAAAAGATAGCTCGAATACATATATATATACACACACACATAAATGTGTCTCATGAAATAATTGATTAAATAAGGGCAATTTGTTTTTGCATTTTATTGCTTTACTTTGCATTTTTCGTCATTTTAAAGAGTTAGGTTAACACTTTCCACACCGTGCCCGTACGTGATATGTTCCGCATTTTACTCCCGCGTGAACCAAGACCGTATCCCTTACGTTGCGCGCAATCCCGTGCTTAGCAATGGGAAAATACTGGTGTAATACAGGACTTGAACAGATAAACAGAAAGCTTAGTTTATGAACTTCCCAACAGTGTGCTTCATACACTTATCGATTCTTGTGTCAATTTATATCGACTTTTTTATCGAATTTATATCGGCCTACTGCGATTACCAAAACATCAATAAGAAGCTAGGTTAGAATTCGTGAAGATGTCCAAGAATATCACAAACGTGTTAATTACTAGACAATATGCAACCAAAATGTTATCAGAATTCTATATTATGTATTGTTTCAATAATTTTAGTTAGTACTTTTGCAATAAATAGGTTTTTAACCCTCCAAACCTAGAAAAAATTATTTCCGAAAAAAGTAAATCCTCAAAAGAGCCTCCCATTTATTTGCCTGCGATATATTTATATGAGAGTGAATACAATAAAGAATATTATTTCTAGAAAGAGGAAGTTTCAATCTTCATGGGTAAGTAATTCATTATTTTGTAATACAAATTGTATGTTTTTAAAAAAATCACAATATCGGAAGAAAACGCCCGGTTCACAGGATGAAAATGCTGAAAGATGGCGTGGTGCGGAAAGTGTTAATTGTTTTGGCAATTTTTAAGTTTTTTTTTTTGCATTATTAGGTCATTTTCAGCATTTTTAGGTCTTTTTCGGCATTTTAGGTCATGTTTCAGTGGAGATAGAGAGGAGCTTTCCCATGTACAAATTGTTACTTTCAGACAGCAGACAATCGTTTTTATTTGAGAATCTCCGCCCGGTGTTCATAGTTCATTTTAATTCAGGTTTATTGTAACCACCATAGGAATTTGTCTTGCAGAAATAAGAATTATTTTTTCTTTCTTTTTAAATGGCACATATTTGCTAGCGGCAATTTGGTGGGCATGCCAGTTCGAGAAAGAATTTTTTTTTTTTTGTGCTAAGGGTGTTTAAGTAGTATAAATTCACTTACTTCTTTAGTAACAAAATTACCATGTTTTATATTGTAAATTTACATATAACG
Source organism: Ectobius pallidus (assembly GCA_964059195.1). Classification (NCBI taxonomy): domain Eukaryota; kingdom Metazoa; phylum Arthropoda; class Insecta; order Blattodea; family Ectobiidae; genus Ectobius; species Ectobius pallidus. The sequence goes on from CAXKWD010000012.1 coordinate 1,558,862, forward strand.
CACTGTCATCCATTAAATTGCTTTTAGCAATTCATTACTTGAAAAAAACTAGTTGTAAGTAAAAATGGTAAATTTATTGGTCTTTTTTTTAAATGTTGTCATTATTTGCTATTTTCAGGTCATAAATGCATTTTTTATTTTGCATTTTTGGACTATTTAATTGTCATTAAATGCCTTAGCCAAGTAATCATACATAATGTATTGCGGGACTATTAGTGAAGAGGTCAAATTATAAAAAAATTTATCTTATCACTCAAACTTCACTTTTAAGTGTTTACTTACACATAACGCGTTTCACAAACAACTTGCTTGCAATAGGTAGTGGACCTCACCTGAGGATGCAAGCAAGTTGCTTGTGAAATGCGTTATGTGTAAGTAAACACTTAAAAGTGAAGTTAAGTGATAAAATAAAGTTTTTTGTAAGTTTAAAATTGTCCAAATTCCAACAGCAATATATTTAATATTTCAACAAAGATACGTATCTTGATTGCCTCATTAAGCACATATGCTCACCTGTCATAATGCCAACGTAACAGAATGTGTAATGGTAAATATCGAGGAAGCCTGGATACACATCTGCTGCCTCCTGTTCTGGAAGAACCGAGTTCCCATCTTTCTCCTTCTTCTTTGCAGCCGCTGCCGTGTTATGAACTTCGAATGCCAGACCTGCCAACTGAATTCATTTTATGTCAAGACACAGAGCATTACATCTACAGGAAAATCACACAAAAACTCTTTTCTTTTTTCACTTACAGCAAACAAATGCTCTCTACTTTGTAAAACATTAATTTGACTTATAGGCGATCAACATACTTTGGATTATTCTCGCAACTCTTTCTTCGTGGATTTTCCCTGTTCTTTTTCTAAAGCTGTTTGAAGTTCATTTAAGGTTACAGGAACAGCTCTTCTTTCATGAATCCCCCTCAGTCCATTCCCCCAAACATGTTCAATGGGATTTAGGTTGGGACTGGGTAATCCGTAACGTAATCTATGAACAATTGGTACTCATACGCTGCGTGTTTGATATATTGACCAATAATGTTTAGCAATTCCTCGGATATAGACCAATCATGATCACTTATTTTATAATATCCTTTCTCGAGCCGCAAGGATGCAATTTTATCTGAAATGTTGGCTGTGGTGGGCAAATCATTTAATTGTTTTGGAATTTTCGTGTGGTTTACAGCCTAAAAGCTATAAGTGTACCAAATTTCAAGTTTCTAGCTCATCTGGAAGTGGGCAAACATTAATGTCAGTGAGCCGACCCAAGCCCTTTTCGGGGGGGTTTTTAGGGCTACAAATTTAAAACAAAACTTTTTTGGAATTTCCCTATGGTTTACAGCCTAAACGCTATACGCGTACCAAATTTCAAGTTTCTAGCTCATCTGGAAGTGGGTGAACATTAATGTCAGTGAGCAGAGCCGAGCCTTTTCTCTGGAGTGTTTAGGGCTAAAAATAATTAAAATATTAACTTTTTGGAATGTTCCTGTGGTTTACAGCCTAAAATTTAAAAAGCCTAAAAGTGTATCAAATTTCAAGTTTCTGGCTCATCTGGAAGTGACCAAACATTAATGTCAGTGAGCCGAGCCGAGCGCTTTTCGGGGGGTTTTTAGGGCTAAAAATAAAATAAATAACCTTTTTGGAATTTTTATGTGGTTTACAGCCTAAATGCTATACGTGTACCAAATTTCAAGTTTCTAGCTCATCTAAAATTGGGCAAAAATTAATGTCAGTGAGTGAGTGAGTGAGTCATCCATGTGACTTTATATTATAGGGAAATTTTTTTCTCCTGTTCCCAAAGCCATCCCAAAATGAAATTTGTACCATAGATAGAATGCATTTAACTGCCTAACATATCTTTTCTTCAATAAAATTAAAGGTACAGTTTCTTAGATACTCAAGGTCAAAGGTTACACCTTTTGACCTTGGAATGAAAAAATTAATATTTTGAAATGCAACTATTTTTAATGAAAACTATGTATCTTTAGCTTCAAAATGAGACCAACATGAAGGTTCTACCTCAATTAGAAGTAAAGTTATGATTTATTTTTGCAGAGCATGCAAGGGAAAATTTTACAATTTTTGTCATGTTTGCAACCCTGCTGTATGAATATCGTAAATCACTGAGGGGTAAAATTTTGCGTGTGTGTACAACTTCATGTATTTTAACTTCTTACCGAATTTCATGTAAATCTGAGATGGTCGGGTTGGGAGCTGTGATGATTTGGCATGGAATGACCCGATAGTCTAGGCTATGAATACTAAGGTACATAGGCTAATTCTATCAAACCTAAATTATTTAGATAGCGTTCATATGTAACATTTACCTCTTATTGTTTGTTCATTAAATGATGTGTAGTGTTGTTTTTAATTTAATTTTCATGATACCTGTAACTATACATAAGAAGGAAGAATAAATTTTAATTTATATACAACACGCTAATAGTGAAATTTTGAACAAAGCCACTCACCTTGAATCATCCATCAACTCATATAGTTATAAATGGTAGAGATTATCTTTTGCTTCGTTTTCCAGTATTATTTGTATCCTAATCATTTACAAAGAATCCCATATAAAAGAAATGGGTAAAAGTTGTTTCACCTTGTGAAAAAGTTTAACTTGTTGATATTTGCGTGGATAGAACTGTATTTCTTAGAATATTAGGTGTTTACCGTACATAGTTAATAGTATTTATACACTTTAAAAGTTTTCACTGAGGGTAACACAATTTAAATGTTTCTTTTTGATCTTTTTTAAGATATTTTTCCAAAGCAAGAGAAGACAGCTTTATTTCTTCAGCAGTATGTTCTTTCCGTTGCTGTACTTGGATCCACTGTTTGCAAAAGAGTGTTTCCTGGGACATCTAATAAATCTCTTGGTTGTGGATAACAAAAAAAAGGGCTGGACTTTTTGGGTGTAAAAAATGTATTCCATACGGGTCATTCCATGTCAAGTGAACCAATGGAAAAACGTGACCACCTCCGATTTTAGTCATACTTGGTTGTCATGAAGTACCACCTGAGATATGTTGAAGTACAAAATATCAGATTTTTATGTGTTGTAGTTTTCCAGTTATACCCTTCTGAAATATGGAAAAAAAAACAAATTTTCTGCATAAGTGCAATCACAAAATGACGCATAAATCAAGCTGGAATTGACATAGATGAGTGGGAAAAGTATCAAAATGTAGCTTATATTATGAGCTTTAATTTGATACGTCACACGACTACTTTCGAAAAAAAATATTTTCAAGGTTACCCAAAAAAAAATTTGAAAACTGAATTTTTCAAAAACCCATATTTTGAAAATTTTGAAACAATTCTCATAGAAACATACATATTTCAGCATCATGTCCTACAAGTTTTGATAAGGGATCGCAATGGGATCATATTTTTTTACATTTATAACAAATACTATGCACGCTGGGTAAGAATATATGACACAGGAATATTGCACTTAATTCTAAAATCCATTCCTTTGTCCAGGGAGTTGTTTACCAACATGCATATACCAACTTGTGCAAGTGGTCAAATGGGTATGAGTAAACACAGTCTGCAAGCATGTGAGTCAGCCAGGGAATGCAAGTTGTAACCTGTTGGACCTGGCTTCAGTTGTGCCTTGACTCTCATGCAGTGTGCTTCCTTTCTTCAAAGGCTGTACAAAGACTGTATTGCTGCATGTAAAGTAGTGGGTTCAGTGATTAAAATAGGCATTGTGTATTTCCCCAGTATGGCTGAAAAAGTAAGCGAAACAGCAAAGATTTTCTGCTGCAACCCTTTCAAGAAAGACAGACATCAGGGTGTGAAAAGAAGTGTGAGGCCTGTTACTGACTGGATGTGTGACATGTTTGACACCATTGTGGTAGGTATGAAAATTTGTGACAGTTGTAGGAAAGAACTATCAAAGCAGAAACAGGTTACAGATACAACAGATGACTGTTTAGTACCAGTAGCCAATACCACTAGGCCTACTAATGTTGATGAATCATTTGTAGCTTTAGATGTTACCTTAGAGTACCTTAATAAGTCTCTAAGCTCTCTAGAGGAGTCACCTGTTGCTAAGAGGAAGTTGCAAATGAAATCATACTGTGATAAAAAATACAGTAAAATAAAAAAATGTTTGACAGAAAAGGTACTAACAGCAGCAAGTACAAATACAGAGAAAACTGTTGACCATAAATCAGAATCATGTGAAGTCATTTGTCAGCTAAAAGAAAAGTTTCAAGAAGAAAATATAAGTGTTAGTGAAAAATTGCAAATTTTAACAGTACTACCTAAAAGCTGGTCATGCAGTGAAATACAAAATGAATTTCAGGTTAGCAACAGAATGGCAAGAAAAGTTAAAGCATTGGTGAAAGCGAAGGGTATTCTGGCAACACCAAATCCTAAACCAGGAAAGGTTTTAAATGAATCTGTGATTGAGAAGGTAATAGGGTTCTACAACAGTGATGATGTCAGCCGTCTTATGCCTGGAAAAAAAGATTTTGTTTCTGTGAAAACGGGTGACAGTAGTAGAATTCATGTACAGAAGAGGCTAGTGATGGGCAACTTGAAGGAAGTGTACGAGCTGTTCAAAAACAAAAATCCTACTGATAAGATTGGATTTTCGAAATTTGCTGATTTACGACCTAAACATTGCGTCTTGGCTGGAGGAAGTGGTACCCACACAGTATGCGTTTGTACAGTGCATCAGAATGTTAAATTAATGCTACAAGTGTTGAAATCCAAACAAATTACACTGAATGATGGCACAGATATAAGTAATTATAATTCCTGTTTAGCGAAGTTAATGTGTGAAGAGCCAGGCACAGCATGCCACCTTAATGAATGTCCTTCATGTCCAGGTGTAGATAATTTGAAAGATGAGTTACAGTTGCTGCTAGATAATGAACTGGTGGACAACATTACATACAAGCAGTGGGTTTCTGTTGACAGATGTAATTTAGTAACCTTCATCAAAACTGCAGATGAGTTTATAGAAACTTTGTGTGAACAGTTGTTGATTTTGAAGAGACATTCTTTTATTGCAAGAAGACAGGCAGAATATTATAATCACTTGAAGCAGAATATTGGAGTAAATGAAGCTGTGGTATGTATGGACTTTGCAGAAAATTATTCGTTTGTACTACAGGATGAAGCCCAGTCTTTTCATTGGAACAATGATCAAGCAACTATTTTTCCTATAGCAGTCTACTACAATGATCATAATATACACTACAAAAGTATTGTATGTATCTCTGAATGTCTACAGCATGACACCACTGCTGTTCATTTATTCCAGAAAAGGCTTATCTCTCATTTGAAGTTGGAAGTAATTAGAGATTTGAAAAAAATTTACTACTTCTCAGATGGTGCAGCTGCGCAATTTAAAAACAGAAAAAACTTTTCAAACTTATGCCACCATGTTCATGATTTTGGAATTGAGGCAGAGTGGCATTTCTATGCAACAGCCCATGGGAAAGGAGTATGTGACGGTCTGGGTGGTACTGTGAAAAGACTTGCAGGAAAGGCAAGCCTACAGCGGCCATACGAGCATCAAATCATGACACCAGCACAGCTGTTTACATGGAGTGAGGAAAACATCGACTCCATGCAGTTCTTCTTCTTCAATGAAGCACAATACAACAAAGAGGAAAAAATACTTGCAGACAGATTTCTGTCTACAAAAGCAATACCAGGCACACAGAAGTTCCACAGTTTCATCCCATTGTCAGATAAAGTGTTGTTGACAAAGGTATTTTCAAGAAGTGAACAGTCATCCACTTTTTCAGTGTTAGGACCACGTGTGCAACAGAGGCTGAAGCTAGCAGAAGTAAAAGGATATGTTACATGTGAGAACAACAATCATTGGTGGCTTGGTGTAGTTGTGGACAAAAATGAGACAGCACAGATAGTGGAACTGATGTTTCTGCACCCTGCAGGTCCTTCTCCATCATTTACTTTCAAAAGTGACTGTCCAAATAAACTGACTGTGCCTCTCTCTCAGATCCTCACCCTTGTGCAACCTACATGTCCCACTGGCCGTAGTTATTACCTCTCGAAGGAAGAGATGGATGCGGCAACCATGGCTCTAGAAAATTACTGTAGACAATAAATTCACGTTTTTGTCATTGAAGAAGGGAAGGTAACATGTTTTCTGTAAGTTTTTCTTTTTGATTGTAATGAAATTTTAGAATTAAGTGCAAGATTACGGTGCCATATATTCTTACCCAGCGTGCATAGTATTTGTTATAAATGTAAAAAAATATGATCCCATTGCGATCCCTTATCAAAACTTGTAGGACATGATGCTGAAATATGTATGTTTCTATGAGAATTGTTTCAAAATTTTCAAAATATAGGTTTTTGAAAAATTCAGTTTTCAAATTTTTTTTGGGTAACCTTGAAAATATTTTTTTTCGAAAGTACTCGTGTGACGTATCAAATTAAAGCTCATAATATAAGCTACATTTTGATACTTTTCCCACTCATCTATGTCAATTCCAGCTTGATTTATGCGTCATTTTGTGATTGCACTTATGCAGAAAATTTGGTTTTTTTCCATATTTCAGAAGGGTATAACTGGAAAACTACAACACATAAAAATCTGATATTTTGCACTTTAACATATCTCAGGTGGTACTTCATGACAACCAAGTATGACTAAAATCGGAGATGGTCATGTTCAAAATTGACAAAAAATTGGTTCACTTGACATGGAATGACCCATACATGCCATTGTGTTTTTCTTCAATGCATCCTAGCCATCAAGAGTCATCATAAGCTACTGTTACAAAACCAGCAGCAATGTTTTCCAAATCTGATGGTGTTATTTGGTTCACTGTTGTCACACATTCAAGAGATTAATCAAGGCTGAAATGATAAGTTGACAGTAATTTGACTCTCTGTGTGGAGTTTATATGAGTGAAACTTTTGTGTTCCCACAATTGCTTTTGATTCACTGAGCCAAGAAAGTAATCATTCTTTAGTTCTTCGTAGTCTTCTGTTGTGCAATATTCAAAGTTAATGTTTTTTATATTTTCCAAGGCAAATTCATCAAGTTCTTTGGGTGTTAAAATTTGTTGGTCATATGGCCATTGTAAGCTGGCTTTAGCAGCTAGCCACTTAACAGTTCCGCCAAGGCCATCACATGCACTCTTGCCATGGGATGTTGCAAAGAACTCCCACTCTGCCTCAACTTCAAAATCTGTTTTATGCAAGCATAAATTAAGGAAGTTTTTCTTATTCTTATACTGGGCAGCGCTCCCATCAGAAAAGTAAGTAATCTTTTTAAGTGCAAAAGGCAAGGTTTGCTTTAAGCTTTCTAGCAGTTTTTTCTGGAATACATAGAAAGCGACTGTATTAAGTTCCAGGTAATCTGATATAAAAACATACTGCAGGTGGTTTAGTTCCCCTCCCATTTGTAATATATTATGATGAAAGGATGCAGTGCAGCTTGGCTGGTAGTCCAGTGGAATGATTGTATTTTGGCTTGTACGACGAAAGAGTAGTTTTCCGCAATAATCACAGTTGACTACTACATGGCCTTCAGTTAAATTTTCCTTGATTTCGCTTTAGTATTCTTTCTGCTGACTAGCTATAAATGAATGAGTTCTGAGCTTTGTTAGTGTGTCCAAAAACTCATCAATAAAGTCATCACTACATTACTACAGTTTCCATCACACACCTATCTACAGTTACCCACTTTTTCATTGAACTTTGTATTCAATAATTCTTGAAGTCTAGGAACACCAGGTCATTCTTTACAAACATTCATAAAACAATGTCACACACAGACAGTATGTGTGCCACTTTTTCCAGCCAGGATACAGTTCTTCGGCCTCAGGTCGCAAAACTTTGAAAAACCAATTTTGTTTGCTGGGAATTTTTCCTTAAATAATTGGTATATTTCTTGTAAATTTGCCAACACTAGTCTCTTTTGTACCTGGATCTTTCCATCTTTATTTCCTATGGTCACACAATCTTTTTTCACTGGCATCATTCTACTAATGTCGTCAGAATTGTAGAAGTCTTTTACAGAGTCAGCCTAGAAGTAGTCCACTATATACCTCACTAGCAAGTAATCTGGTAATCAAATATTTTTTTTAACAAGAACCCATTGAGATCCCATCTTGAAATTTTGCATGCATGTAGTCAATTAGAGTGGACAACACATATAATTTTTCCAAAAAAATCCGAGGGTACGTATTTTTGAAATTTCAAAAAATGTTTTTTGGGAACTTTTTTAACATTTCAAAAATTAAGAAACATAGCTCTGTGAGACATCAAATTAAAGGGAATTTTCAGGGGAAAAAAATGGTGCAAGTTTGAGCTCTCTAGGTGGTATAGTTTTTTAGCTATAGCATTTTATATTGATCTTAAAGTGATAGAAAACCATAGTTTTTTGGATTTTTCAACCCTTGTAACTCACAAACCAAAAGTCAGAAAAATTTTAAATTTAAATTTAAACTAGTTTTGGGGAGTACAATACCTGAAAAAAAAATCACACATATCTGAGAGGTCAAGTTAGTTGATTTGACATGGAATGACCCATATGATATTTGTCAGCAAGCTCAGTGTGCGCAAGCATCGTAATATGGTGATTTAAGAACAACCCTATTCACTTTCAGGGTAACAAATGTGACAAAATATCTGTGGGCATAATACGGTTTGCACAAAGAGCCACTGGGACACAAGAAAAGAGCAAATTCATGTAAAATTCAGTTTAGTTCAGAGTGGATATAATACAGGAGAAAAGCAATAACTTCCTCTGACACTAAGATCTGAATCTGTAACCATCGGTTCACTGCTAAACTCTCACGAGTTCAACTCATGGCGCCAGATGGCTTCCCTAACATTCTGTGGTTTCATGAATACATAATATCTACATCTTTCTATATGGTTTCCATGACAACACATGCATCTTCATCTTCTGAATGTCACTACAGACTGCTTCATTTTAAATTTGATGGGGATTTGTAATCAAGTGGTTCCATGATTCATTTTATACAATGCTTTATTAGATACTCAGTAAATTACACAGGCACTGATTATGATAATTCAAGTTTTGTTTGTGTATCCTATTCACATAGGCTTGTCAATTGCCATGACTCACTTCGAGCCATTCTTAACAGGTTCAATTACTGTACATAGTTAATCAAAATTAGATGAATTTAATTTTAGAGTTGACTGCTCCTTTAAATTTACAATTACCACATTTTTTTTGGACTATAAGACGTTCTGGACCTTCGTTTCAGCATGGAAATTTAAGGGAAAAAGAGTAATGTGATTATAAATGAAAATTTGTGGAACAGTGAAAATACTTTCTGGAACCTCTCCCCCTCAATACAGCATATGGTAAACGTAACGGAAGAAGGCTGTTTACACCATCCCATGGACACATCCTTTTGTACAAAAGAACCCAACATTTCTTTCTTTTCGCGTTGTATACCTGGCTTCCCTCAAATGATTGCCACAAGTGCACGGATGTACAGTCTGTGCCACAACTTACAACTCACTTATTGTTGTACAACGCTTTATTATTATAATGGTATTACCAGCAATAGGACTATTTACCATAATTTTAATTTACTTTTTTAATTTACTTTTTTAGTTTTTGTTAGTTTACAATACGGTACAGGTTTGTTACTTACCTTCAATGTGATCATCATCTGTATCAGATTGGTGTGTGCAGGTGGGTAAGGTATTCCAAAGTATTCAGTCATTCGGAAAAAAAACAGGTACCCAAATGTGAAGAAGCTGCTTATAAGGTGGCATTTCCTGAGAAACAAGAAAGCAAGGTCAGTTGAGCCTTATAACTTGTTCAGAATTTAACATTTCAAACATGGAGTAGCCTATTACCCTTTTTTTTTTAAAAAAGATCAGATATCTTGAACTATTTACAAATCTATATTAATAAAAGGAAGTGTCTGTCCTCCGTCTGTCTGTCTGTCCGCGATGCCCAGCAAAATCTACTGAACGCAGAGATCTGAAATTTTTAACATAGATGGACTAAAGGGTCGGAAAGTGCACCTCGAAGCCGGAATTTTTATTTTAGCTTTCCTTCGAGAGTTATGAGTGAAAAACGGGCAGAAAACGTGTATTTATTCCGTTTTCGAAGCATGAGTTTTCAGTAATACAAATCAATTACACTAGGCTTTGGCTATTTTTGTCATTCCTTCGACATAAAAGCATCGCGATCTCTTGAATGTTGTAGCTCATGCTGGTCGATTCATTTGTTTTTAATGTCAAGGCACGCAAACATAATATGAAATTTTCAACCTATACCGAAGAGGATTATTATTATAGGGATAATCAATATTAGCTTAAATATGGTCAAACGTTGTTCGATTTGGACGAAACTCACTATACAGGGGTTTTGTGGGCCAAGGAACTCGAATCTGAGGTCGCTTTTACCAGGTGACACTATCTAATCGTGATATGTAGTCCACATGATTTAGGTGTTAATATAATGATTCAACTATTATGCTCTTAATTTTTAATTTTTGAAATAATTATCGCGGGCGAAGCCGCGGGCACATGCTATCTCAAAATAATAAAAGGACGTGTTTGTCTGTCTGTCCACGATGCCCAGCGAAATCTACTGAACGCAGAGATCTGACATTTTAAACATAGGTGAGCTGAAAGTTGGACGAATGCGCATCGAAGCCGGATTTTTAATTTTAGCTTTCGTTCGCGAGCTGTGAGTGAAAAACTGGCAGAAAACGTGATTTTAGCGCTGTCGAAGCATCAGATTTCAGTAATACATTTCAATGTCAAATCAATTGCAGTTGGCTTTGGCTATTTTTGTCATACCGTGGTAATAAAAGCATCGCGATTGCTAGAATGTTGTAAGCCCACGCTGGTCGATTCATTTGTTTAGAATGTCAAGGCCCGTAGACATATGAAATTTTCAACCTACACGGAAGAGGGATAATTAACATAGACCTAAATATGGTTAAACATCGTTCGATTTGGACGAAATTCACTATACAGGGATTTTCTGGGCCAAGGAACTCGAATCTGAGATCGCTTTTACCAGGCGACGCTATCTAATCGTGGTATGTAGTCCACGTGATTTAGGTGTTAATAAATATAATGATTTAACTATTATGCTCTTAATTTTTAATTTTTGAAATAATTATCGTGGGTGAAGCCGCGGGTACATGCTAGTTAATAATAAATAAGAAACTTGTTTTTAGCCTGTAAGTTTTGTTATTTACATGTTTATTGAAATATATGTTTTAAACATTATTCAAGTACCACATGACAGCTGAGAGTGCGACATGTGACAAACTATCGAGAGTAATTTCAGAGACCGCTAGTCCAATCCTGAAAGTAAAACTCGCGATATTACTCTCAGAACCGTGTCCACTTGAAACAAAAATCGCGCAAGTTTTCATCTCACATTTACTAACAAGATGGACACACAACTATGTATTATTTGTTGTTAATATTAATGTAAGCATTTTATGAGGGCTTGCTGAATGCTTTTAATTGAATACATTCTTTCAATTACTATGCGTTTAGAAAAACTTAATGATTTAATATTGTCATGACATTGTCAGAACATCATGAAGTATTAGTGAATTCGATAGGCTCACATATTAACTAGAAAGACATGGAAATGTGGTTTAAGATTCCTGCTAAATATAAACAAATGTTGACTCTGTGCTTTTCTGACATTAATCATGTGATTTTTAATTTATAGCATGTCAAATCGAGTAGAGTGATCCTATTAAACCGTGATCCTAAACTTCCATGCATCTATATGAACAGAAAGGTCTACTACAGTATCAACGAAGGCCTTTACCACTAGAACAAAAGCATTTTTTGCATCGCTGATACATGGTTTCTATTTTAAAATGCAATAGACTCATGCACATCATCTTGGTCCCCTCAGAAGAGCACCAAGACTGATTAGAGGTGCCATGTTTCTAAATTCCGATTTGGAAATATCCAACATAATGTAAGTAGGCAGAAGGTTAAACAGGGGAAAAAATTGAACAAATTACTTCTTCTTGCTTCTTTTCCTCCTCCTTCCTCACTTTCTCTCACCTCCTTTTCACCCTTTGGGACCTATTCCTAACCGTAAATTTCAGATCAAGAGGTATACAAACGCGAGACCACTAGCCTTAACCACGAAAAAAACATTCGGGTTCAGTATAGCATTCTACTAGAATTCCACAGGAGGTGTTCAGAGAGGATACGAGACCAAAAGGTTCAACACTCACAGTGATCTAGTATCTCATTGGCCATTCTTGCAAAGGCTTATCCAGCGCTACCAATAGTTCTATATATGCGCATGCTCTCCATCTAGTTAAATGGTTAGGTTCCCCCGTTACTGCTTATAATAAGTACAGCATTCGAAGCTCCTGGTGTAAAGGGGGTCTGATGGAAACTTTGAAACAGGTCCAGGGGTGCAAAGACTCTGAGACCAGGTTTTTACCACTAGGTTTCCAGTGTTGGATTGTCACCATGTGACCGTTTACATGACATTAGAACATTGGTCAGCGCATGGAGATTCATATTTCGATAGCAGTTCTCAGCACCATTTTAGGTTAATTCTGTCTACTTCTTCAAGATTTTACTTAGGTCCTACATTTAGAACCTTCTTACAAATATAAGATCCTTATAAATGGAAACTGTAGGTTTTGAAGGTCAATATAACATCAAATTTGGCCAGGCTTTTAAAATGAAAATATCACAAAAAGGAAAGTGCTATGAAATAAATAGTTTTAGGTCACACACTAGGCTCCTCCCACCAACACTCTAATGGGACCCGCCTAGGAAGGAAGCATTTAGGGTTTCAAATGTCTCCTCCTAGATGGCATTGCTAGTAATAATGCAAAAGGTGAAACTGGGAAAAATTTACTTTTCCTTTATTCCCCTTTTCTCTCTTCTCACCTTCCCTACCTACCTATTTGGGACCTATTTCTAACAGTAAATTTTGGATCGATTGAGATTCGAACTCGTGACCACTAGCACCTTAACCCGTAGCCTTAGCCACTACATCATTAATGATTGCTGAGCAGTGAAGGGAAAATTCATCTAAGTTATTTAAGTTTATTATATGAGAAACAATCATTTTGGTGCAAGAGTCATTTTCAGAATATTTTTTTTTTGTACTTTTGATAGGGTGCAAGGGTCATTTTCATAATGCTGTGAATTTGTATTTTTTATGCTTATATGATGAAGGGTACAATCATGGCTTCCTTCACAGTAGCAAGGTGCACATGTAAGGCTCGGAAGCAAGGGGAAGCAGCCGGCTGGCAGAGTGTTCGGAGCTTGGCTGGTGTACAACCTAAATCTATCTTTTGCAGAGTGCTATAGGCCTACTATCCCCAAAAATTCATATAGGCTATTTAAGTTTAAAGAGTTTGGGCTAAAACAGTTTTATGCTGCGCGCTAGGCTCCTCCCACGAATTCTCTAACGAGACCCGCCTCAATGTGACACATAATAGGCATCGTGCTATTTAGTATGTTGCTCCTAAACTAACATAACGTTGCTAACCTAACAAAACCTGTCACTGACCTAGAATTTACCTATCATTATTTAACTAAATGCAGAAGCATTTTACCCTTCCACACCTTTCATAAAACATCGTTACAACCGTCAAGGAAGCCATGGTACAACAGTTTGGTGCACGCGCAGGCTCGGAAGCGAGGGGAAACAGCCGGCGGGCGGAGCTTGGCTGGTGCATGGCATAAATCTATCTATTTCCAAGAGCTTTAATACAAGAGAAATACGGTAACAATTTTGGTGCAAGGGTCATTTATTTTATCATGAAATATTATGTTGACTCTAAAAAGAGCCATTTTGGTGCAAGGGTGATTGTACTTTAATTACAACTAAGGTAAATAAATGGTGCAAAAATATATTGCACAAACTTTCTCCCATATATGTGTTAAAGGCTAGCACAGAGAAGAGTAAATTACAGAGATAATTAAATTTTACTTATTTCATTTTCATAAAAACTAACAAATATCTAGAACGGAATGCATCAGGGTCGATCTTTATGTTCAATGCTTTTACTGTGAAATAATAATAATAATAATAATAATAATAATAATAATAATAATAACAATAACAGGAAACACAGAATATCACATTTGTTTTATATGGATGACTTGAAAGTGTATGCCCACAATGGAATGCAAATGAACGCTCTTCTAAACATAATAGACTTCTATTCATCGGATGTGGGAATGACGTTGGGAGTAAAGAAATGTAAACTCCTAACAATTGAATGTGGTCGACACGCAAACTCCCAACCGTATGAACTTACTACCGGATCTATAATAGAGGGAATGACAGAAACGGAAACCTATAAGTACCTTGGATTTGTTCAGAATACAACTCTGGATCACAAGAAAATCAAACAGGGACTTATTGACAAATATACATTGAGGATGCATCAGATTTTGCACAGTCACTTACATGCAAAGAACAAAATTAAAGCTATAAATACGTATGCTATTCCAACCCTTGTTTATTCATTTGGAATTTTGAAATGGTCTGCCACGGAAATAGACAGCATACAGAGGAAAACGAGAACTCTGCTCACCACCTATAGATTACATCATCCAAATTCGTGCATGGAAAGGGTCATTCTCCCACGGAAACTGGGAGGCCGTGGAGTACTGGATCTTCAAGTCATGCTCCAGAATCAGATAAGGAACTTAAGAAGATATTTCCTTAAAAAACAGGAAACCAGCCTTCTCCATAAGGCTGTAGCACTCGCTGACAGGTACACTGTACTGCATCCATATAACGCCTCTGACCATCATACAAATCACCAAGTGTCCCTGCAGGAGAAAGAAAGATCCTGGGGAGAAAAGACCCTCCACGGAAAATACTACAGTAATCTAAACCAACAGAGTATAGACAAGAACGCATCATGCATGTGGTTACAAAGTGGACGCCTGTTTGGAGAAACAGAGGGATTTGCAGTTGCCATACAAGACCAGATAATAGCTACAAATAATTACAAAAAATATATCATCAAAGATACAAGTGTACTCTCTGACAAATGTAGACGATGCTCCATTCATCTCGAGACCATTGATCATATCACTGCAGGCTGCTCAGTACTTGCCTCCGTAGAATACACGAGACGGCACAATCAGGTCGCAGGAATCATACACCAGGCACTATCCCACAAAAACCAATTAATTCAGGAACGTATCCCTTACTACAAGTACCATCCTGTACGCCTATTGGAGAACGAGTCATGTAAGCTTTACTGGGACATGGGTGTGGTGACAGACAAAACAATCAACCATAACAGACCAGATATTATACTGGTCAACAAGAAAACAGGGACAACGTTTCTTGTAGACATTGCAGTACCTAACGACATCAACATCGACAGGAAGCACCATGAAAAGATCTGCAAGTATAAAGAGCTCGCAGAGGAGGTCAAGAGGATTTGGAAGGCTAAGCTAGTACGAATAGTCCCTGTGATCCTGTCGGTCAATGGTCTCGTCCCCTACACACTTCACAAGAGTCTGCAAGAACTGGGTCTTCCACCGAACACCTACAAAAGCATGCAGCATTCTGTCATCCTATCTACATGCAACATTGTGGGATCATTCCTGTCGCAAGAATGAAGACATTAATTGAACTCTTGTATTACAATTATATGTAAATGTTTTATATTATTGTGAGGCACTTGGTGCATCCCGTGCCCTGTTACTACCCATATGTGATGTGGAGAAATGTAATAAATAATAATAATAATCAATGGCAGTAAAACTGCATATTATTAGTATTAATACTACGGGAAAATTCAAATATAAGTCGCACCTTGGGATGAATCGGTCCCACCCAACCCACCCTCACCGATGCAGTTTCTTTTATACCACGATCTAGCAAATTCTTCTGTCCTCGTATTATGAAGAAACTCGTGATCGGACGTTGGAGGTGTGACGTCATACCGCTAGACGAGAGGTGACAGGCTGACAAACCTCGCGGAAGATATAATATGCCACATTTTCGAAACCTACAAATAGTGTATCGTACATTATTCGAAAATGCAAGGGCGCTTCGCTACGGCTGCCGCCTCCGCTTCGCACACTTTAACTATGTGGATAGTGTTATGCATTATTTAGCTATATGTAGAGGGGGATACAAGGCACTTGCGACAATATACAAGGACAGTTGGTCACTCTGCTTCGCTCAGAAACAAAATACATCACACAGTCCGTGCAAATGTGAATATCGAATGGGCGGAGCTTAAGGAGCGAGTTATATTTGAATTTCGCCACTACTGCTACTACTTAGGTTATATTGCACGCTTAAACTGCATGTAGGTCATATAACGTGTTTAGTATGTTTGCGTGAACCATTAGTCTATAGTAACAGCTCATTCGCGTCATCTGTTTCTATTGTTTAGTGATGTCTTCTTATGTGGTATTCAGTTTAGATGATTATAATATCTAGTGACATAGCGGCGATGAGTTATGGAAAATAAGCAAGTCCTACAAACCCGGCGTTTGCCTTTGCGAACGAGGAAACCATGAAAAACCCAAGTCAATTTGGGCGGCCACGAGGTTTGATTTGAACTCAGGACCTCTTCCCTGTTAGCCTATACCACCTCGCTGTAATTGGTTTTGGCGTGTTCATTACGACTGAGCTAAACTGACTGCATTTACAACAATAAGTACATTAGGCCTATAGTTTTCTTGTTGCGAGGGGCAACAAAATGTCATTCATATTTCAATTGACATGTATGTTCTGAAATTCGCATTTAAGCCGTTCTTATTTCGTTTTTATCTTGATATCTATTAAATGTATAAAGAAATGTGTTAAACAAAAAATGTTCATTTTAAATTTCTCTACAACTTTACTGTGGTAGGTTTTCATGTATCGCCTACTGTAATGGATATAATCTACAAACATTGAAAATGGATACGAGTAAAGTACCCCTTAAGTCATTTTTGCAGAAATACGGATATAGCCATTTTATTAGTCATAGATAAGAGTTTCCAATTTTCAATTTTTATTAAAATCGTTAGAGCCATTTTTTCAAAAATCAAATTTTAAAAAAAAGTTTTCATGAAAAGTCCCCTTAAAATTTCAGTTATGAAACTAAATTTCTGGGCGGTTCGACAAAATTTCGAAAAAGTGCTTAATCCAAAAAATGAAGTAAATACAATGAACCGTCTACCCGCTGTGCTTGTCCACGGACAGACGGACAGACGGACAGACGTCATTCCAAAAATACTTTTTTCGGTTTCTAGGCTTAATGACACATGCTTTCCCGGTGTTATCTCGAATTCGATTTTTTGTCACGATCACAATACTTTCTCTATACTACGTATATGGGAGAAAGTAAAAGTAAAACAGGCCGCGCAAGAGTCCCCCACTCCAACCCGCCTGGAAAGTAGGGGTTTTGGGTGGGGGAGACATCTAGCTGTTTTTATAATTTTGAGATTTTTGTTAGTTATGAAAAGAGCAGTGTCGGTGCAAGGGAATTTTCCTGCATCAATTAAGCCATACTTTAAGTTATAATACAGCGTTTTTTACCTAGGTATATCGTATTTTACAGACTATAAGGAATTTGTCTTTTATACAAAAGGAGTGTCTTCGCCGGTGGTTTAAATGAATACAGTGACCTCTAAACAGCCTTGTCCCGTTACACTTAGGCCTACCGTATGCTGAATTAAGGGTTAGAGAGTGTAATTAAGTATTTTCGTTCTTTCATGAAAAATCAGTTCAGGTGTTAGAATTTACGCGATACCACCTGTACAGAAGAGATTTTCGTACAACTGAGGTTATAAGTTAGAAGTGATTTACACTGATTCCATTGTACAAGGTTATAATTTGTTTATGCAATGAAGTCTATTATTCCCTTTAAAATGTTTAATTTAGAATCACATTAAATTTATTTTCCTTTAAATTCCCATCCTAAAGGTGCGTCTTATGGTCCGGAGCATCTTATGGTCCGTAAAATATGGTAGGCTAATTGCAAAATATTATGTATGGTGCAAGGGTCTTTTTTTATTATGAAATATTTATTATTTTGTTTTTTAAAATTGTGAAATGTTCTGTTGCCATATAGGCTATATGGCGTTTTTTATAATTGTAAAATATGTATTTTTTTATTGTAAAATATTATTACCGGCATTGAGCAGCAGCCTGCGGGTGGCTAGGAGACATGCTAGCAGTGGCCGGTGGGATAGGGGAAGTGACCAGGCGGGTATTGAGTGGAAGGGGGACGTGTGCACGGCCTGTTTTCTTCTCTTTCGCCACAACTAATAGCACAGTATAACATGCAGCAAAAGATAGATTTAGGACATGCACCAGCCAAGCTCCGCCCGCCAGCTGCTTCCCCTCACTTCCGAGCCTTGCACGTGCACCTCACTATTGTACTATGGCTTTCTTCCTTCCATGATTGTACCCTTCATCATATAGGCCTACGCATAAACATATACGAGGATAAGTCAGAAATTACTTACACTTTTCGTTCTACAACTTTATTAAACAAAGATAAGTGGCGGCCGCATGTGTATGCGTTGAGTTGGCGAATCTGTGTACACGTGTGCAAAAGTTAATCATGATCGTGTCAGTTGTCTTCTAGCTACAACAGCATAAGCATGGGAGCTCCGCTGTCAGATTGCACCAAAGAGGAGCTATGAGGAGTGATCAGATTTTTGTGGTCAGAGGGTGTGGAAGGTGCCGAAATTCACTGGAGACTTTTGTCTCACTACGGGGAAAGAGCTTTATCTCATAAAACTGCTTTCTGTATTGGTCAAGGTTGACGGTCGCCCAGCTCTTTTTTTGTGTTATGCTCGTTCGGCCACTTTTAAACTTAAATAGATTCATTTTTCCTTCACCACTCAGCAATCGCTAGTGGTCTAGCCTAGTGGTTAAGGCTGCTGGTTACGAGTTTGAATCCAGGTTGATCCAAAATTTACTGTTAGGAATAGGTCTCAAATAGGTAGGTAGGGCGAGAAGGTGAGAGAAAGGGAGGAAGGAGCAGGAAAAGGGAGAAAAAGGAAATAAAGGAAAATTTTCGCAGTTTCACCCTTTGCATTACTAACAACACCATCTAAGAGGAAACAATTGAAACATTAAGCCCTCCTTCCCAAGTGGGTCCCATTAGAGAGTTGGTGGGAGGAGAGCGCAACCTAAAACTATTTCTTCCCTAATATGCAATACAGAGGGGAAAGGTTGCAGCCGGCCTTGAGCTGCGAGTAGTTTGAAGGCGGACTAGGTGGCTAGGCGTGCAAGGAGAGACTGCCAACGTGACAGGATATTGTTCGTATGAACACCAGTCACAGGATTTACGAAATGCTGGCTATGGTTTACAGTGAGATGGGCTGCGAACCCTCCACCCAGTAAGCCATTGTTGTTGTTATTATTATTATTATTATTGTAAATATTGTACTAGCCTAATGTTTGAGGTATTGTAGGCCTACTAATTTTAGAAGTGCATACATTCATTTCCACCACAAATAGATGAAACAAACAAACAAACATCTCGGTACATTTAATTTAATTGGAAGTGCGAGCTGCAGCTTCACCCGTACCGTCACTTGTAGCGTTACGAAATTGCGCAGTGTCTTCACATTGGAAATTGGCAGCATGACCTAGGGTACACAATTCCAGCAATGTTGGCAGCGGTACATGACGTCTCCAATCTAAAATGGCGCGTGCCTGTTAAGTCAAGAATTCGTCGAATGTGCAATTAATCTGTTTATATAAAGAAATGATATAAACGTTTGTGTAGTTAAAGAAAAATGCAGAAAAAAAATGTTAATGACACGTAGGCCTTAAAAATTCTGAAATACAAGAAAAACGCAGGGAACGGAAATTTTTTTAAAGGGACCTATTCCAAACTTGTCGGCCGCAGTGGTCTAGAGGTAGCGTGCCCGCCTCTAGATCCGCAGGGCGCGGGATCAAACCCGGCCGCGGTCGATGGATTTTTCAGGATGTAAAAATCCTGGGCACGGAGTCCTCCGGGAGGGACTTTAAGCTGGGGTCCCGTAGATTTACGGCACGTAAAAGAACTCCAAGCCTAAATCAGAGCCTCTGGACAAAATTTCTCGGCCCTTTCACGTCCAAGAAATACTTAGTTTCCAGAGGGGGGTTGCGAGGGGATGGGCTTACCACCTGTCCCTCTACCCTCTCTCGGAAAATAAGCATATCAAAATTAGTATAGGTAATGAAACCTCCACTTGGAGGCCCCTTCGCCCCACCTGGGGATCATAGGGTACCAGATACCAGATTCCAAACTTGGGGAAAAATATATATTGCGACTCACCCGAGTCCCCCACCACTAATACTCTAATGGGACCCGCGTGGACAGTAGGGGTTTTGGGTGGGGAGATCCTAGCGGCGGCATTAGAACTACTGGCAGAGTAGCGACGGTGGCGGCATCTAGTATGGAACTGGTGAAAGAGAAAAATATTTCATTTCTCCTTCTCTTTCTTTCCCGTCTCTTTCCTCTCACCTCCTCTTCACCCTACCTACCTATTCGAGACCTATTCCTAACCGTAAATTTTGGATCGACCGGGATTCGAACTCGGAACCCCTAGCATTATAGCTAGGAGTCTTAACCCACTACGCCACGAGTGACAGTTGAGCAGTGAAGAAAGATTGTATATATGAGTTACTATAGGGGTGATTTTATGCATTCACGAGTGTTAACGCAAAAATCGCTTTTTCAAATTTTGAAATGTTTTGTTTGTTACGAAAAGAGTAGTGTTGGCGCAAGGGAATTTTTCTGCATCAATTAAGCCATTTTTTATGTCATAACACGGCGTTTTTAAAAATCGGGAAATATTATGTAAATTTCGATTTTTTATATATCAAATTGGTGTTTAAAGATCGTGAAATATGATGTTTGGTACAAGGGTATTTTTTTAATTGTTCGACATTTTCGTTTTATAATCGTTTTTAAAAATTGTGAATTATTATGTATGGTGCAAGGGTCTTTTGTTATTGTGATTTTGTTTTCTTTCAAATCGGTGTTTAAAGATCGTGAAATATGATGTTTGGTACAAGGGTAATTTTTTAATTGTTCGACATTTTCTATAATTCGTGAAATTTTATTTTGTTTTTTATAATGGTAATTGCAATTATTAGAGCAAGCTGCGGGCCTAACACAGCAAGCTGCATTACCGGCGCTTAGTAGCGGCCGGCATGCGCTATAGCGGGGAAGATGCACGGTAGGCGGTGAGGGGAAGGCGACCACGCAGATGGAAAGGGGAGCAGGGTGAGTCGCAAACTATAAACTTGCCCAAACTTGAGCCCACACCCCCAGCGAAGCACTTTCTTTTATACCACGATCTAGCGAATTCTTCGAGGATAAACAGGCTGACAAACTGTTGGGTACAAGGCAAACCTGTGGGTACTCTCGAAATTTTAATATTAGGTACAAGGGACACTCTCGCAGTTTTAATACTTGGTACAAGGGGCACCCCCGAATTTTTAATATTTGGTATGGTCGGGAGTGTCTGCGACAATATACAAGGATAGTTTGTCGCCATGCTGCGCTGAGAAACAAAATGTGAATATCGAGTGGGCGGAGCTTAAACTGCACCTTATATTTGTCTTTCGCCCAGCTATTTCTCATGTATTAAAGCTATCTAAACTTAAATAGATGAATTTTCGAGAAAAAACAGTACCAAAAAGAAAAAATGTTGCTGAACACAACGGTTCTCTATAAGAGACTGGAGAGGTATTCCAATGGACAAACTTAGTGTTGTGTTGGCAAACACACGTCACATTTTAATTCTGTGGACAAGCCACCACTTAACCAAATTAACATTACATTTTAACCTTTGATCTTACCTTTTGTTTCCAAAGAGGATGATTAAGGCATTTACAAAGGTACAAAATATGGGATGAAGAATATGTCTTCCTGACACAATGAACACCAGAAGAAATCCTAAACCCGTGCTCAACCATTTTCTAGTTTCCTTTTCCTGAATTTGTCGGAAGACATGGCCTATTCCTATGGAAAAGAAGAGCAGCACCAAATAAACAACATCATCCCACTCCATATTTGAAACACGTGACTAAAAATACTACGTTTGTAAAGTATAATTTAAAATAAGTTCCGGTTCTTTCAGAAAGAAATAGGACATAATCAAGTTTTAGCTTCAAAATAATTATTTTAAATTGTATCTACTGACAAGCTCTGGCTAATGCGAACCACAGAACACAAACTTATGCGAACACTCACATCCTACCTTAACTTGTTTTGACAACACTTACTTCCTACCGGGTTTTAATAGCAGTTGTTTTTGTTGTTCGTCTTTAACCCTCCGGCGGGCGCACTGTTGTAAAAAGTACAACAGCAACAGTATAATTTATTCCATTGTTGATGCTTACTCAACGATGTTACTATAGCTCCAGTTTCTTTGTTTAGCTTTTTCCACGGGGATGAACGGTAGATATATATAAAACGTCTTTGGGATGAACTAATAATAATAGTAGGAACGCGCATGAAAGTGCAAACATTTTGTTTCAAAGAATGTTATTCCTCTTTACTGTATTCACTTAAGGACATTTGTCAAAGTGATATCATTCGCATCTATTCTGGCACAGATTGCACACGCAGTCGTCACTCCAGTGGCGGCTGGTGGCTGAAAATAGTGGCGTGCTGCATGATGGAGGAGGAGAAAAAAAAAAAAAAAAAAAAAAAAAAAAAAAAAAAAAAAAAAAAAAACTTACCTAGTTCTGACAGATGAACGCCGGGTTTCCGAAACGTAAGATATCTACTAGATGGCATTATTCAATCCGTAAGCGTTTCTGAAACGTTCGATGGCGGCTAATCGTTCGATGACACGCCCTACAAACTATCGCACCATAAATCACTAGATATCTGGCGAAACGGTAGATAAACACGCAACATGGCGGAAATGCGAAATATTTATGTTGATGTATGTTTCGTTATTATGTTAGCATTTTATCTTACATTATGTTACTAGCTTGTTATGGTATTAAAATTAAAAGTAGTAATGAAGCTGGCATTGGTTATTAATTTGTGTGTGAAATAATTCATAATACTGTACTAGACAAATTGTATATTATCGGTTAGATGAACTTTGTTATAGCCTAGGCTATTAATGTATCCATCGTTTATTTGTATTAATTTCATTTTCTGTTGTAAGTTAATACTTTAAGAAAACATCGCGAATATTAATTCACATCATATTTTCTTGCTGGTCATCTTCAATGCCAGATCGTATAAGGCCTAGGTCTATACAGAAGTAAATATTCACTGAAAGAAATACAGCAATCATTTCAAGAAGTAGCCTACGATGATATTCAGATTCGGAAAAAATGTAGCTTAAGTATATTAATTTTATTTTCTGATGCAACACTTTATGAAGAAAATATTGCCATTTTACAGCACGAATATTAATACATAATCATCATCTTTCTCGTCATCTTCATCCTGAGGCAATAATTAGGCCTAGAGATGTGTAAAGCAAAAAGTATTCCCTGAAAGAATTAGATCTTTGACGATATTGAGTTTCGGAAAGAATCAGGCTGTCAAAGCAATGACCTATGGATAAATAGGCCATCATATTAAATAAGGAACAACTGCAAGCATGCCTTTTTCAGCGTTAAATTGCCCATCATTAGAATTGGGAACAACCATCGAAGCATTCCTTTCTGTGGTAAATTAGCTATAACTTAATTAATGTGTTACGTTTTACGCATTATGTTGTCAGATTGTGATGAGTGACATTTTTCTCTAATGCACAAGTCTCGAAATCGAAATTACCGTAGTTTATCTCACGTTTTACATTCATTTTAGCAGAGAAACAGCAGACAAGAAAAAGCAGAAAGCAGAAAGATAATTCAGCCATTTTGAATAGAATAGCAAGAAGCGTTCCGATTGGTTGCTGCTCAATCACGGCCAACTTGATATTAGAGTAAGCACCGTGTCTCCATCTATTGACAAAGTGCTCAACTCATTTATCTGACATTAGCTATTACTTGAGCAAATTCGCTTTCGGAAATGGGAAGGTGTTTATCGAGTCTATAAATGTATAGAACGATTAGCTGTCTAGAAGATATCTGGAGCTTTTATGCAACCGGGCCGAAGTCCATGCTCCGGTTTTTCTTCATACAGAATTTTTCAATTACTTTTGTATTGAAGTCCTTCATACTTGTTACCAACTTCTTTTCTATGGACAACATGGCAAGGACAGTGAGACGATCTTGAGACATGGTGTTCCTCAAAAAAGTCTTGATCCTTTTCAGTGTAGAAAAACATCGTTCTGGCTCTGCAGTTGACATAGGTATGGTAACAAGTATCCTTAAAACTGATGTTACCTCACTGAACGTTTTTTGGAGATTATTTTTCACTAGCAATTGCAAGAGTGGGACTGCACCTTCAACCTGCCTAAAATCTGAACGCTCATACAAAATACTGAGTTCTGTCCGTAATTTGTTCTTGTCTAGTTCTTTATACCTTTCAGTCACTATATTCAGTTCTCTCTCAGGAATACATTTAGAAAATATTTCGAAATTTTCTGAATCGAGCAGTTTTGCAGCATCCAGGTATTCTGTTGACTTAAACCGGCTCTGAACTTCGGATGTAATGCGGTCGCACACTTCTTTAGCATCTGCAGCTAAGTGAGATTCCCTACGACGTTTTTTCAAAAGTTGCACATCTGTTGCTTGGGCCTGACGAGCTACATCGTCTGCTGTATTTCGTACTTTTTCCACTGCAGTTTCGAAAGCATGGACTGCATTATGAGCTTTCACAACATCTGTCTGCCTTGCCTGCAACTGATTGTACAAAATGTCGACATGAGGCATTATTTTCTGAAAAAAAGTAAGCCAGAAAACAAATGTTTCATCCTCCAAACTACGAGTATGACGGAGTCCTCGAGCTTCTAGAACTGTCTTGTTCGATAGCGAACTTTCTAGCTCGCACAGGCAATCAGCTAAGGCTTCCCTGTGCTCATATATCACGTTCACAGAACGTGATTTAAAATTCCATCTTGTTGCAGACCCTCCAGGAATTCGACGAGCTACAACTGCCTCTAATGCTGCTAGGCGCTGCGGAGATCTTGAAAAAATGCTGGAAATGCTGAGAGACTACAGAAGAATACTCTTGCAGACTGATTTTGTGAAGCTGCTTTCTCCATTATCAAATTTAGTGCAAGCGGATAGTGCTCTTTCACTTTAGATTGTACGCCCCCTGTGTTGCCACTCATTACAAAAGCGCCATCGTACGTCTGGGCGATTATTTTCCCGCGATCGTCCTTGAAAATGCTGTCTACCTCTTTCAAAATACATTCTGAGATTGTTGTGGCGGTTTGATCATTCGGATTAAAAAATCCCCAAAATCGCTCATGTACGAGGCCATTTCTTTCATATCTATAAACTAAAGTGAGCTGAATTTTTTCAGCTACATCAGTAGGCCTAGTCTCATCCGCCATGATAGAAGCATAACTTGCCTCTTTCAATTCTTCTGTAATCTTATCATGACACACCTCTAACATACAGTCGAGTAGGTCATTCTGGATGGATTTAGAAGGCCCTTAAATACTTTGTTACTTTCAATGTGTTCCTTTACTGCACTGTCCGCGCTGCTTATCAAATTTATTAGACCCAGAAACACACCGGGATTATCTGAAGTTTCTGTCTCATCGTGTCCACGCAAAGCTAGCTCAAATGCTCCACAAAATTTGATACAATCTATCATGGGCGTCGGCATGGGGGGGCAAGGGGGGGCAACTGCCCCCCCTGGATTGCCTTATGGTTTCATTTATTTGTGGTACTCTTTGTCAACCTACAAGTTGGTAGCATGGAGAATAAAAAAATAGAATAACTTTATAATGAGTTTAGCAAGTATTAGCTAATTATAACTATAATATGTATTTATAATAATATCTCACCAAGGCCATTGCTCAAAAGAGTGTATTCTGTTAACTTAAAAAACTTTGTAGGCTCGTCGAATTCAGCTTGGGTTCAAATTACGATCCGGTTAACTAAGTGAATATTAATGTGTTTAGCCTAATCATTTGAAATTGTGGTCCGAAATTGATTTTGCCCCCCCCTTAATAAAATTCCTGGCGACGCTGCTGCAATCTATAATTTTTTATAAAATATATCTATTTTTTTCTATTTGTTCATTTCGTTTTTGAACAGATTCTTGATATGCCCTGCTAAGCTGAGTAGCAATATTAACACTCCCTAGTGTACAAAGATCCAAAGAATTGGTAATGTGCTTTTTACTTTTAGAATGTTTCTTTATGTATTCGTTCATATGGCCTAAATTTGTTACGCCCGTAGTACCCCATGAATCGCTGCTTCCGAATAGGAGGCATGGAAAACAGAAGAGTGAATTTCGGATCCAAATCCGCATATCCAGTCATTGTTCTCATAAACTGCTCTATTAAATTTCCTCGTGTATTCACTACTTCTTCCCTTTGCTTTTTGTTCAATTTTTAAGTCTGGTGTTGGCCGCCCTAAATTTTTTATCAGAATTTTGTCATCTAGAGTTCGTTTCGAAAAAGCTGTTTTCAACAATGAGTCAACTGAATTCATTTTAGCATTACTTAAAAACTTTATAATAATATACTTATTTATGTACACTACACACCTGCACACACTCGAACACAATGAACTGAATAATTATAATTATATAAGATAGCCACCAAAGTCTTCTATTTAAAACATTGACAAATCAACAACTCAACCAGCAAGCTCTAACACTTAGTTGCTCATACTCATTGACTCACTAGTCATTAGTGCCGATCTTAATCTAGATGTTAACCACTCGAGCAGGCCTGTGCTTTTCTTACTTAATACTTTGCGTCAATATGGAGTCTACAGTATTAATACTTTACCAACTAGAAATAACTCCTGTCTGGACAATATTTTAACTAATTTTAATTCCTGGCAGTTCAGCTATGGAGTTGTAGATCCAATGCTCTCTGATCATAGTGCCCTATGGTTTAAATTATCTTGTAATTTGGTTCCAACAATCTGCACTGGAATTAGCAACACGTCTGCTCAGCACTTCATTAACCTCAAGTATATAAGTGTTCTTATTAGTGAATTGAAACATGTAGATTGGTTCTCACTTTTATCTTCATCTAGTGGTTTGGAAAATTTCTGTTCATTATTTGAATTGTTAATTTCTTTGTTCGAACGATGCTGTTGCTTCTATGCAGTGATAAGAAAGCATAGAAAGAACTTATCCAAGCCTTGGTTTACTGAGGACCTTACAATCTTGAGCGATAGGTTGATCTTGTTATACAATTTAAAACAAGCTGTTGGCTCTGATGATAATGTGTTGGAATTTAAAAAGTGTAAAATGGAATATAGGAAGAAATTGAAAATAGCCAAAATATCATACAATGATCATTTGATATTTGATTCTGAAAACAAGTGTAAAACAGCTTGGAGTATTATTAACAAGGAGGCTGGTAAAACAAAACACAAACAATCTTGTAACAGCCTGTCTGCTGAAGTATTTAATAATTACTTTATTGATTCAGTGAGCCTGATCCAGTGCAACATTCATAAGGCTGTAGATCCAAAGGATTTTTTAATTGACCCTAAAAAAGATACAGTATTCAACTGGAAGTATGTTACCCAAGATGATGTATATGAGGCTGTAATGGGTCTTTCTAACTCGAAGAGTCAAGACATATATGGTTTCTCCAATTTTCTCATGAAGCAAATAATTCCTGTAATATTATATCCGTTGACGTTTGTTATAAATCAGTGTCTTCAGCAGGGTGCATTCCCTTCCTGCCTTAAATACTCTAAAGTGATTCCTGTCTTCAAGAAAGGTGCTAAAAATCAAGCTACTAATTATAGACCTATATCCTTGGTACCAATAATATCTAAGATATTTGAATCAATCATGTTAAAGCAATTAGAATTCTACTTTGAAAGCAATGGTTATTTCTACAAAAGTCAGTATGGTTTTCGCAGTGATAAGTCTACAACTTTAGCAGTTGAAGAAATTGTAAGATTCATCCTGGAGTCCTTTGAACAGAAAAGTAAAGTGTCAATGCATCTATGTGATCTCACCAAAGCATTTGATTGCCTCCCTCATGATATTATCTGTATGAAACTGGAACACTATGGTGTCGCTGGGCCTGAGTTAGCCATCATTGAATCCTATCTAAGTGATAGATTTCAAGCAGTGTTTACCAATAATGAACAATCGTCTTTTAAGAGAATTTCAACTGGAGTGCCCCAGGGCTCTATTCTTGGACCTTTCTTGTTTATTGTAGCTGTTAATGACTTATATCTTTCAATACCTGCACGTTTGGTTATGTATGCTGATGACACTACTGTATTGAACTCATTCAATGATGTCTGTGATACTGATGTTACTCTAGATTTGCTAAATGATTGGTTTTCTACTCATGGACTTTGTATGAATCCTGGTAAAACTCAGTCGATTATCCTTAATCACATGACAAATGAAGACATTGAATCTGTCAAAGTTGGTTTCCATTTGGATAGTAAACTTAATTGGAGAGTTCACACTCAAGAGCTTTGTAAAAGGTTATCCAGAGTCATCTTCTTGTTAAGGAAACTTAAAAATGTACTACCTCCTCATGCTCTAATTTGTGCCTATCATTGTTTTTTCAATGTGCATTTGACCTATGGTGTGATGCTCTGGGGTAACAGTCCTGGTGCCAAGGATGTTTTCTTGTTACAAAAAAAGGCAATGCGCATAATTAAAGGCTGTGGACCTTTCCAATCTTGTAGTCCGTTGTTTGCTGAATTTCATATTTTAACTTTATCATCACTTTATGTATATTTCAACTTGGTTTATATCTATGTGAATTTAGCTGCTAATATCCAACAACATGATGTTCATAACTATAACACACGAGGTAGTCATAACCTAGTGGTACCTAGATGTCGACTCCAAATGACGCTTGATAGTCATGTTGCTGTTGGTATAAAACTATACAACAAGTTGCCAGAAAGTGTGAAATCACTAAATAATGTAAATATCTTTAAGAAGAAAATTAAATTTGTATTGCTAAAGAACAACTATTATACTGTTAAGGATCATCTTGCTCTTAATTGGACTTAACTTTCTATGTTGGACGAAGCCTGATGCATGTAAGTGTTTAATGGCCAATAAATATATTATTATATATTATCACTGACGGAACCACACAAACACGTGTGTACTGTGTATTGTCGGTGGGAAAGATATGTAGGACCTACCAACATAGATTAACAACCGATTCTGAAGTAATAATTTTGAACCATTAGTAAGAAAACTTACTAATTAAATTTTAATGAGTATGAGGAAGTGAATTTGTTTGTTTACAGATATTGTTTAATAAATCAATGGAATAACGCAGTGAAGTAACATCAGAGAGAAATGAAGTTAGCTTCTATAGGTCATGTGTCTTGGCAGCACTGTTTCTGTCGTCTACTTACAAAGAGTCTAAACAGAAAGATAGCACAGTTCGACGAGTGAAACGAGAAAACTTCGCACGGGCTGCTCATGGTGCAGCCCGGTGAACGACGGAAAACGATGGACCGAGGGGTACGGGGATTTGCCTCGCGCAACCGCACTACGTTTCTAAAATCGTGCAGCCCGGATGAGGATGGATTCACTGTGTGTCCATAGCAAGCGCAAAAATAATATACCGGCATTTATAAATTTTACATAACTTTTACAAGTTGAGATGTTAAGTTAGTAGGTACATTTTATTAGGACTTCAGAAGACAATAAAATAGCGTGCTGCAGCACGGCAGCACGTACCGAGAAACTGCCACTGGATCTGGGAAGTTCAAGAATAGAGGGAAGCCCTTAATACAGTTCTGCAAATAATACTCAAGTGTAGTGAACAAGACGGTGCGCAGTCACCATCAATACTATTTAATGCTCAACTTGAGTGCACCTTTCAATTATTATTAAAATGTCCACTAGCACAGAGGTGCCATCTGTGAGTAGGAATGGGCAGCAGTCTCAGAAGCTATAATAATAATAATAATAATAATAATAATAATAAAAATATTTTTACCTTGTAAACATTTGTACATGCAATAGGTATTGTCAGGTGTTAAGACTATAAAATAGTGAACTAATTCAATAAAAGCTATTTACATTTGAAGTTGAAAGATCAAAGAAATCGTTGATGGCATATAAAGGTGTGGCTGCTAAGAGCCCCCATGTGCACTTTTTGAACTTTGCAATAGGCAAATTCCAGGCCATGTCCGGGAGTGTGTTGAACATATTCAGTTTTAGGTACCGGTAATGGTTTTTTACCCTACTCAATCTAGTGTGAGGGATGTCAAGCATACGACTGCCTCTCGTATTGTGCTCATGAGTATTAAATCTACGGGGCAGGGTGTCAAGTTCTTTCCTCACATCCACCAGGCATACATAGGTGTATAAACTATAAACAGTCATTATTTGTTCATTTATGAATAAGGGTTTGCAGTGGGCATCATAATCAGCATCTGCAAGTAACCTTACTGCCTTCTTCTGCAGCAAAAGAATACGTTTTACATCTGTAGCTGCACCCCATAGAATAAGACCATAAAGTATTAAGCTTTGGAAAAAAGCAAGATAGCACACTCTTACATAGCTTTTGTGGAGGCAGTTCTTCAGTCTTAATGCTACTTAATGAACCTATATAGCTGCAGAAATAAATTCGTTTTTCAAAGTCCTGATGACACAGTAACTTATTTTTGTGCTCGATAATGCAGGAATTAGGTCGGGAAATAACATAATTTACACTACCGCTAAACTAACTTAATTAAATGACGATAACGCTATTTTTTTAAAGTAAAACTTCTTTAGCCGCGGTAGGGGTAAATCGAGAGCTTGTGTAACGCTCAAAATCGTCACGAAATTAGTATGGTGTGACTGCACAGAAAAAACAATCAACTCATTGATTAGGCTTATCCAAAACTTAAAAAATCCAGAATTTAAAAAGTTAAAAAATCCAAAATTAAAATATACAAAAAATAAAAAATCAAAGATCCAACATTTAAATAATCTAAAATTTCAAAAAAAAAATCAAAGAACGAAAATTAATAAGTCCAAAATTTAAAAAATAAAAAATCCAAAATTAAAAAATCTTAATATCCAAAATTTAAAACATAAATATCCAAAATGATAAAATTCTAAAATACATAGGTTGGTTTTTTAGTTTTGGCACCATAGTTATAACTGGATTAATAACTCAAAATAGATGGTTCCAAGTTTCATAGGCCCTCGATGTAGTCCCCACCGTTGCGTACAACGTGTTGCCAGCGATGCGGAAGTCGTTGGATCCCGTTGGCACTGCCCAATATATTGATGGTGCGAAGAGAGCGCTCGGCAGCCTGCTTAACGTCTTCAATGGTACGGAAGTGCTCCCCGCGCATTGTCATCTTCATCTTCGGGATGAGATCATAGTCGCAGGGACTGAAACAAACAGTTCGACCAACCCCCACCAATGTGAAGGTATTGTTGATTCTTGCCTATGATTGGGATGGTGTGATTATTCACCATACCGTTCCTCGAGGGCAAACCGTTAATGCGGTGTACTATTGTTCGTTTCTGCAAGACCATCTCCGAGGAGCTCTGAGAAGGAAACGGCGCCACCACATGGTTACACCGCCCATCGTTCTGCATGACAATGCTAGGGCACACACAGCAGGCGTTGTGTCGGCATTGTTGGATCGCTGGGGCTGGGAGGTCCTCTATCACCCCCCCCCTATTCTCCCGACATCAGTCCCTGAGACTATGATCTCATCCCGAAGATGAAGATGACAATGCGCGGGGAGCACTTCCGTACCATTGAAGACGTTAAGCAGGCTGCCGAGCGCTCTCTTCGCACCATCAATATATTGGGCAGTGCCAACGGGATCCAACGACTTCCGCATCGCTGGCAACACGTTGTACGCAACGGTGGGGACTACATCGAGGGCCTATGAAACTTGGAACCATCTATTTTGAGTTATTAATCTAGTTATAACTATGGTGCCAAAACTAATTAAAAATTAAAAATAAAAACTTACAAAACTAAAAAAGTTTAATGATCTAAAATGTATAAAAATTAAAAAATCCAAAATTAAAGAATTAAAAGATCAGAAATTTAAAAAATCCAAAATCTAAAAAAACCAAAATCTAAAAAATCCAAAAACCCAATATTAAAAAGTCCAACAATCCAAAATTTGAAAAATCCAATAATCCAAAATTGAAAAAATAAAAAAAAGTTTCACTTCTGCCGCATGGCGTTACACACACACTTTTTTTTAATAAGTATCAAAACTAATTGTTTCACTTTAATACATTTTCGTGAAAATCAGCTTTAAATTTTAATTCATACGATTTGCAAGATACTTTGTACAATATATACTTTTTTTTTAATTTGAAATTTTTACATGTAAAACAATTCGGAGGGTAAGCCAATGAACATCTGAATGAATCAGTCTTGTACACACTCTAATTAACGATTTTACTTATTTCACTCTCAAAATAATTATTACAACCATAGACGGCACATATCATGCCACCTACATAACCGGACATTTTCTTTAGGCCTATATTGTATTCATTATTTTACTCAGGGGTGCCCACCCCCCAAAACTTCATTGCTCGCCCCCCAAACTTCATTGCTCACCCCCAACCCAATTGGCTGTCGACAAGGGCGCCCATATGATATTTTCTAGGGGGGGAATTTTTTTAATTAATTTATTTTTTGTCGCTTTATCTTCTTGGGCCACTTTGTATTTTATATTAATAATATAATAAGTAGCCAGAAAATAATTGCGGGGAGGGTCGGAAGTGCCGGGGGATTTGGAATACCCCCCAAAAAGGGATTAGGGGTCCATCCCAGAAAATTTTTTAATATTGAACTAATGAAAATCACATTTTACGCTATTTTAGCACTGAAAACTAGTTATGAAATTTGTTTACCATACTCTAAGACATTTCAATGTACAGGGTGCGGCAAAACATACTCCCTATTTTAAAGTTCAAATAAAAAACAGATGGGTCAAAATAAAGAAGCTGTATTAACATGAATGATTCTACACATTGGAAAGTTTCATGTTTTGTCACTCAAGTGGTGTCCTTCACTATCAATGCATTGTTGAATGCGAATTCGGAAATTCTCCATCGTTCTAACCAACGTTTCTTGAGGAATAAGACCAATCTCTTCCTGTATTGCATTTCTTAGGGCTGGCAAAGTCATCGGCCGATGTTTAAACACCTCAGCCCTAAGATATTCCCACAGAAAGTAATCGCAGGGTGTAAGGTCTGGTGATGGTGGTTTTCGTGTATCGCCTACTGTAATGGATATAATCTAGAAAAATTGAAAATGGATACGAGTAAAGTACCCCTTAAGCCATTTTTGCAGAAATACAGATATAGCCATTTTATTAGTCATAGATAAGAGTTTCCAATTTTAAATTTTTATTAAAATCGTTAGAGCCATTTTTTCAAAAATCAAAATTTTTAAAAAAAGTTTTCATGAAAAGTCCCCTTAATATTTCAGTTGTAAAACTAAATTTCTGGGCGGCTCGACAAAATTTCGAAAAAGTCCTTAATTCAAAAAATGAAGTAAATACAATGAACCGTTTACCCGCTGTGCTTGTCCACAGACAGACGGACAGACAGACAGACGGACAGACGTCAAACCAAAAACACGTTTTTCGGTTTCTAGGCATCGTGAAACATGCTTTCCCGGTGTTAACTCGATTTCGATTTTTTGTCACGATCACAATACTTTCTCTATACTACGTATAAGCGAGAAAGTAAAAAGTGATTATCTAATTGAATTAATGTGATATAATAATTTAGTATCATTAAGTGTTTTGAATTGGACCTTTTATTGTTAGAAAGTTTGTTTTTTTATGAGGTACCGGGTCATATTTTGTCATATTTGCAGTAATATTTCCCATTTTTACTTCCTCTGCCCGTACCATAGGTACTATAGGTAGAGGAAGTATTGTTTTCGACCCTAAAATTCGAAGTTGAGATTTTAGCATATGTACACGTTTCAAGGCCTCCTGAATCCAAAAATACTCTTTTTGGAAACATGTCTGTGTGTGTGTCTGTCTGTGTGGAAGTTTGTGAATAGGCTAGCTCCGAAACGGAGAATCGTATGAAAACAAAATTTCGTATTTGTGTCAGGTACCTTCTGAAGATGTGATTCGAAGATTGGCGACAAATTTCTCTTGTTTTTAAGGGGACTTTACATGAAGAAATTTTCGTTTTTCGCGATTTTCTCGAAAACAGCTCTAACGATTTTATTTAAAATTTGCACATGTGTTCCTTTTACTGAGAGCTAAAACTTTTATTTGAAACTTTTTTTCGAAAAAATTCTCTGAGGGTAGTTACAAGCCACCCACTGTTTGTGGAAATTTTGTCATGCGTGATGAACAACTGAATACGCGCTCTTTCACGGCCTCTTATTGTATATAAGAATGTGAAGTGAGAAAGATGTATTGTTGGCCAGGTATAGAGTAAAGAAGTATCTGAGGGAAATATTCGATAAATTTCGGAAATTATTCTTTACGGCGGAAAGTTCAATAAACGTCTGCAGTCACTTGTTCTTTTTTTTAAAGTTTGTTATATAGCCTGTGCTTTTAGTCGCATCATTGAAAGAAGAGGTATTTATAGGATAATAATAGCGTAAAATTGTGTCTTGCGATTCTGTAAAAGGATATGTGAATGCTGCTAACTTTTATTTGGGCAGAGGAAGTTATGTGACTTTCACATCAGATTTTTTATGTAATAAACATCCAAATCATGTAATGGTTGTAACCTTTATTTTCAGACTGTGTCCCAAATGTAACATTTTGTTTTGACTGTAACAGTAATAAACAAATAACTGATAATTGAAATGTACAATGATGTTAAAACTTATTGGGACCCAGTCGTAATAAATATTTTAATATAGGCCTACATATATACAGTATATATATATATATTTTTTTTCTATTAAGAACATCTCTCAGGTAAATACTCTAAACCCACAGAAGTCTGAATACCAAGATCAAGAAGTGCTGAATTCAAGATTTTCTGTGTCCTGACCATAACAGCCCTTTTAATACAGTGTGTCCGGCTTAAACGTATAACATTTCATTATTTTATTACTTGAGAAGTATTGTTGATATTTACACCAGGTTTGCTTCTACGGGTTAGGTAACTCAAAATGTTTCTTGTGTTTGCATGGCAGGAGCGTACATCAAATGCGCGCATGCGCAGAACGTGGAAATAGCCAATTAGCGTCAATAGCCATGTGGACTCCACAGCAAAAGGCATTCTGTGTGCTTGTTCTCGCGGAGTTGAAATCTGTTACTTAGGTAGGCCTACAACGTCGATTTCGGCGTGAATATCAACTGCGACCAACTGACGATGTTCCAACGTACGTAACAATCATGAAATGTGACAGATGGCTTCGTGAAACTGGGAGTTTGATTTCAAAGTCGGGTCACCACACCAAGCGCGCTGTTCCAGTGGCTGTTACGAATTAATCCATACGTCTTTTCAGAGGAGCCCTCGTAAATCCATCCGACGAGCAAGTAGGGAGGTAATTTTACCTCGTTCGACAGTACACGATGTCGTCCATGAAAGGTTGCGCCTTCGGGCGTACAAACTTCAACTTCGTCACCAAATCAATCCTGAAGACAAGCAGCGACGGAGAAGCCCAAACATTACGCCACTCGATGTTTTTTCTGTGGGGGCTCGTCAAGAATCAAGTTTACCATACAACAGTTCGTGATCTACCAGATCTGTGCTATCGCATTGTTGCGGCTGTCGCAAATGCAATGCTGCAAAACACATGGAGAGAGGTGGAATGCAGATTGGACGTCTGCCGCGCCACTAATGATGCTCATATCGAAGTTTATTAGGTTATTAAAAAAACATTTTGAGTTACTCTACCCGTAGAAGCAAACCGGGTGTAAATATCAACAATACTTCTCAAGTAATAAAATAATGAAATGTTATACGTTTAAGCCGGACACACTGTATTAATTTTAAGTATTATGACATCATTGAAAAATCAATAAATTAATTCTTAGTACGATGAACTAATTCTTAGGACTAGACCATGGGCTACCAATATCAAACCCTCCCCTCCCCCCTGATAATTTATGACACACATCTATTTTTATTGGTATTGTCGTCTAGTTTAAGATTTTAATGTTTTCCTGCTATCAATTACAACTTATACCCAAAAAGCCCTGAAAACAATGGAAATCTGGAGAAAATGACTTTCTTTTAACTTATTTGTTCGTTCTTTGCTAATTTTCCCATGGGATTCCCGACTCACCTTTTTTAGGTAGATTTCGAAGAAAAATCTACCTATTGCAATGGATACCATGTTATGATTTTCGAAAAATTCTTTCATATCTTTACGTTTCATGCTCCCCTAAGTACGAAACCACCGCCCGTTCAAAAAATGTTTTTGTGATATTTATATATATATATATATATATATATATATATATATATCTTTACACGATAGCGGCCGTAATTTTGAAGATATTTGAACCAAATTTTATTATGTTATTTCTAGGCCCAATAGTTCGGACAAGTTCGTTAATGGGCAAAATTGGCCCAAGGGGGTGGTCGGGGGAGGAAGTTGAAATTTTAAAACATTTATATCTCGGCCCCTATGAAGTATAGAGGGAAACTTTGTTGGAATAAATTAGAGTACTCCCTATGGAGTTCACAGTGACACCAACAATTCGGGGGTTTTTGGGGGTACGAGTGGGGGTGGGGGTGAGGGGTTGGAAATCCGAAATTTTTGAAACTACGTCTTGTGGGGTATCATTGAAAAGCTCTTGATGAGTACTCTACAAATCAATAACTAGTTTCTTGATAGCTCTCATATGACGCGAGATTTTAATGTTTGAAAATAATAACACTTAAAAGAATTATTATAATATCATAATTTTGTCTTGTTTAGTGGCTTTGCTAATTTTATTCATTGCTGATCTTGCGCACGGCCTCCCAGAATATTATATCCTATTCTTGTTGTCAAAACAAATGATTGTAGGCTCTCCCTCTTTACCGAATTCAGTTCTTATTACTGCGGGTTTGCCATGCCAAGGCTAAAAAAGAAGAGTGCTGCGCAGCGATAATAAATTAAACCAAAAGCACTTTGAAATCTACCTCAGCCTGTAGGCCTGCCTAAAGGGATTTTTTTTGTTGGTATTGCCACCTAGTTTAAGATTTCAGTTGTTTGCCTCTTACCAATTACAGAATATCCCCGGAAAACCATCGAA
Source organism: Ectobius pallidus (assembly GCA_964059195.1). Taxonomy (NCBI): domain Eukaryota; kingdom Metazoa; phylum Arthropoda; class Insecta; order Blattodea; family Ectobiidae; genus Ectobius; species Ectobius pallidus. Next base: position 1,596,045 of record CAXKWD010000012.1, read on the forward strand.
ATCCAGAGAAGGTAAGATTGTTTAATTTTACTTTGTTCTTTGCTCCTAATATTCACAGTTAACTTTTATTAAGTAATGAGTACTCTTTCAGGTAAACTGTAAACATATTTGAGGTGGAACGTCAAGAAGAGAAGTATAATCCATTTTAATGAAAAGAAGTCAGACAATATTCTCCTATCATTTTCCGTTCAATCCTTTCAGAAAGTTTGTGTGTCGATATCCGACTGAAGGAATTCTCTGGAAATAATAGATTTGAAACTGTGTGCAGAAAAGTGCCAGAAGATCTAGATGAAGATCATAATTTTTACCATCGGTGGTGTTACCAAAAGTTTATAGATATTTTAGTCTAAGTTACTTTGTAGTACTGAACTGAAACCGCCTCCGAACACAAGCTTTGTTTCTTCAGGCGGAATTTCGAAATTACATTTGTATGTATTTTATATTGTAATTTGTGGCAATAAGGTATTAAGATACAAAAAAAGTGTGTCAGCATCGAGCAACTAAAGCGACCCATAACATCCAAGCGAAGACTCAGTTAAAGGTTCTACAGGAAATCTATTTCCAAGTGATAACTACATTTTTTTCCACAAGAACCGAAAATGGATTTCTTTGGAAAGACAAATGAGTTGCCTATATAAAGGTTTCAGGTTTAATATTACTGAAATAATGGCGTTGTCCCATTATAGAAGCTGCAGAAACAAAAGCAGATGAAAAATTGTTATGTGAACTGAAACATGTAGACTTTGTAGCCCGGGAGGTGCACTATCTGACGTCCAGGTTGTATCCATGATGTCACTCGTTTGCACACAGTTTCAAATCTATTCTTTTCAGTACATTCCTTCAGTCTGATTTTAACACAATGAAGAACTTTCTGAAAGGATTGGACGGAAAATGATAGGAGAATATTGTCCAATTTCTTTTCATTAAAATGGATTATACTTATCTTGTTGAAGTTCCACCTCAAAGGCTTTTCATCAAATATGTTTATTAGAGTTTACCTGAAACAGAACTCAATAATTAATAAAAGTTAACTGGGACATTAGGAGCAAAGAACAAAGATTTAAAAATTAAAATAAACTCATATCCTCTGGATTTCCTTGGTTTTCTGGGTATATGCTGTAATTGATAAGGGGCAAACAACTAAAAACTTAAACTAGACAGCAATACAAACAAAAAAACATTTGTACCATAAATTGGGGGTATACTGTGGCCTTCGCTCTGTATGGAATGGTTGACTATATTTATTGTGACATGAAGACTACAATACTATGAACGTATCACTTCTTCAGATTGTGTAACTTGTAAGAATCCTGTCTTTTTACTTACAACTATGAAAGGTTGGACATTTTCTGTATAACTCAGACATTTATTTTGTTTTCCATTTCCGCATTACAGTTTTCTTCTTAATTCTTGGACCATAAAATTTTTCTAATCATGCCAAGTTCCCATTGTTCAGGGCGTGTTTTTGGAAAATCCCATAGACGAGGACGCATTTTTAAAAATCGAGATTCTCTTCATAAAACACTTATATCACACGAATTTTGTTATAGATAGATGTGTGAAGAGATGTTGTCTTGGCGAATGATTTGGTCCGACCCACCTGCCCTATTTCATACACTTTCTTTTATATCACGATCTAGCGAAAACTTCCTTGTTTCCGCCATTTTTTCTATCCTCGTCCTCGTGATTGGACGTTGGAAATGTGATGTCATATCGATAAACGAGATGATTGTGGGTGAACAGTGTGACAAACCTACAAAGGTACAAGCCACTAGCTGCTCGTATGAAATGGTGGTTGTGGCATAACTAACATAAACATTCCTAACCTAACAAAACTGCGGAGCTTGGCTGGTGCATGGCATAAAATCGTCTGCTGTCACTATATATACAAGAACAGTTGGTCACACTGCCTTGATCATAAACAAAAAAATCACACAGTCCGTGGAAATGTGAATATTGTGTGAATGGGTCAGCGTCATTGGGATAATGCCGTGTTTTACTGTGTTTTTGAAGACTATTATTTTATCTTCCATAATATGTAAGTCAATTTTTAAATAAATCAGAAATGTATCAAATACTTGTAATATTTTATTTTAAAGTGCTATCAAAATCCAAATAAGACTTCATTACAAACAAATGTCTATAGGAGACCAGCATAAGCATGTTATGACATCAAAAAATCATCACATTCTAACCTAATCATGGAGAATCTTTATTTTCTTGTTTGTCGTACTATGTGGTCACTTTGCCAGTGTGTGCATTCAATTGTAACAGCTTCATGTTAGACAATGGCATACAATATTACTTAAGGTTCCTTCTTTCATGAGTGAGCAGATGTCTATCGAGAAATGACCTTAGAGTAAATTTCTGTGCACATACATCACATGAAAATAGGGCGAAATGGAAGAATCTGTGGCTCTCATTCCACTCTCTGCTGCATGCTGCCATGGCGATGGCCCACTTCCCCTACCTTCCACTAGTCCACGGGTGCGTAGCTGTGGCATAATGTGCCACTGTGCAGTGGGGTAATGTCTCCCACTACAGTTGCCCTTGACGTCAGCATAAAGCAATTTCGACGGCGATATAAGGACAGCGCAGCACTGTTCGGTCTTTACTGCAGTTCACTAGCCAAGAGTAGTGAGTGCTGTAGCGAGCGTAAAAGCACACAACAGCTTATATTATTATTATCATATTATCATATTATTACGGATTTAAAAAGTGGACCAACTATCTGTTGGAGATAAGTGTAATTTTTGGCACGTCATACTTATGTCAACAAACATTTTCTAAAAAGGGTTTCATAAAAAATGTCTACATTGACCAACAAGCATTTATATTCGTTAATTCGACAGTGTACAACATCTTTATTCCCTGCCATTCAAGAATTAGCAAGATCCAAACGCATGCAAATGTCATCACAGAGAAGTAGGCTAAATAAACTTAACTTCATATAAAATCAATTAGGCCTACTTTAGTATTTCACAATTTAGTAAACACACAAGTATCCCCAAGGGCGAAGAAGTTCGACACTGAACACGAAGAACAGACTTCATACGTCACAGCATTGGATGGGGGACTAAAACGTTTCCCCTCAGTTGCTCATGTATGCACTAGTCAACCTTCAAACTGCTCTCTGCATGTTATACTGCGCTATGCGCTATTAGTTGTAATTAAAGTACAATCACTCTTGCACCGAAGCGGCTCGTTTTAGAGCCAACATAATATTTCACAATTATAACAAATTACCCTTGCCCGAAAATGCTATTTCTCAAGTATTAAAGCTCTCTGAACTTAAATAGATGAATTTTCCCTTCACAGCTCAGCAATCATTCATGGTGTAGTGGCGCCTAATGGGTCTGGTGTGTTGGAAGGAAGCCAGAAAAATGAAAAAGAAATGAGTAACAAGTGTAAATTTTGTGCAAAAAGAGTGTTCAAAGGGATTAGATGTGATGGATGTTCACAATGGATACATGATAAATGTGCGATGATAGACATAAGTGCAGTATCAGAGGAAGATACGTGGGTATGCCACATGTGTAAGATACACGAAAAGGAAGCGAAGTATAATGAAGAAGTTAAGTCGAAAGAAGAAATTATATTATTACAGCAGAAGGATATTGAAACACTATCACAACACAACAATAGCCTAAAACAGGATAATGCAAAATTGCAAGAAGAGCTAAAAAGATATATTTTATTTATTTATTTGATACCCATTAAACATTTACATGTGTTAGGCTTAGTAAGATTACATAAATATTAAGTCCAATTAGTGGTGAGGTGTTCTCTTACAGTGTAGAAGTTGTTTCTTAACAGCAGCGCTTTCACTTTCTTCTTGAACAGTTGTAAGGAGTTTAGCGACTTTGAGCTTTCAGGTAGTTTGTTGTAGAGTTTAGTACCAGTGACAATGTGACTGTCAAGTGTCTTTTGAAGTCTGTATCTATTGGGTACTAGATTATTTCTCCCACGAGTGTTGTGATTGTGAACATCATGATGTACAGTTGCTGCAGGAAGATTCATATGCATAAAGACAAGGTTAAAGTATACAAATAAGGAGGATAATGTCAAAATTTGATATTCAGCAAAGAGTGGTACACAGCTATCAAAGGGACCACAGCCTTTTATAGCGCGCAATGCCTTTTTTTGCAGCGTGAACACATCACTGGCAGCAGGGCTATTGCCCCAGAGCATAATGCCGTAGGACAAGTGCGTATTGAAGAAACAGTGGTAAGCCATAAGTACAGCATGAGGGGGCAGAGCATTTTTTAATTTCCTCAGCAGGAAGATAGCACTAGACACTTTTTTACATAGCTCTTGAGTATGTGCTTTCCAGTTGAGTTTGCTGTCCAAAAAGATACCCAACACTTTGACAGAGTCAATGTCCTCAGACATATGATCAAATGTAAGAGACTGAGTTTTGCTGGGGTTCATACAGAGACCATGAGCAGAGAACCATTTACTAAGCTGGGCCAGTATGTAGTCAGTGTTGCTGTCGTCATTAGTTGAGTTCAGTACGGTGGTGTCGTCAGCATACAGAACAAGTCTTGCTGGAATAGCAGAGTGAAGATCATTAATAGCTACTATAAATAGGAAGGGGCCAAGGATGGATCCTTGGGGAACACCTGTTGAGATTCTTTTATAAGATGATAGTTCGTTTTTGGTAAAAACCGCCTGATATCGTTCACTTAAGTAGGACTTGACAGTGGCAAGCTCCTTCCCTGTTACGCCATAGTGTTCAAGTTTCAAGCAGATAATCTCATGGGGTAAGCAATCAAAGGCTTTAGTGAGGTCACAAAGGTGCATTATGGCTCTACTCTTATCTTCAAAGGATTCCAGGATGAATCTGACAATCTCTTCCACTGCTAGAGTTGTGGATTTGTCAGCTCGGAAGCCATATTGGCTTTTGTAGAAGTAGCCATTGGTTTCAAAGTAGAATTCTAGCTGTTTATACATAATAGATTCGACAATTTTAGACAGAATTGGTACCAATGATATTGGCCTATAGTTCGCAGGCTGGTCTTTAGCTCCTTTCTTGAAGACAGGAATAACTTTAGAGTATTTGAGGGAGTCAGGGAATACACCCTGCTCGAGACACTGATTTATCACAAACGATAACGGATGCACTATCACATAGATTATCTGCTTCATGAAGAAGTTTGAGAATCCATAAATGTCTTGGCTTTTGGAGTTAGAGAGTCCAGAAATTGCCTTATGTACGTCTTCAGGGGTAACAGGATTCCATTTGAAAACAGTTTCAGTTGTAGGGATAGTCCTAAGATGTATAGGATCTTTATCAAGACAGACATTATTCTGTAATTGATTCACTGACTCAATGAAGTACTTATTGAAGACTTCGGCAGATAGGTTATTGTCGGGCTGTTTATGTTTAGATTTACCAGATTCAGTATTAATTACACTCCAAGCAGTTCTGCATTTGTTTACAGAGTTGAATATGAGTTGTTCGTTGAAAGATATTTTGGATGTTCTTAATTTCTTTCTATACTCACTTCTGCTGTTTTGGAATTCGGACACATTGAAATCGGAACCATCAGCTTGTTTTAGCTTGTATAATCGGAACATTTTATCTCTAATGGCTTTGAGGTCTTTTGAGAACCAGGGCTTGGGTGAGTTGTTACTTTGACTCTTTTGCACCACATTGAAGGAGCAGAAGTGATCAAGTAGAGTCTTTAATGTTCCGAACAATGAGGAGAAATTTTCCAATCCACAAGTCGAGGATAGCAGAGTACACCAATCTACATAGGATAGCTCAGTGATGAGATCACTTAGATATTTAAAGCTAATGATGCGTTGTTTAGGTGTGTTGCAAATTTCATTGCTGGTTGTTGGTGTTAGATTCTGGAGTTGGTTAGAGATAGACGGCAGTAGTAATATGGAGTACAACGGAAATAAATCAAATATGGCGGAAACTGTAACTGTATCTACTAAACGTACTTCTGAGATGGATACTCTATTAGCGAAAGTAATCTCGCTTGAGGATGAGATTAAGCTTTTAAAAGAAGAAAATATTAATCTAATGAATAGGTGTATAAATATTGATGCTGAACTTTGTAGACAGCTTTCTGAAGATTCAGTAGAAAAAAGTGAGGTTATACCAAACAAAAGAAGATGGGAAATGGTGAAAAGCAAGACTACGCAAGGAACAAGGCGACAACTAAATATATCTGAATCAGTCAAATGTGCAAACAGTGCTCTGACAGAGACGATGAATGACTCTAGGCTCTCATGGAAATCCAGACAGAACTTCGTCCTACCAATTAAGAATAAATTTGATGTACTCCAGAACGCAGAAGATGAGGAAAACATATCAAACTGTTTAATAGGGAAAAGTAGGCCTATGCAAGGACAAATGATTAGGCAAAATAGAGCAATGCGTAAGAAGAAACGCAGCATAAAGATTTTTTCGGACAGCTATGCTAGAGGACTGTCATCCATGCTCATGGAAAGTAATTCTGCTATTGATAATGAATGTAATATTGAAGGATGGGTCAAACCTGGAGCTGGTTTTCAAGAAGTGGTAGCATCAATAAACAAAGAATGTGAATCACTGTCGGATAAAGACTTTGTGGTAGTTATCGCTGGGGCGAATGACCTAAGCAAGAATGAGAGCATGGCAGCTACAAAGTCACTAAAGAAGACCCTGGGAGATCTGACACACACTAACGTAATAGTTATCAACATACCTCATCGGCACGATCTACCACAGTGGTCACGTGTGAACATAGGTTAAGGCTACTGTTTACGGTGCCACTGATCCAAAGTTCAAATCAGGTCGATGAGTAAAATTTACTGTTAGGAATAGGTCCCAAATAGGCAAGTAGAGTGACGAGAAGGTGAGAGAAAGGGAGGAAGGGCGAGGAAAAAAGAAATAAATAAATCATGGCATTGCGGCCCAGCGTTTCTAGTAGTTCAAATCACGCTGCTAGATGGGTCCTGTTAGTGTAGGAGGGGGCTAGGATGCCCTGATTCTTCTATTTTCCCAGAAAATGGTTTTTGTACAGTGTGAGTGAGCAGATGTCTACTCAGACTCCCCTTGAAGTTAAATTTCCGTGCACAGACATCACACGAAAATGGTTTCTGTCCAATGTGGGTCAGCAGATGTTTTTTGAGACTACCACTTGCTGTAAATTTCTGTGGACAGACATCACAAGAAAATGGTTTCTGTCCAGTGTGAATGAGCAGATGTCTACTGAGACTCCCTCTTTGTGTAAATTTCTGTGCACAGACATCACACGCAAATGGTTTCTGTCCAGTGTGAGTGAGCAGATGTGCGTTGAGATTCCCTTTAAGCGTAAATTTCCGTGCACAAACATCACACGCAAATGGTTTCTGTCCAGTGTGAGTGAGCAGATGTGCGTTGAGATTCCCTTTAAGCGTAAATTTCTGTGCACAAACATCACACGTAAATGGTGCACGTTGGTGCGCTGTTCCTTTCATTTCAAATGGTTTCTCTCCAGTGTGAATGAGCAGATGTGTTTTGAGACTTTCTCTTCGGGTAAATTTTTGCGCACAGACATCACACGAAAATAGTTTCTGTCCAGTGTGAGTCAGCAGATGTCTTTTGAGACTCCTGCTTTCTGTAAATTTCTGTGCACAGACATCGCACGTAAATGGTTTCTCTCCAGTGTGAATGAGCAGATGTCGTTTGATGTGCTGTTTTCGAGTAAATTTCTTTGTACAGACATCACACGAAAAATGTTTGTCTCTAGTCTGAGTAGGGTGTTTACGCTTACCAGCAGAGGATGTGCTTGTACATACAGAAGGTGTGTGTGATTGCATTAGCTGATCCTCTTCTTCACTATTCCTTTCAGAAATTCCTGAAACTTGCTGTATCTTGTGAACGGTACTGCATGCTGTGGAATCATTGAAGTCTGTTTTCTCAAGTTTCATTTGGTTTGTCTGTATTGTATCGAATGTAATAGCCACAGGTTCACACTTCGATTGTATTGGAGATATCTCTTCCTTAATTTCCATCTTTGGAGAGATCTCTTCCTTAATTTCGATCTTTGGAGAGATCTCTTCCTTAATTTCGATCTTAACATCCCCAGACTTCAGCGAAGGCTCCATTCTGTTTCACTACGCAGTGTTCACTTATCCAAATGGTAGAGATGGGGAATATTTCTTGTAACTGTTACTTTGTAACTGTTACATGCACAGATATAGAGGAATAGATCGGCAGCGTAAGGGGAGGGACTGAAGCCAACGCGTTCGCTGCGTCGCCATATTGCGATCACCAACAATCTGACGAAAGGAAGGGAAGCGGGCGCGGGAATCAAACAAGAAATGTTTTTTAAAGCTGTTTAAATTGGAATTTCACAATCCAGTAAATAAATTAATAAATACAGTTTAATGTCATTCGGCCATTACAGCAGTAGACGTCACACTTAGGTACTAACTTATAATAGAATCAGGTAAACTGATATAACAAAAGTGCCAAAGTGCATGTAGTACCTAGTCTTAAGTCTGTATACAGAAGATGCTTCTATAGGATTAATGTTAATGTTGTTAATGTTAATTTATAGTCACATATCTTTTACATTTATTCAGCTTTAGCTGGTAAACTGGTGACTCGTCAATTTGAGCTTACTTGCTACAGTTACTAACTAGGAATATTCTAGCTTTGGCCTACACTATATTACTTGTAAATCACGATTACAAATAAGGAAAATCTAACACTAATGTAATTATTTTTCTAATGCTATTAATGAGTGCTTGAAAATGGAATGATTTCTTTTACTATTTTTTGAAGTGAAACTTCTTTAGCCGCGGTAGGAGTAAATCGAGAGCAACCCAAAGTTGCGTTACGGACAAAATCGTCACGAAATTGTTACGCTCAAAATCGCCACGAAATTAGTGGGTCTGTGATGGAACGGACTGCACAGAAAACAATCAACTCAATGATTAGGCTTATCCAAAATTTAGACCCAAAATGAAAAATCTAAAAATCCAAAATTTAAAAAATTCAAAATTAAAAAATGCAAAAATTAAAAAAATCCAAAATTCCAAAATAAAAAATCAAAGATTTAAAATTTAAAAAATCCAAAATTAAAAAAAATAATAATCCAGAATTTAAAAATCCAAAATTTAAAAAATTAAAAATCGAAAATCAAATTTTAAAAATCTAAAAGTCCAAAATTAAAATATCCAAAAAATAAAAAAAATAAAAAATCCAAAATTCCAAATTTAAAAATTAAAAGATCAAAAATTTAAAAATTCGAAAAATCTAAAATTAAAAAGTCCAAAATCCCAATATTAAAAAAGTCCAACAATCAAAAATTTAAAAAGTCCAAAAACACAATATTAAAAATGTCCATCAATCCAAAATTCAAAAAATGTAATAATCCAAAATTTAAAAAATTAACAAAATTAAAATTAGTTTCACTTCTGTCGCGTGGCGTTCCACGCACATTTTTTTTGTATTTATTATAATTATATGTTAACCTCATATTCAAGGAATTCTCTGATTGAGTAATATGTTCTTTGCAAGAACCAGTTTTTATTCTTAATTTTGAATAATCAGCTACTTAATGCTTTCGTTTCGTTTGAAATTTGATTGCATGTTTTTATGCCCATGTATTGTGGTGTATGCTGTAGGTGGGTTAATCTATGGGAACAGAATTTTAACAACTCTGTTTCTGGTGTTGTATTCGTGAGTATGTTGGGTGTTGTATTGGTCAAAATTAATGTGTACATGAGTTAGAAGCTCTAGTAAACATATTGAAGGAAATGTTAATATTTGTACATTTCTAAAGAGTGGCCTTCATAATTCCCTATAGGATGAATGGGTCTTTTTTTTTTGTTGCTTTCCCATTTGCTGCAGTTTTCCCAGACAATTATCCCGTAAACCAGTATTGAATGAAAATAGCTGTAATAGACCCAGTTTAAGCAATAGTTATTTGGCAAATTTATAAGTGAATGTTAATTTGACCTCCAATATAGTGGTATAGTATGTATTTCAAATTACAGGGATTCCCAAACAACACTGTGGTTCACCATTTCACTATATACCTCTATTCGGGATTATGTAGGAAGAAAAACAATTTTCCGTAATGAATACGTGCTACTTAAGCGGGTACGTTGGTGATACCAATATGGCGTCGGCACTGCTTCCCTTGCCCCTCTTCACCCCTGAGTCGGCTTCACTGCTACCTGCAGTTAAGGATACGACGCTGCCGATCTATTCCTCTATATCTGTGGTTACATGTATGTAACGGTAACGACCTGTTACAAAAAATCAAAAGTAACGGTTACCAAAGCTCCTCCTAGGATATCTTATTTTAGTCTCAACCAAAGGCGGAACCAGAAAATACTGAAAGGAGGGACCGACACGGACGAAAGTTTGCTATTATTTGGAAATCCATAAAATGGGGGTCCTCCCCCGGGATTTTTTTATTAAAAAACGAGGGAAAAACAGGTCGTCCCTTTAGTCTTCCCACTCGAGACATCTAGATATGAATGGTGGAACTACTAGCAGTATTGGAAATTCTGACTCCCCCCTTTCACCACTTCTTTTCCCTTTCCTACTATTCAATCCGTTTTCTCCCTTACCCTACCTATCTATTCCTATCCTTTAAATTTTCGACCCAAGGAGATCCGAACACGGGACCGCTAGCATATTAGCCCTTCATCTTACCCACTACGCCATCGAGCAATCATTACAATGAGAAGCGAAAATTGATCTATTTAAGTTTAGACATCTGCATGAAATGGCGGATATTGATCATTTCCTATTAATTGCATTTGTGTGAAGCGAAATAAAATCCCTTTAGGCAGGCCTACAGGCTGAGGTAGATTTCGAAGTGCTTTTGGTTTAATTTATTGTCATTGCGCAGTTCAATAATAACTGCAAAAAAAGAGGAAAGAGCACTTTTTAAAACATTCAAATCTCGCCTTATATGAGAGCTATCGAGAAACTAGGCATTGATTTGTAGAGTACTCATCAAGAGCTTTTCAACGATACCCCACAAGACGTGGTTTCAAAAATTTCGAATTTCCATCCCCCACCCCTACTCGTACCCCTAAAACCCCCGAATCGTTACTGCCACTGTGAACTCCATAGGGAGTACTCTAATTTATTCCAACAAAGTTTCTCTCTATACATCATAGGAGCCGAGATATAATTTGTCAAAATTTCAACCCCCTCCCACGACCCCCCCTTGGGCCAATTTTGCTCATTAACTATTGGGCCTAGAAATAACATAATAAAATTTGGTTCAAATATCTTCAAAATTACGGCCGCTAGCGTGTAAAGATATATAAATATATAAGAATTCTGTATAGTTTCTCCAAATTTCTCAGCAGCTCTCCTTTTTCTCAGGGTTTTTTAAATACTTTTATTTTTTGTTTTGATTTTTATTTTATTTATTTACTTATTATTATTATTATTATTAGTTGCGTTGAGAAATTTGTTGGTGTCGAGCGAATGTAACTGGTCTGGAACAAAGTAACGTGTCGAGAGTTACACCCGTTACATTATTTTCACCTGCTCCAGTTACTTGGACCCGTTACTGTTATTTCCACCTGCTCCAGTTGTTCTGACCTGTTACTGTTACTCTCGCCTGCTCCAGTTACTCGGACCCGTTACTGTTATTTCCACCTGCTCCAGTTACTCTGACCTGTTACTGTTACTCTCGCCTGCTCCAGTTACTCGGACCCATTACTGTTATTTCCACCTGCTCCAGTTACTCTGACCTGTTACAGTTAATTCTAATATTTCTGTTACAAGTGTTTTATCCGTGACTTTCGCCTCGTTCCGTTACATCTGTTACTTCCAATATTTGAAAAACAAAAGTAATTAAAAAAATAAAAAAAATAAAAAAACAAAAAATAAAAATAATAAAAATCAAGAAATAATAAATAATAAAAATAACAAAAAAATAAGAATAAAAAATAACAAGAATACAAAAAAATTAAAAAGTTATTTTCTTAATTATTAAGGGCGTAAAGAGTTCATGCATAGAATTCATGCTGTCTGATCTCATATATTTCTTGCTTTACATACCACTTAAAAATTTATCAAAATACGATATTGCCTTTACTGGATAATTTAAACTTGGAATGTGGGTATATAGCATGAAATATGAATTCAATAACTGTAGTAAATTATTCGAAATAATATTGATAATTTTACTACTAATAATAAAATCCCTATAATATAAAGCCACACGGCTGACTGACTGACTGACTCACTGACATTAATGTTTGCCCAATTCCAGATGAGCTAGAAACCTGAAATTTGGTACACATATGTTTTCATGGAAAGGCTGTAAACCACAGGAAAATTCCAAAAGTTTTTTTTTTTAATTTTTAGCCCTAAAACCCCCGAGTAAGGGCTCGCTCACTCACATTAACGTTTGCCCACTTCCAGATGAGCTAGAAACTTTAAATTTGGTACACATATAGCTTTTAGGCTGTAAACCACAGGAAAATTCCAAAAAGTAGTTTTTATATTTTTAGCCCTAAAAACCCCCGAAAAAAGGGCTCGCTCACTGACAATGTTTGCCCACTTCCAGATGAGCTAGAAACTAGAAATTTGGTACAATTATATCTTTTAGGCTGTAAATCACAGGGAAATTCCAAAAAGTTTATTTTCATGACGATATCGATGTTTTTTACATCGATGGAAAACAACTGATGTTTTTGCTACATCGATGTTTCTCCCCGACATGGATGTTTTTGTAACAAAAAGAAGATTAATAGGCTACCATGGTTCTACGATATAATTTTATTTACAGGAGCTTAATTTCCCAAAACATTGATTTTTCACATCGATTGTTTTCATGGAAATACTTCTGTTTCTTTATGAATTTTGCCTAATTTTCTGATACCATGGCCTTTTTAAAATATACATCGATGTTTTTTGTCTAAATACATCGATGTTTTCAGGTCGATATTATCGTCATATCGATGGTTATCTCCGATTTTAACCTCGATATTTTAACTATCGATTCTCATCCCTAATGGGAACCTTTTGCGTGCAGTTAAAAATTTGTCCACCAGAGCGCAGCAGGGTCTGAGGAGGTCCTGCCATCTCGTTCTGCCATATACTTATGCGTATCAATAGATGTGAATAATGTTGGCTTTCCTATAAAAACTGGCTATTAATAACGTTTAAGTTATATTCCAGAAATCAGATACCTATATTCTGCCTAGGAGAGTGTGAGATCGCCAGAAAAAGTATTGATTTGTTAAAAGAATTTAAAAAGTAATTTAGGTTCATGGTTGTTTGCTTTCACAATATTCTGTATATATTTCAGCTTTCGGTTATGGATTTACTGTGTGGTAAACAGATGCTAATATTTGATTAATATAACACAGTAGTTATAGAAAGTAAAGAATTTGGATACAAATGTGTAAATATTTTGTTCCTATTATCATTAATATTTTATAAATAAATTTAGGTTACGTTTGCTTGCTTCTAAATAATATCCTTTAAAGGCTTACGAATAAGACATGCTCCAGAATTATAGCTGTCATTAAGTTTTTGTGTGGAAAACAAATAAAAATAAAAGTATTTGAATAGTGTATCATCATATTAGTAATAGAATGTTCATTTCATGAAGTCAACGTAATTTGAAAGAAGCTGGAATGTCAAAATAAGGTAATAAGGAAATGATTTTCTTGTGATTATTACTATAGGCCTAAATGCGTAATGTTTTTAACGTCAACGCCCATCCATAATATAGGTTCATACTTTTTGTTTTAGAATTATATTGCATAAGTTTCAGAATTATGGCTCGCAGGGAATTGTTATTCATTGTACTGGGTTCTCATATGCTATTAATTCAAAATACTATGTTCTCTTCGATTCGAGTTAAAATATCTACGTGCATCGGTAATTCCAGTTCTAATATAGTGTTTTAATATCATTAATGTGCATTATAAAAGTGAGTTGTATATAATAACAGTGTAGTTGATTTATTTTTATTTTTATTTTTTATTTTTTGTATTTAGAGGGAAAAAATAGCCAGTGCCAATTGCCAGTATAGAAAGGAAAAATATGCTTTGACGTCTTCTTTAAAATATATATATATATATTTTTTTTTTAATCTTCAATTTACAAGAACAACCAATGTCTGTAAGAATAATTCAGTTTTGAAATTGTTTCAATTTTACAATTTGTTTTAATGTTTGCAATGAAAAACTTACGAATTTAAACAAAATATTAATAATTTTATTATACAAATTATAAAAAATGTGAAACAGAAATATGTGAATTTTTGTTATGAAGTTGATAAATTAAGTAAGTTGTATTTATCAAATACTGTCCATAGAAGTAATTTTGTATCATAGTTTGAAAGAGAATAAATGGTTGAGTTTCCTGCTGGGCGAACTTTCTGTTTAAAGTAACAGAACATAAGTGAATCTTGTCCATTTCATGAAGATATTTGAAACATGGCCTTCTGTTGTAGATAATGAGAATACTACTTCTTGTTAAGTTTTATTCTTTGTAAAAATAATTAAGATAGTGATCAATTCTGAGGATTTGAAAGTGTTGAGCGAGGAGATTTGAAGGAAATCATAGACTATTAACTATTAGCATCCGTTTAATCTTCCTTATATTTTATAACCATATATTTCGTAAAGCATATGTGTACACCTCTGTTTTACACAGAGGATCGCCACAACATGTTTTTTGGCATTCTGATTGATGTTTAAATAGTCTGTTCCATTATGTTCAATTGACAGCAGACAACATGCTTGGACCTCTTTTGACCCTGCTGCCACCTATCGGGAGTCGCTGACAGAAAGGTTCCCATTGAAAGCTTAATTTTACAACTGTTTTTTTTTATTTCGGGGGTCCCTCCCTAGAGCCCCAGCCTTGGCTACGTCCATAACCGGGGGGGGGAGATAAAGGGCATTCCCCTACAAGTGGGAAGTGATCTCGCGATTAAGTACGTAATATACAAAAAAAAGTAAGAGGTAACGGTTATAAATAACAGTTACTTTCGTGTAACTGTAACAGTAACGTAAATGTTCCAAAAAAGTAACAGATTCCCATCTCTACTTCCTACCGGGTTTTAATAGCAGTTGTTGTTGTTGTTCGTCTTTAACCCTCCGGCGGGCGCACTGTTGTAAAAAGTACAACAGCAACAGTTTTTGTGTAATTGCACCAAACCCATAATTTATTCCATTGTTGATGCTTACTCAACAATGTTACTATAGCTCCAGTTTCTTTGTTTAGCTGTTTCCACGGGGATGAAATAATAATAGTAGGAACGCGCATGAAAGTGCATACATTTTGTTTCAAAGAATGTTATTCCTCTTTACTGTATTCACTTAAAGACTTTGTGCGCTTTTTGCATTTGTCAAAGTGATATCTTTCGCATCTATTCAGGCACAGATTGCACACGCAGTCGTCACTCGGTTGATGGAAATATGTTTTTTTCACAGAACTTATGGTGAAATCCGTGTACAGCCAAGCGCGTGATGGCACTTCTTAGTTCCTGGTTGGGACCCGTCCAACTTCTATTCAACATGGCATCTGATGCGTAAAATTCTTAAAATATTTCCTTTCTTTTTCCCTTCCTCTGTCCAGGGCCGTGGAAAGAAAGAAAGGGCCCAAGGGACAAGTTTTCCCAGGCCTCCGTCAAATATTAAATTCACTAACCAATTCGCCCATTATAATGTATGCAACAAAAAGATTATGTAATGATATTACATAATTATTAAGTGCCAAAATGGTACCGGTACTTTATGAGGTTGTCCGGTAGACAGGAAAATATCTGTCCGTCTGACTATCTGTCTGTCCGTGTGTCTGTAAGCGGGATAACACAAATGCGCTTTATCGGATTTTCATAAAACTTGATATAGGCCTACCATTTATAACGACCATTAGACGAAGCCTATTGATTTAGGACCGAATCGGTTAACTGATGCCGGGCACGAAACGAAAAAAATACATTAAAATATTTTAATTTAGGAACAATTTTATCTGTATGTGTACTAGTTTAATTTTTGAAAATTATGATTTTAAACGCCGAACGTTAGTGAGACCTACTGTTGAGTCCAAAAGGATTTCTGCTTCTACTTAAGGTATACATATACGTTTGAAATGACAATTTTCTACCAAATTTTCATTTTTTGTTTTTTAGCGCCATAAGAAAGCCCTATGTCTCTAGTTTTTAAAAATGTATGGTTTATATCCGTACAATGATTAGTTATGCCCTAAAAGTGGATTTAAAGGGCCGAAGGCGCATGCAGCGAGAGTGGGCGTGGCACTGCAAAAGCAATGTAGACATCTCTTTGATTTGTGAGCAATTCTTTCATTCAAATTTGGCTCCATTTTGCTCAGGAAGAAGTTGGAGTACGTAGTATTAACTGCTGCCCATAGATGGCTCTTATATGCTATTCTTCTATCTATTTCTTTTTCTTTAGAACCACAACAATAATGGCTGCCTCCATGTGAAACGTGTATGTTTGTTTATGTGTGTTAGATTTGGTTGTTGTGAAGTTTGTGTATTTCGGAGTTAATTATGGGTGCTAAAAGTAGAAATGGTAAGAAGAGAAAACGTACTTTTTGTGGTAATCAATATGTGAAACATGCTAATAAAACTGTAAACACTGACTCATTTCAAAGTGCCTCTCATTCGAAACTTTCAACAAGTGGTAATGTCTCCTGTGATGAGAAATCTTCTGAACATTTTAATATTATTTTCGATGTAGACTGCCTTCAAAATTTAATTTATACATTATCATGCCCTAGTTGTTCTTCGGGTGGATCTATGAAAATTATTAATTACGAAAGTCAAAGGTTTGGTTGGTTTATGACACTGGGTTTGTTGTGTAACATATGTGCATATGAAACTGATAAATTTTGTACTTCTAAGAAACAACAGCAGTCTCCTGAAATAAACAGAAGACTTGTGTATGGGTTTAGATCAATTGGTTGTGGATATGGTGAGGCCAAAAAATTTTCATCTATTTTGAATCTAGCACCTCCTCCCTTGCCGCCAGCATACATTGGTCATGTGAAAAACATATCTCTTGCTGCTACAAATTATGCAGAAGAATGCATGAAATCTGCTGCTTCAGAGGTAAGAGATAAAAAAGGAAATGAGTGTGGTGTTTCTGTGGATGGGACTTGGCAGAAACGTGGCCACTCATCTTTGTCAGGTGTTGTGGCTGCCATATCTGTTGATACAGGTAAGGTGCTCGACATAGAAATTATGTCTAAAAGTTGTATAGAATGCAAAAAACACTCAAATGATGACAAAAAATCTGCATCATATACAGCTTGGGAGGCTGATCATGCTATAGTTTGCTCAAAAAATTATACAGGGTCAGCACCAAACATGGAGCCACATGGAGCAAAGAAGATTTTTGCTCGCTCCAGGGAAAGTCGAGGGCTTGATTATGTAGATTTTTATGGAGATGGAGACTCCAAAGCCTACAAAGCTGTTGTGGAATCTGATCCATATAATGGAAAAATTGTAAATAAACTAGAATGTGTAGGACACTACCAAAAACGTTTAGGAACAGCTCTCCGTAAATTGGCCCAGCAAAAGAAATTGGGTGGAAGGGGAAAACTTACTGGAGCGTTGATCGATAAATGTCAAAATTATTTTGGTATAGCACTACGATCTAACCTCAGTAGTGTAAGTGAAATGAGAAATGCCATATGGGCTACCTTTTACCATTTGACAGCCAACAAAAACAGACCAACACACCACAGGTGCCCTATCGGTAAAGAAAGTTGGTGCTCCTATCAGCGAGCTAAAGCTAATGATCAATTAGAATCCTACAAGTTTAAACCAGGGATTCCATTTGATGTTCTTCAAGCAGCAAAGCCTGTATATGAAAGACTGTGTGACCCCAATATGCTATCTAAGTGTCTCCATGGCCTGACACAGAACTGCAATGAATCATTCAATGGAATGATATGGAGACGATGTCGAAAAGAGACATATGTGGGACTAGCTACTTTGAAGCTAGGTGTTATGGATGCTGTTCTGCACTTCAACTGTGGTAACAATGTTGAAATAGAACTTCTGAGAAGAATGAACATAGTTCCTGGAAAGTTTACTGCAGCTGGAGCGTTGGAAGCAGATGCGGCACGCCTACGCCAGGGTTTGATCCAGAGCACTCCTGAACAAAAACAACGCAGAAGATTCTTGAGAGGGAGGAAGAAGTTACACCAAGACAAAAACCTTGAAAAAGAGGGTCCAACATATGGAGCAGGGGAGTTTTAACATCAACAGGTATGAGTAGTACATTAGAAACATGACCGTCAACTTTCATTGCCAGTTTTCTCAAAACTAAAAAATTACTACACTTTTATCCATTTAATCCGTAAAAATTTATAGCAAAAGTGGTGCTAGGAGCTTCAATCATATGTCAAATTAAAGAGCATAAAATAAGGAATGTTTTGAAGCAAAATGGTTAACATTAAGTTGAAAGTTGCTAAGTTAGAGACAATTGAAAAGAATAAAATAACAAAAAGTTTCAATTATTTTTCCAGATTACAGAAAAAAAAAATTATCTCCTAGAAAAATTAATTTAAACAAACAATTTTGCTTCAGAACCTTATACACACAAACCTGATCATTTTAGTAAAAAAATTGTCCAGAATGGTTAATTTTTGTGGTTGCTAGGGTTTCTCAAAATTTTGCAAAAATTTGTTTAAACAATATTTTTTTAAAACTATCATAAACTTCAGTTTTGGATTCCACTAACATAATTTGCCTAGTATAATGGTAACTGAGTAACAAAAAAAATTTCAGAAAATTTGGTTGAAAACTGTGGATTTTTTGTCTAAACGTATATGTATACCTTAAAAAAGCCTTTTTTCTTCAAGAATAATCCGTTTCAGATTAACTGTCGCCGTAATACAACAGGACAATGCGGATAAAATAAACACATAAAACATAACCCAAGCTGTTTATTGGCTTATAACAAATTTTATTTTAGAATAAATTTAGAAAGTAAAAAATAAAACCTGCATAGCCGGGCCCCCTTTTGGGACCCGAGCCCCGGGGCTGCAGGCCCGGCTGCCCCTCCCTCTCGTCGGGCCTGCTTCTGTTGAATGTGCTCATTTACTTGCGGTATACTTGGAAGTAGCATTTTATTTTTTGTCTTCAATGAAGAAAGTTTCCTTCGTCAGGTCGTATGCTAGCCGTGATGGTGTTGTCTTTGATATGCCCAGTGTCATTTTTAAGAATCTTGTTTTGACAAAGTCTATTGTTTCGAGTTCTGCCTTTTTGAGGTGTTCCCATATCAGTTCGATGCCGTTTGTCACTATTGGCATAATATTAGCTTTGAATAATTCCAGTGCTGTGTCTAGTGAAAGTCTTCGTAATTCCATTATGCTGAATATTCCTTTTATGGCTGCCGCTGTCCTTTCTCGGACATGAATTTTAAATCACACTCCAGTCGTCTGTAATGTGATACCTAGATACCGAAAGTAGTTGACTCTTTGAAGCTTTTCTCCCTGTAATGTTATCTTGTCTTCCGCTGCCATTTCCCTCCTTTTCTATATATGACCTTTTTTTTCATATATTTATTTTGAATTCATTTTTCATTACCCAGTCCTTTAGTCTATTTGTTCCAGTTTGTAGATCATCCTTCTTGTTGGACCCCAGGACCATATCGTCAGCATATAATAATAGTGTGACATCCAATCAGTCCGATATACTGGTAATATCAGCTGTTGCAATGTTAAACAGCGTCGGGCTCATCGGGTCTCCCTGCTGAACTTCATTTGTTTGTGTTATAGGTTTTGATGTGCATATTCCATCGTTTATCACTATTTTATTGTTGGCTAGAATTGTGCTGATGATTTGTTCCATTTTGTTCTTTTCACTTGTCATTTCTCTTATCTTTTGTAGTAGCTTCTGTCTATTCCACGAGTCAAAGGCTTTTTTGTTATGAATGAAGACGGCCATGTATTTGCCTTTGTTCAGTCTCAAGTGGTTTCCGATTTCTTGTATTAAACACTTTGCTGCGTGCAATGTCCCTTTCCTGAACCCAAATTTTTTCTTCGGGTATGAAGAACTCTGTCTCTTCTACTAGTCTCCTATTCAGTACAGTGGAGAAAATTTGGTATATGTTGCTCTCTAGCGCTATTCCGCGATATGCGTTGGGGTCTTGTATGCTTCCTCTTCCATTCTACAATATTTTAAGTGTCGACATCCTCCAGCTTTCAGGTATATATGCATTTTCGAGGCACTTATTGAAAAGTTTTGACCAAAAGATCACTAATGTGTCTGCTGTTTCCTTTATGTTTTCATTGAATATTTCGTCTGGTCCGGTCGCTTTTTTGTTCTTTGCGCGTTTGATGGCTTCTGTTACTTCTTTAGCAATCACTGGGTGGATGATGATAGTTTATTCTGTCTTTCTCGCAGGATATGCTTCTTCCATTTGGTTTTTGTTGAGAAGACTCGTAAAATGCTGCTCCCACATGTTAATTTCTATCCCAGCCGATATTCTTGATATCTGCCTTTGTGCTGCGAAAAGGTTTCCCTGGGCGTTTTCTGCTTGTTTCCTTGCCTGCTCTTCTATGTATTTGTTTGTTTTTTCCTTAATTGTTCTTTTGTATCTCCTTCCCCGTTTTGAGTATATCCGTAGTGCTTCCTGAGTGCAACTATGTTTTGCTATGTGTAGTTGATGTATCACCTCCCACCTCAGTTGATAGCACTCTCTATCGAACCATGTTTTCGATTTTCTCTTCTTTTGTTCAACCTGTCCTTCTCTTAAATATTCCTCTATTTTCCCTATTGCTCCTTCTATATCGTTCTCGTTTATTAGATTTGTGGCTGAGTCTAGTAGGACGCTGTTTAAGAGATCATGATTTAGTTTTCTTGTTCTCGTGAACTCAGGTTTGTTTGTTTCGATTGTTCAGTGTTGTGGACTTGCGTAAAATAATTCGATAAGAAGTGAATATATTTAAAAACTAATCGATTATTTTGTTGTATTTCTTGTTTATTTGCCTCATTTTATAATCATCCAGCCCCAACCTCTTCCTCTTGTGTCCTTCTAGTCTAGAATTTAAATATTTGATTACAAAGAAAATAGTTCTAACAACTGTTTGAAGAATTTCTGAGGGAACAATATGTAGGTCTGGATTTGAGGCTAAGAAGTCTGTAGTCCTTTTTAAAATATGTTTTCCCTGTTGAATGCTGACACCATGAAATAATTTAAAAAATGAAACAATATTCTTGAACGTTTGTAGCCAAATGTCCGATGGTAAAAAATCAAGCCCCCATATGAGAGTTGTCTGACCCATGATAATTTTGTATAAACATGCTCCATGTGAATTTTCTGAGTTAAGGTTATATGCAGGCGCGGTTCTACCTATAGGTCACAGGGTCACGTGCCCCCCCCCAATCCCCATCCATTTTGAATATAAACTGTACTTCATTTATAGCAACGAATAAAATAACGTAACATCTATTTCAAACTTCGCGCTTTTGCTTTGCTTGTCAAGTTTGGCAACATAGCATGGGCCGAATTTTCGTTGTGACCGGCCGTCTCTCATCCCTTTTATATTTTCCTATTTTCCTATTTTCCTATGGAATGCAGGGAGGGGTTGTTGCTAGTTTAATCCGTACAGGGTCACAGTAATTTTTCGACTTCACACGAATTAGCGCTGTGTGCACTCTTTTTAAGTCCTCGAAGTCTCAAGCATGATTGGATGCATATCCGCTAGACGGAGTGGTATGCACTATTGTTACTACAGTATATAGTTGCGAACATATTTACGTATTGAGAGAGGCAGAATATAGCCAACTCTCTTACTCCCCCTCAGGGTATCACAATACAATAACATCTTACCCGTAAAACCAGTGCAGGTGGAAAGGGCGAGTCAAAATTGTTGTTTTCCTACCCTTTCCTCAACTCAAGCTAAAGCCGGAAGTTTTCTCATGTTGAGTGTTCGGTGTTAGTGCGTGCTTCTGATTTTTCCTTAGTAAAGTATTTTTTTACATTGTGAGAGTGAAATCAATGAGATAAGATACTTACAAAATAAAATTCTAAATTTCGAGGACCGGTTATTAGCCAAAGATTTGGGCCGGCCTAGACCAGAGCTTGCGATAAATCTCACTTATAAAGACAAAAACAGAGTGTACAACAGGAATTTAATTAAAAATGTGTATGAAAAGTGGGAGTGGATGTGTGGGTGTCCGACAACTAATGCACTATTTTGTTTTCCGTGTATTCTATTCGGTGGAGAAGATGCATGGACTAAAACTGGTGTGAACGACTTGAAACATTTGCCCGACAGATGTAAGAAGCACAGTTTGTCAAAACGCCATTTAGACAATGAAATGAGTCTCGCTGTCTTAGGGAAGGCTGATATCAGGGTGCAACTTGATGATGGGTATAGAACATGTGTCCGTAAGCATAATGATCTTGTTGACAAAAATAGATATATTTTGTCACGCATTCTTGATGCCATTAAATTTTGCGGGGAATTTGAATTGGCCTTGCGTGGGCATAATGAGACAGAGAGTTCCGATAACCCTGGTGTTTTCAAAGGTCTCATTAACTACACCGCGACACTAGACAATGTCCTGAAAGATCATTTAGACATCAAAGGACATTCAAAATGAACTTCTAGATGCTATTTTGACTGTCTGTAGAAAACATATTTTATCGGAAATCAATAAAGTAGATTTTCTGTCCCTTCAGGCTGACGAAAGTACAGACAATTCTTGTAAATCTCTACTCTCAATAATTTTGAGATATCAAAATGAGGGGAATGTATTTGAAAGATTTTGGGGTTATTTTGAAGTAACCGACAGGAAAGCTAGTGGTTTAGCGGCAATCATTCTGGACCAGTTACGTGAGCTGGAGATTGAAAAATCTCCCGAGAAACTGATATGTCAAACGTACGATGGAGCTTCCGTTATGAGCGGGCGGAGGGGTGGAGTGCAGTGCTTGGTAAAAGAGAAATATCCCAACGCTAACTATATTCACTGTTACGCACATCAAGGAAATCTCATTCTCCAAAATGCGACATCATCTTCATCTCACAGCAGAATATTTTTTCAGGATTTGCAAGGGATAGGAACATTCTTTTCAAGACCTCCAAAAAGGATGGATTATTTGATAGAATATGCCCAAAAGAGAATTGGGAGTGTGCCACCGACAAGATGGTATTTTCAGCATCGCACAGTTAATACTGTCTTTGAACAGAAAGACAACTTGTTGAAATGTTTTGAGCACATAAGAGACACAGCAGTTAATGACAAAAAATCCTCTGTTGAGGCCGCAGGGTTTGTGAGAACATTGAATGATCCTCAGTTCCTATACTGGCTTGCTTTCTATCACAAAATTATGCCACATGTTGAACTCTTCTTCAATTGTATTCAAAAGAAAGATGCCGATGCTGTTAAAACCAGTGAACTTGTGAAATATTTTGTCACCGCGATAAGTAATGTTCGAAAACAGTACGAAAGTGAAGCCTCATTAAATGAGCCATTGCGGAAGCGACAATGTGTTGAGCAGGGCAGTAGTCAAAGAAATAGGTTGGCATCTCTGGAGGTTTGTGATACGATTGTAAGCAGCATTAACGAGCGGTTCCAGTTTTCGGATCATTTGTGTGCCTCAAAACTATTTTTGATTGACAAGTTTCCAAAGTACTGCAACGAATTCCCAGAGAGTGATTTTGAAACAACTGTGACACTTTACAAGAAAATTAACGGTCCGAAATTGCGAACTGAATTGGAGGTCTTGTATAGTCGTGAAGATCTGCGCTGTGCCTCTGGTGCAATACCCTTGCTACAATTTTTTTATAGTAATAATATGTCGCGAACATTTTCAGAATGTGTGATGGTGCTGAAAATTTTGTAACAATTCCAATGACGACGGTGGAAACCGAACGTTCCTTCTCTACTCTAAACAGAATAAAGATATTTCTGCAGAATTCTATGGGGAATGAGAGGTTGAATGCATTGGCGATGCTGTCGATAGAGAAGAAGATGATTCATGCTATTCCCGACTTCAACAAGAACGTAATTGAGGAATTTGCTGCAAGGAAAAACAGAAGAATAGAATTGTTATACAAAAAATGAATCAGAAAGGTAAGTTTTAGCTTAAGTGTGAGTTCTGTTTTCCTCTTAATATCCATGGCTTATATTTGTATGTGACCCACCCGTGTGGAACCTCACGAGCCGCCACTGCAGAAACCCATGAGATGTTGGTGCAGGTGTACGGGCAGCATGCTGTGAGTAGGAAATGTGTTTATGATTGGTTTGTACGCTTTCGCGCTGGTAAGGAATCTGTGGAGGACGAACCACGTTCAGGCCGGCCATCCACAAGCAGGACACCAGAAAACACTGAACGTGTACGAGAGATGCTAACAAAAGATCGGCGATTGACTCTGCGATTAATAGCAGAAGAATTGGGTATTAGCAAAGACACAGTAAGGACCATCGTCCATGAAGAATTGGGAAAACGCAAGATTTGCTCACGATTTGTGCCGCACATGCTAACAGATGAACAAAAAGCAAGACGTTTTGAGATCTGTGGCGATTTCATCGACATGTGTGACAGGGATCCAACCTTTCTAGGTTCCATTGTTACAGGAGAAGAGACTTGGTGTTACCAGTACGACCCCGAAACGAAAAGACAATCGATGGAATGGCGGTCACCTTCTTCCCCGTGACAAAAAAAAAGCCGTGCGATAAAATCCAAAGTTCAGACCATGTTGATCACATTTTTCGACAAAGAAGGAATCATCCATAAGGAATTCGTTCCTGCTGGCCAAACGGTGAATGCCACATTCTACTTGGAGGTTCTCAAACGTTTGTTACAGCGCATCCGGCGAGTTAGGCCACAGATGTTCCAGACCGGAAATTGGATGTTACTGGACGACAATGCACCATCGCATACCAGCATCATGGTACGACAATTTTTGACTCAGCGTGGCGTGACAGTTTTGCAACATCCACCGTACTCTCCAGATCTGGCGCCTGCTGACATTTTTTGTTTCCACGTCTTAAGCAGGCCTTAAAGGCATCACGGTTTGTGGACGTCGAGGAGGTTCAGAACCATGTGACGGCTATTCTGAGAACGACTCCACATCAAGACTTCTCCAACAGTTTTCAAGCGTTATACGAACGTTGTCAGAAGTGTGTTGTGGCTAGTGGAGAGTATTTTGAAGGTCAATAAAGGTATTTACAATTAACATTCCGTTTTTATGTTTTTATCATACCATTCACCGAACTTTTTAGACACACCTCGTATATCCCCCCCTGATAAATTATGACACACATCTATTTTTATTGGTATTGTCGTCTAGTTTAAGATTTTCATTGTTTGCCCCTTATCAATTACAGTCTATACCCGAAAAGCTCTGAAAACAATGGAAATCTGGAGAAAACGACTTTCTTTTAACTTATTTGTTTGTTCTTTGCTAATTTTCCCATGGAATTCCCGACTCACCTTTTTTTTGTTGGTATTGCCACCTAGTTTAAGATTTCAGTTGTTTGCCTCTTACCAATTACAGAATATCCCCGGAAAACCATCGAAATCCAGAGAAGGTAAGATTGTTTAATTTTACTTTGTTCTTTGCTCCTAATATTCACAGTTAACTTTTATTAAGTAATGAGTACTCTTTCAGGTAAACTGTAAACATATTTGAGGTGGAACGTCAAGAAGAGAAGTATAATCCATTTTAATGAAAAGAAGTCAGACAATATTCTCCTATCATTTTCCGTTCAATCCTTTCAGAAAGTTTGTGTGTCGATATCCGACTGAAGGAATTCTCTGGAAATAATATATTTGAAACTATGTGCAGAAAAGTGCCAGAAGATCTACACCATTTCAACCTCAATTTCGGAAAAAGTAATTTCAATTTCGGAAAAAGTAATTTCAAATTCGGAAAAGGTAATTTCAATTTCGGAAAAAGTAATCTCAATTTCGGAAAAAGTAATTTCAATTTCGGAAAAAGTAATTTCAAATTCGGAAAAGGTAATTTCAATTTCGGAAAAAGTAATCTCAATTTCGGAAAAGGTAATTTCAATTTCGGAAAAAGTAACTTCAATTTCGGAAATAGTAATTTATTTTGGTACAATGTTCAAATAAACACATAGGCGTAACTTAAATGAATAGTTACATAGAATTTAACACTTTCAGTTTCCCAGAGGCATATCGTCCATACGCATAGCAGCAGGATAATGTTTCTGCACATGGTTGACAGCGCGAAGACACATTTGAGGGGTGATAATCTGTATTGCAGAATCAACAGTCCTCTCCAAGTGTTGAAGTCTGAATTCTTTCTGAGTTAGTACACCAGCTGGATCCCCCCTCAATAGGATGTCTGTGGTCTCTCTGAGACGCTGCTTGATGGCTGACTTCATGGTACTCCAAATGTGTTCTATCGGATTCAGCATGCAACTGTAAGGGGCTAATCGACAAATTTCAACCCCCAGAAATTCATCTTGCCGCAATATTTCTTCGCAGCGGGAATGAGCTGGTGCAATGAGCTGGTGCATGCTGGTAACAACGATGATGTCTTGCATGTTGTGTCCATTATTTGCTACAATTCTCAGACAATTCCTCAAAAACCTGCAGAAATCTTCCATTTTAAATGCACCTCGTTTCCGTTGCCAAAACTCAAAGGCGATTGAAGAAATACAGCCTGCTATATGAAGATTTGGTCCTTTGCTATTTGGTACCTTCACAATAGCTCGATCTCCACGCCGGGAACGTCCCATGCTTCTTCTACAATACAGGTTGAAATTTGTTTCGTCGATGAAAATCAAGTGTTTTTGTTGGCCTACATATTCAAGAACTTTTTCTACGTATGTTCTTCTTTTCAACTTGTTCTCGACAGAATTACTCCTTCAGGAAGGAGACGTACTTGCTTATATGAAATTAAACGTCCATCAAGATATTTAGACACGGTCTGCTTCGATATTGTGATATGTCTTTCGTGTCTCAGACGTTCACAGATAACTTTTAAAGTGATCTGAGAATTTTCTTCAATTAATGCAATTATATAATCTATATCGTCTGCAGTCAAAATATAATGGCGCTTACCTCCTCGCTCTTTTCGAGGGATACAACCTTTTCTCAGCCAGTCATGTGCAGTTTTATATTTAACACCATTCGCCGCAGCCACTAATTTCCAATCTCCACCATTTTCTGCTTCCTTCAAAATTCGGTCACGACACTCGTCTGTTACCTTTTGGTAATTACCTCTCTGGTGACGAATAGCCCCTGCTCTTCTTTCCATATTTTAGAAAAGAACTTGCCTTTAATTTGTGAAAGTAATCTTAAGTCGAATTACTTGTTTACTCGTAACCATTGGAAACAGTAGCTTTCAATTAATTTAGAACTTAAAAATTACCAAGGCCCTCTTACATATACTTTACGTAATAATGTCATAGCCTAATTTTCATTTTTATGGCATGAAACAACTGAGAGCTACCGTAGAGTTACGAGAAAGTAAATGCTGTACTGAAATAAAATTATGATTAAATTTCTAATCAAAGTGGAAAATTATTCCTGAAGTATGGAAAAAAATGTCTACTTAAATTCTATATATTCAAGTGAACAGTTATTGCTTTATGTATTCTATGTGGACTGCAGATTTGCTTTGCTTTATTAATCATTAACTTCATTTATATATAAAACAGTATTCTGATGTAAAGGACATTCCACTGGGAAGCTGAAGAGAGAGTGTTAATTCTGTGTAGTTCATAGAATATTGTTATATTAGCAATCATTATCCTGTTAGGAAGTTTTAATTTTGATAACCATTAATTTAATTTAGGCCTCTGTGTTTATTTTAACACTGTTTCGAAATAAAGATTACTATTTCCGAAATTGAAATTACCTTTTCCGAAATTGAAGTTACTTTTTCAGAAATTGAAATTACTTTTTCCGAAATTGAAATTACCTTTTCCGAAATTGAGGTTGAAAAGGTGTAGATGTAGATCATAATTTTTACAATCGGTGGTGTTACCAAAAGTTTATAGATATTTTAGTGTAAGTTACTTTGTTGTACTGAACTGAAACCGCCTCCGAACACAAGCTTTGTTTGTAGGATCTGAAGCTTTGTTTCTTCAGGCGGAATTTCGAAATTACATTTGTATGTATTTTATATTGTAATTTGTGGCAATAAGATTTTAAAGAATACAAAAAACGTGTGTCGGCATCGGGCTACTAAAGCGACCCATAACATCCAAGCGAAGACTCAGTTAAAGGTGCTACAGGAAATCTATTTCCAAGTGATAACTACATTTCTTTCCACAAGAACCGAAAATGGATTTCTTTGGAAAGACAAATGAGTTGCCTATATAAAGGTTTCAGGTTTCATATTACTGAAATAATGGCGTTGTCCCATTATAGAAGCCGCAGAAACAAAAGCAGATGAAAAATTGTTATGTGAACTGAAACATGTAGATTTTGTAGCTCGGGAGACACACTATCTGATGTCCAGATTGTATCCATGATGTCACTCATTTGCACACAGTTTCAAATCTATTCTTTTCAGTACATTCCTTCAGTCTGATTTTAACACACTCAAGAACTTTCTGAAAGGATTGGACGGAAAATGATAGGAGAATATTGTCCAATTTCTTTTCATTAAAATGGATTATACTTCTCTTGTTGAAGTTCCACCTCAAAGGCTTTTCATCAAATATGTTTATTAGAGTTTACCTGAAACAGAACTCAATAATTAATAAAAGTTAACTGGGACATTAGGAGCAAAGAACAAAGATTTAAAAATTAAAATAAACTCATATCCTCTGGATTTCCTTGATTTTCTGGGTATATGCTGTAATTGATAAGGGGCAAACAACTAAAAACTTAAACTAGACAGCAATACAAACAAAAAAACATTTGTACCATAAATTGGGGGTATACAGTGGCCTTCGCTCTGTATGGAATGGTTGACTATATTTATTGTGATATAAAGACTACAATACTATGAACGGCTCACTTCTTCAGATTGTGTTACTTGTAAGAATCCTGTCTTTTTACTTACAACTATGAAAGGTTGGACATTTTCTGTATAACTCAGATGTTTGTTTTGTTTTCCATTTCCGCAATACAGTTTTCTTCTTAATCTTTTTAATTCTTGGCCCATAAAATTTTTCTAATCATGCCAAATTCCCGTTGTTCAGGGCGTGTTTTTGGAAAATCCCATAGACGAGGACGCATTTTTTAAAACCGATATTCCCTTCATAAAACACTTATATCACATGAATTTTTTTATAGATAGATGTGTGGAGAGGAGATGTTGTCTAGGCGAATGATTTGGTCCGACCCACCTTGTAATCTGCCATTTTTTCTATCCTTGTCCTCGTGATTGGAAGTTGGAAATGTGATGTCATATCGATAAACGAGATGATTGTGGGTGAACAGTCTGACAAACCTACAATGGTACAAGCCACTAGCTGCTTGTAAGAAATGGTGGTTGTGGCATAACTAACATAAACATTCCTACCTGACAAAACTGCGGAACTTGGCTGGTGCGTGGCATAAAATTGTCTGCTGTCACTATATATACAAGAACAGTTGGTCACACTGCCTTGATCATAAACAAAAAACATCACACAGTCCGTGGAAATGTGAATATTGCATGAATGGGTAAGTCAATTTTTAAATAAATCAGAAATGTATCAAATACTTGTAATATTTTATTTTAAAGTGCTATCTAAATCCAAATAAGAGTTCATTACAAACAAATGTCTATAGGAGACCAGCATAGCATTTTATGACGTCACAAGATCATTACATTCTAACCTAATCATGGAGAATCTTTATTTTCTTGTTTGTCGTACTATGTGGTCACTTTGCCAGTGTGTGCATTCAATTGTAACAGCTTCATGTTAGACAATGGCATACAATATTACTTAAGGTTCCTTCTTTCATGAGTGAGCAGATGTCTATCGAGAAATGACCTTAGAGTAAATTTCTGTGCACATACATCACACGAAAATAGGGCGAAATGGAAGAATCTGTGGCTCTCATTCCACTCTCTGCTGCGTGCTGCCATGGCGATGGCCCACTTCCCCTACCTTCCACTAGTCCACGGGTGCGTAGCTGTGGCATAATGTGCCACTGTGCAGTGGGGTAATGTCTACCACTACAGTCGCCCTTGACATCAGCATAAAGCAGTTTCAACGGCGATATAAGGACAGCGCATTGTCATTTATAAAGACATTTTTCTTATTAAAAAACACGTAACAAAAACAATTGGGGGTAGCAGTTTTAGGGCTGGAATGGATTAATGGAATTTCAATTAATTTCGATGAGGAAAATTGCTTTGAGATACGAGCAAATTGACATACGAGCAAGGTTACGGAACGAATTAAACTCTTATTTTGAGGTATCACTGTAGTTCAAATCACGCTGCTAGATGGGTCCTGTTAGTGTAGGAGGGGGCTAGGATGCCCTGATTCTTCTGTTTTCCCAGAAAATGTTTTTTGTCCAGTGTGAGTGAGCAGATGTCTAATGAGATTCCCCTTGAAGCTAAATTTCCGTGCACAGACATCACACGAAAATGGTTTCTGTCCAGTGTGAGTCAGCAGATGTATTTTGAGATTTCCACTTTGTGTAAATTTCTGTGGACAGACATCACACGAAAATGGTTTTTCTCCAGTGTGAATGAGCAGATGTCTACTGAGACTCCCCTTGAAGCTAAATTTCTGTTCACAGACATCACACGAATATGGTTTTTCTCCAGTGTGAATGCGCAGGTGTTTTTTGAGACTCACTCTTAGTGTAAATCTCTGCGCACAGACATCGCACGAAAAAGGTTTCTGTCCAGTGTGAGTAAGCAGGTGATTTTTTAGAGTCCCTCTTTGTGTAAATTTCTGTGCACAGACATCGCACAAAAATGGCTTCTGTCCAGTGTGAGTGAGAATGTGTTTTTTGAGACTCCCTCTTTGTGTAAATTTCTGTGCACAGACATCGCACGAAAATGGTTTCTGTCCAGTGTGAGTGAGCAGATGTGTTTTGAGACTTTCTCTTTGGGTAAATTTCTGCGCACAGACATCGCACGAAAATGGTTTTTGTCTAGCATGAGTAAGCAGGTGTTTTCTGAGACTCACTCTTAGTGTAAATCTCTGCGTACAGACATCGCACGAAAATGGTTTCTGTCCAGTGTGAATGAGCAGATGTGATTTGATGTCATGTTTTCGGGTAAATTTCTTTGTACAGACATCACACGAGAAACGTTTGTCTCTAGTCTTAGTACGGTGTTTACTGTTTCCAGCAGAGGATTTGCTTGTACATACAGCAGGTGAGTGTGATTGCATTAGCTCAGCCTCTTCTTCAGTATTCCTTTCAGAAATTCCTGGAACTTGCTTTGTCTTGTTAATGGTGTTGCATGCTGTGGAATCATTTAAGTCTGTTTTCTCAAGTTTTATTTGGGTTGTCTGTATTGTATCGAATGTTATAGGCACAGGTTCAGACTTCAGTTGAGTTGGAGAGATCTCTTCCTTAATTTCCATCTTAACTTCCTCAGACTTCAGTGAAGGCTCCATTCTGTATCACTACGCAGTGTTCACTTATCCAAATGGATTAATGTAGCTTTTTACAGTCTCACCAGTAATATATGCAGTATGCAGTACCAGTAAAGGCAATGACTTCAATTTGCTTCAATGCACCTGAAGGGCTCAGAACAACGAGCTAGAATAGAGATTATAGAGTGGCTGTTGCGCCGCCATATTTGAAGCAAATTAAATGTGCATCCGCCATGTTCTCAGCTGCCGGGCTGTCACATTAAAGTATTGTTGTATACTAGAACCTGGGACTATACATACTGTGTACTGAAAAATCATCACTGTATACTTCAATATATTAATCACATCACATATTATGTCAAATTAGCAATTAAATTTTCTTTAGGAATAATACGTAAAATAATATAAATCATGTTGGCTCGAAATCCTAGGCGTAAGAGTTGAGAAAACCCATTGGTAGGCTATTGTACTAGAGAAACAAGTCGAAACACAGTGAATTAAAAAAATTAAAAAAAAAAAAAAAAAAAAACTTCAGATACTCCAGTTCAGAAAATAATGTAGTAATGCAATAGGCCTACTCAGAATAATTTACAATATAGTAGACGCCATATTAGGCCTAGCGGAAATTGCTAAATTTAAGTGTACCATTCACACTCAGACCAAACCAGTCTTCAAAGAACTGAATATTTTATCACTCGGTGGCATAGGCGTACCGAGGGGGGGGGGGGTTTGGGGGTTTGAACCCCCCCCCCCCATTGATTAAAAAAAGGAAAATTGTATAATTTTTTTAAGTCTGCCCATAAATTCAAAGACAGCACCGCTGGGACGAAATAAATGCCCTAAAAATATAAAATTGCATACAATGTCAAAAAATGACCTAATAAAAATGCATTTCTATAATCTAGAGGGCATGATTATGATTTATCTACAAATTGGCAATGTCTATGCATAATCAATAAAAAAGATGACATGTCATTAGAATCCGGGGGCTGATTATTATTGTATTTTTTAACTAAGCGATTTTTAAATTAAACAGTGAAACAATATTAATGTTTGTGTTGTTTCGTCTCTTGTTGATGTTGGCGTTGCTTCTGTTGTATAGGTAAGAATGATTTCAGTAAAAAAATGTGCCAACTAAAACTACCATGACCATCATAGCTTAGTCTACATTATTAGTTTTGATCTATTAGGCAGTGGTTTTTTAAAGAAATGGGACCAAATTTAAGAAAATCAGTTTTACAGAAATTAAAAAAAAAATTGTTCATTTGGAGGGCGCAGATTTGTCAAACTCGCCAAGGGCGCAGAAGGACCTTGCTACGGCCCTGGATGTGAGGACCATCCTACACTTTATTCATATATTCATATGCATTTATTCCTTCAAGTCATACAATGTACAAGGTACAGTGACATAGGAAACGTCATAGAAATAACACAATAACATAAAAATAATGATGAAATATGAAATTAAAGTTATGAAATAAAAATGTAAATACCCTAAAAGCAAACGAAATATTAAAGTAATGTTGTAAATTATAAATGTCGACATACTTAGATTTGCCCTTTAAAATATTCAATGTATTCATCAGTACTATAAAAGCTGTTATTTATAAGAAATTGTTTGACGTCTCTTTTGAACATGTGAGGTAACTTGCTACTAACTACGTTTGTAATGAGGTTATAGAAAATAATTCCCTTATAGAGTATGGTTGAGTGTATTGTAGTAGTTCTAATGCTGTTCAAGTGTAGTTTATCCTTTGTTCTGGTTGAGTACTGATGAATTTCATTGTTTACAGTGAATTGGTGGATGTTGTTATGAATATAACAAACAGTCCATGGCCGTCCGGAAGGGGGGGCAGGGTAGGGCCGCTGCCCCTCCCTGGAAATTGTTTACACATAAACCTCTAAATTAAATGACTATAAGCAACTCATGTGAAGTGAGGTTTAAGTCTCCAAATACTGTTGTATGTTCGTGTTGTTTGGATGAAAACGATCTGACTAGATATTAGCTTGTAGGAATAATTACTGGCCCTAAACCTGAAACCATTTATACCCAAGCATTTTATTATAATTCAGTTAAGGCAAGAAAATGTCGCATTTTATTTTTTATATGAATAGTACCTGTGATTCTGTAACGGATATCAAAAATCATCTGAGTGTAATACGTCAAATATTTTCTTTGTATCCATGGCCATAGTCCATCTACAGCAAATGAAGGATGTTGATCATATAATATTACTAATAATAGTAATAATAATATCAATAATGTGAATAGTAATAATAATAATAATACGAATAGTAATAGTATAGTAGTAATAATAATAAGTTATTGTAGTAGCATAGTGATGGTGGTGATGGCAGTAATTCGTCCATTGGCCCCCCCTTGACAAAATTTCTGCGGACGACCATGAAACAGTCTCAAGGATGTATATGCATGGGACTGCTAAAGTAAGTAATTGCCGAAAATATGGCCTGCAATGAGTATCCCTTTTAGGTAGATTTCGAAGAAAAATCTATTTGAACTAAATTTTATTTTATTAGTAGGCCCAATAGTTCTTACAAGTTCGTTAATGAGCAAAATTGGCCCAAGGGGGTGGTCGGGGGAGGGGTTGAAATTTTGAAAAGTTTATATCTCGCCGTCGTATGAAGTATAGAGGGAAACTTTGTTCGAGTAAATTAGAGAACTCCCTATGGAGTCTACAGTGACACCAATGTTTCGGGGGTACGAGTGGGGGTGGGGAGATAAAAAATCTAAATTTTTGAAACCGTTTTGTGGTGTATCGTTGAAAAACTCTTGACGATTACTCTACAAATCAATAACTAGTTTCTCGATAGCTCTCATATAAGGCGAGATTTGGATGTTTGAAAAACAATAACACTTAAAAATATACCTCAGCCTGAAGGCCTGCCGAAAGGAATGTGTGGTGACCGACTAAGGATAGTAATAGAGTTTGAAATATTAAAAATAATAGTTACATAATTTTATAACAATAATGCATGGCAAAATTAATATATAATACAGTAAAATAAAATATCAATTTAAAACATAATAAACAACTCTTTTTATAAAAAAGATTCCAGATTTATTTATATTTCATATGGTGCATTGTACACTTTGATATTGCTGTGATAAAATAATTATCAGTAAAAAGGAGTTTAATATGAAAGTGTTGTCCGCAAAGAACATTGGGACTACTGTTCGGTTATGTTGATACCTTGAGTTTGATAGAGTTATCATAGGTAATCCCACGAGAGTTGACGAGTTTATCGATAGATTTGCGACTGCGCAGCAATTGGATTTATTAAGACGGATTATATAAATAATAATTACTTTCGTACTTTGTTGTATAAAAACAATACTAACGGTTGTGAGATCACGGCATACTGTGAATCAACCATCCATGAATCGATTCGAGCAACCGTGGTGTAATCAGTGGTACCAATATTGCATATAAATAAATACATAAGGGGCGCTCGAAAGAGCATTAAAATTATATTTTTATTTTCGCTGTACTCTCTAATTGATAGTGTTCTTTTTTTTACAGTTCACTATGTGATACCGTTCGCACCTCTGATCGCACAGCGAGCACACACATTCCTCGTTCGGTTGGTGGAATCTTCTGGTTGTACAGATCTTGTTATGAAAGCCGTGGGTTGCAAGTCTCGTAATGACGTGTCTTTGGTCCTGGCAGGCCTTGGTCCACTCCCGATCTACCATTGCGCCCAACCATAGAAGTCTGGGTCAATGTCCTTTCTTTTGCTTATTCTTGACTCAAGATGCGTTTGGTAAGGGCCTGTTGACGGCAGCATAAATTTCATTCTCAGTTCCTCCACAAAGAAACTTTCCCTTGTTAGCTCATAAACGATCCTTGAAGGAGCGTATATTCCAACTCCTAAGGCTTTCTTGAGGTATTTTGCCTTCAAACCTTCTAGTCTTGCAAGGTCGCTGCTTGTTAGCTTTTCCCTGATTAGCTCTATCCCATATGATGCTATTGGGGATATGACTGTGCTGAATAAGGTCATTGCTGTATTCAGGGAAAGTTGCCTGCAGTGGCGGACGCAGAAATTTTTTTCGGGGGGGGATTTGAATAGGTAGAAAGAATACAAAAAAAAATTAATCAACTTACATATACAATTAGTTTATAAAACTGGCCAATTAGAGTACTTTTTTTAAATTTCGGGGGGGGATGTAACCCCCCTATCCCCCCCCCTGCGTCCGCCACTGGTTGCCTGATATTCTGAATTCTGTGGATGGCTTTCGTGGCTGCAGATACTCTTTCTTGTACATGTATCCTGTAGGAGGACAGGGTCGTTTGTAGATATATTCCGAGGTATCTGAATCTGTTTACGGTCTCCAGTTTCTCATCTTGTATTAATAGCTTGTCGTCATTTGCGAGTTTCCCCCTTTTCTGAAAACCATAATATGCACTGTCTTGCTTTTATTAATCTCGAATATATATGACATAGTTAACTTCATTCAGGACGGGCACGTTTTTAAAGTCATCGATTGATTCCACCGGTGCCATCGGTCTTTCACCAGGGCGTTTGTAAAGTCAACGGACAATCCACCGGGAAAGCATCAGGCCGTTCATAAACTCACCGGTGAAAGTCCGGTGAAAGTCACCGATTGCAACCAGACTCACCGAACTTAAGGTACGATGCTTCTTAGATGACAAACATGGCGGAGCAGCGAAGCAGACGACACTTGCCACTAGCATTAATACATTGAGTTTATTTTCGTGCGAAAGCTAACGAACTGCTCTTCATCAGAGTGTGAGTCCTCCGAAAATGAAAGTGATGAGTTGATTTTGTTTGAAGACGAGAAAAGAAAGAAAAAATACTCTACATAAGAAATCTATTAATTCCAAATATCTCGAATAATAAGCTTTCATGGGACCAACAAATAAACAAATGCTACTGCTAAGCTGTCTCGAGTTATTTATTTTTCTACTCCTTAAGCTAAAAGCCTCAGTTAGTCAAGATATGTTAATAACAGCGTATTTTTCATTTTTTCATCCACATATCCTATATTGCATCCGGTTATGGGGCAGATAGTTCAGGGTCATTAAAGGTGTTCCTATGTCAGAAAAAAGCCATAAGAATTTTAGCAGGAGATAGTTGTGTAGATCTACCTGATATTTCGTCAATTAAAAATAATCACAGTTCCTGGTCTTTATATTTATATAAATTTAGTACACGTGAAAGAAAACCTACAACAATTCACACAACGCTTTTATATAATACACGAACACAGAACTAGAAACAATTTGAAATTAGATTTGTCGTAATTCAGATTAAATAAATGTGTAGACAGTCATCTATGTAAGCAATATACATTTTTTAATAAGTTGCCCTTTGTGCTGTTGAAGTACCTACTAACAATTTTAAGAAAGTCCTAAAAAGCTGGCTCATATCAAAAGCATTTTAAATTATTTCCTAAACATGGAATGGACATACATTTTTAATTAGGCCAGATTAATACAGGGTCCGTCAATGAAACGGGATGATTGTAGGTGGCCATGAGACAAAGTTGGGAGGTAGTGGGAAGGAAGGCAACTGGCGCGTCACAATCTGGACAATCTACCATTACTTGCAATGGATCATTGGACAGGTGGACAACGCGGTTATGTAGTGAAAGCGTATCATTGAACTGTATACTAACTGGAATGACTGCTACCATTGTAAAGTCTCTGCCAAATGTGTGTCCTGTCTGTGCGACTAGTTGCGTCTGGTCTTGCATGGAAGAAACCAAGCACCTGCACGCTAAAGACCATTAAGTTAGTAGGACCTTCTCGATTTCATTGACATTTTAAGACAATGTTAGACCTTTTCATCCTTTTCAATGAAAAGAATAAATCAATAAATAGCCGAGAAAATGATTTAAATGTTTAATTTCCCCCCTTTTCATTTTATATTTATCTACTGGTTAAAAAGAATTACCACAGTATCCCCGCAAATATCCAAACATCTACCACTTATAAAAATACACAAATAAATACGTTAATTTATTTTTCATGTATATTGATATGAGAAACACGTAATTAATTGCAAAAACTTCTATCAGCCTACAAAGAATACAATAGGCCTAATTTTGAAAGCTGTAAGCTGCTACGTTGCAACAGGGAATATGTATAGGAGAAAATTAAACTTTTAAATAATTTGCTCGATTATTTATTGATTTATTTTTTGCAATGAAAAGGATGAACAGTTATAACATTTAAAAAATTGTGCGTGCCACGCGACAGAAGTGAAAGTTATTTTAATTTTTTAATTTTTTCAATTTTGAATTATTGGATTTTTTAAATTTTGGATTGTTGGACTTTTTTATATTGGGTTTTTGGACTTAAAAATTTTGGTATTTGGATTATTTAAATTTTTTATCTTTTAATTTTTTTTAAATTTTGGAACTTTGGATTCTTTAATATTGGATTTTCAAATTTTAGATCTTTAAATTTTTTATTTTTTGGATGTTTTAATTTTTAATTTCGGATTTTTAAATTTTGGATTTTTTAATTTTGGAATTTTAGATTTGAATTTTTAAATTATAGAATTTTTAAATCTTGGATTTTTTAAATCTTAGATTTTTGGATTTTTTAAATTTTGGGTAATAAAATGTTTTAATTTTGAATTTTTTTAAATTTTTGATCTTTCATTTTTTTAAATTTTTGATGTTTGGATTTTTTAATTTTGGATTTATTATTTTTTAAATTTTGGATTTTTAATTTTTTTTTAATTTTGGATTTTTAAATTTTGATCTTTTATTTTATAAATTTTGGATGTTTGGATTTTTAAATTTTGGATTTATTATTTTTTTTAAATTTTGGATTTTTTATTTTTAAAATTTTGGAATTTTAAATTTTTTATCTTTGGTTTTTTTAATTTTGGATGTTTGGATTTTTAAATTTTGGATGTATAATTTTTTTAATTTTGGATCTTTGAATTTTTTATTTTGGAATTTTGGACTTTAATTTTGGATTTTTTAAATTTTGGATCTTTGAATTTTTAAATTTTGGATTTTCAGATTTTTTAAATCTTGGATTTTCAAAGTTTTAATTTTTTATTTTTTATTCTTTAAATTTTGGGTAAGCTTAATCATTGAGTTGATTGTTTTCTATGCAGTCCGTTCCGTTACACCCTACTAATTTCGTGACGATTTTGAGCGTAACACTAATTGCTTGACAATTTTGAGCGTAACGCAAGCTCTCGATTTACTCCTACCGCGGCTAAAGAAGTTTCACTTTTAAAAAAGTCAAAGAAATCGAGAAGATCCTACTAACTTAATGGTCTCTCGCGTGCAGGTACTTGGTTTCTTCCATGCAAGACCAGACATGACTAGTCGCACAAGAAGCCTCACTTTCCTCTCATTAAGAAGGCATTCCAGTTAGTATTCATTTCAATGAAGCGTATAATCAAAATGATCAAAGTTTTGTGCAAACTCGACGTGCTTTTCGACGTCATTTTAACATACCGCGTAACCAGCCTGTTCCGTCAGATAATGCGATTCGAACATGGATAAAGAACTCGAGCAAACGGGATCGACGTCTAAAAAAAGAAGCGGGAGAGTAAAAACTGTTCGAACGCCTGAAACCAACACAGCGAAACTTCCAGGCCAGGCTCCAAGAATGCCTTGACTCCAATGGAGGACATTTGGTAGACGTAGTGTTCAAGAAATATATATATACATTTTTGTATTGTACCCAAAATGGCAATTCTCGTACTATCGATTATTTAGTAAGAAGATATTAAAAAAGTTTTTGTTCAACAAACAATTACTTCATTCCATAATCCCGTTTCATTGACGGACCCTATATTTATAATTAGATAGTATTTTAATTGTTCACGTAACATAATATAATTTATTGTTTAATTTACTTTTAGTTTTAAGGGTCTTTGATGCAATTGTAAATAGTTAAGTAGGCCTAACATCTTAAAACTCATTTTATTTCATTTGTGTAATATTGTAAGTTGTATGTATCCTTTTCCCCCCTGGTTGAATGGAAGATAAGGTCTTAACTCTGCCCGGTAGAATAAAACATTATTGTATTGTAAACTGACAGCACAGGTTATCCATAATGAGGTCAGGTACCGTATTTAACTATGCAATATTGTATGGATTTTAATATGCTCAAAATATTATTTATGAGAATGGTAGCACTCAGTTATTAGTTCCTGCCCATCATATATTATTATTTCCACTTCTAGCAAATCCATGATACAATAATTATTATACAATTAGAATATTCCCGCTGGAATCCTTCAACCCTTTTCGTAAATTCAACGGCTCATCAGATGAAACAAATGGTGGATGACGTTCATCGTACATTCCAGTGGCGGCTATTCAGGTGAAGTAGGTGAAGTAGCACTTCACCAGTATTTTTCCTTTACAATACGTATTTTTAAAGTTTATTTTCCATATCACGAATTGGTTTTTATTATAAATGCATTTATGTAATTTTGTATTGCCCGCCACGAGTGATGTTAAAGGAGGAGGCGCCAGAGAGCTCTCGAGTCTTGCAAAGAAGCACGAAGCAGAACTAGCCTTGATTCACTTCCCCTGTTCCATGGGTAGTCTGGTCCACTAAAAATGATGCTGGCTGATGCTACAAGCAGCATTTTTCTCGCTTATCCCACGTCCATGCTGAAGGGATCAGACTACCCACGAAGGTGTCATCCTTCGGCTTCATGATGCGCGCGCCGCGTGGTTACCACAGCAAGCTGCTACAATGACAGTGTGTGGCGGGTTTCATACCTACTCCTCGTCTGCTAACAGCTCCATTAATAGCAAAGCACCAATTTCACTTCCTCTACCCGTACCAAAGGTAATAAATGTTCGAAATCAATGTTTTTAACATAAATACCTGTTTTGAATTCTCCTCTGTCCTATAATATTTTCAGGAACGTGTCTGTGTGGCTTGAGAACTAAACATCGTGTATAAATAAAACGTATTTGGATTAGATATCTTCTGGGGAGATTGACGACTTTTTCTTACTTTTATACGGTATCCTTATAGCCAGCTATCGTTTGTACAAACTCAGGCTTTTAAGTCTTACATCTTTGGGCGAGGCTAGAACAGATTTTATAAAAAAAAACTAACAATTTTGTTTAAATTTTCCACACGATTTGCATAGACGCTTAAGAGCTAGAATTTTTATTTTTAACAATTTTCAATTAATTATTTAAAAGGTGTTTACAAACAACCATATACTTCATTGAAGTAAGAACGGTAGAGGAGCTTGGATTCTTTCTCATAAAATTAAATATCATTAACGGAAAAAAAATCATAGGCGTTCGATTCTATAGCACAAAAGTGAGGCACAGGGATGAGACTAGAAGTTAATTTATTTAATGTGTGCCACCATATACCAAGACTACTGTGTACTGTGATGAAAGCCCACTGTTACGTGTCACAACACTGAACCATCTTCGGAGATCGTCACCGATAGGACGCCATAGGACGACAACGTTGAATCACGACGTTTCATTCCTACAATGCATATTTTTTCATAGGCAATCATACGACATGTGACATATTAATCACTGCATATTAATGCCTTGAAGTATCCAGCTGAAGTTTATCAGATAAAATTGCATCTTTCCGACCCTTGCAAGCATATTAACTTATAAGATAAACAACAGTCATTGGTCGATATCCGAGGCATTGCTAAAGATTATTAGTCAATTTCAAGTCCGCATCGCATGAATGGAATATTCTGAATTATCTGATTAGGAGAATAATAATTACGATAAACATCAATAGATTCGCGGCGCAAAAGCAGGATCGAATTTATCTAATGAACTCATAATCCCGATTGGGATTTATTAAGAGTATTCCATGAATAAAATGTATCAGATTTTATAAATAATAACTATATTCTTACCCGCATTGTTTAAAATCAAATCATAATTGTGCCAGCTGTCAGATCACGACGTAGGCCTACTAAATGAAGGATCAAAAATGTTGCCAGACAAGTATCTTGTTTAGCGAATATTTCAATTCAGAAAGAACCATTACTGCAGCTAGAAGAAATGCAGCCGTCCTATGATGATATCACCGACAAATTTGCAGCCATAAAGGACTATGGAAGGATTGATTTGCTATACAAGACATAGGTGAGTTCGGTTATTAACGTAAGCATGTGGCATTTTTTTCCTCTTCACCTAATTTTCCGGCCACGAGCCGCCACTGGTACATTCACCGCACTTTTCCACCGGTGGATTTACTGATGACTTTAAAAACGTGCTCCGTCCGTCACTTGTTTTTCCAGTTGTCGTCTGCTGGCACCATGCTTTTAAATGGCGTTCCATCTTCCCACTCCGAAAAATATGTTCGTTATTTTATACCTATTGCAATCGATACCATGTCATGACATTCGAAAAATTATTTCATATCGTTACCTTTCATGCCTCCGTAAGTACGAAACCACCGCCTGTTCAGAAAAAAAAGTGAAATACACATATATATCTTTACACACAAGCGGCCGTAATTTTGAAGATATTTGAACCAAATTTTATTATGTTATTTCTAGGCCCAATAGTTCAGACAAGTTCGTTAAAGAGCAAAATTGGCCCAAGGGGAGGGCTGGGGAGGGGGTTGAAATTTTAAAACATTTATAGATTAGATTAGATTAGATTTTATTTAGTCCAACTGAACATAACCATGTTATGGGACTCGTCAAATGATTACAAACAAGTACGTCTATATACAAATTTACAATTCCACAGTCAAAGAAAATAAAAATACATGACTTAGCCTACATACTGAATTATACAATTCAATAGTCTAAGAGAGTGCAATACAATATTTACATAATTATTTATGCAATCCAATAATCTAAGAAAATGAAATACAATATTTACATAGAACTTATACAATTCAATAGCGTAAGAAAT
Source organism: Ectobius pallidus (assembly GCA_964059195.1). Taxonomy (NCBI): domain Eukaryota; kingdom Metazoa; phylum Arthropoda; class Insecta; order Blattodea; family Ectobiidae; genus Ectobius; species Ectobius pallidus. Next base: position 1,638,372 of record CAXKWD010000012.1, read on the forward strand.
TTAAATACAATATTTACATAATTACTTATAGGCTATATTTGAAACACTAGTCTTTGCATATTCAACACAATCTTGCCTAACACTTCCACTATTGCTGCTGCAGTATTCTGAGATGCCTGGTGGTAGTTGCAGGTTACCTGAAACATAGAGAAAAGAGGGCAGTATCTACAAGGAAAAAACAGCTTGGTATTTAGCTTACATGGCATATGTCAAAATTTTAAACTTAAATAATCTTCTATGCAAAATGGCAAATTTTCTAGTAAGATGGATTTGACTTCATATTTAAATTTTTTTATGTTGCATTGCTTTATGTGTTTAGGCAAGATATTATATAATTTAATACCTCTGTGTGAGATACTCTTAAGACTTCTGGTCAACCTATGACAGGTCATATGTATATTATGGGATGTTCTGGTATCATACTCGTGACATTCATAATTTTTCCTGAAAGAGTTTATATTTTGATGGATAAAGCATACTGTTTCCAAAATATAGATGCTTGGTATTGGTAAGATTTTTAGTTCTTTGAATACATTCTTGCTCTCTGATCTGATAGGGACTTGTTTAATAATTTTGAGTATTCTTTTCTGTAGTTTGAAGATCTGAGAAGATTTTGATGATGATCCCCACGTGATAATACCATATGAGAGAACTGAATGAACATAACCAAAATATACAGTTCTTAATAGATCTACTGGTAATGCTTTGACAAGAATGCGAAATGCATAACATAGACGACTTAGTTTCTCAGATAGATGTTGAATGTGACTATCCCAGTTAAGGTTTGAATCTATCCATACACCTAAGAATTTAGTACAAACCACTTCCTTAATTACGGTATTCATGAGGGTTACATGGACAGCATCATGCAGTTGTTGATTAAAAGTTACACAGACAGTTTTACTTGTATTTAATTTTAGTTTATTATTGGCTAACCACTGCTCTAGATTCGAAGAAGTGTCATCTATTTTCGCTTGTAAGTTGTTTTTGTTAGAATCATTAATTATTATGTTTGTGTCATCAGCAAACAGAACAGTTTCACCATAAGGCATGTTTAGGGGGAGGTCATTAATATAAAGGAGAAAAAGAATTGGTCCAAGTATTGAACCTTGGGGTACTCCTTGTGTCATTGTTGTGAAGTTTGATTTTGATGACCCAATTTGAACGACTTGTTTTCTATTGTCTAAGTACGAAGTGAACCAGTTCCCTGCTAAACCTCTAATACCAAAGTAATGTAGTTTATCGATCAAAATTTTATGATTAACTGTGTCAAATGCCTTACTAAGATCCAGAAATAGCCCTAGAGTTTGATTTTTCTTGTCTATCGCATTAAGGATTGACTCTGTGAATGATATTAGAGCATTATTGATTCCTTTACCCTTTCTGAATCCATATTGAGAACTGCAAAGTATATTGAAGTGTTCTAAGAAGAGAACTAATCTGTTGTACATCAATTTTTCTAGAATTTTAGAGAATCCTGATAATAGTGATATAGGTCTATAGTTCTCAACATTTTGCTTGTCACCCTTTTTAAAAATTGGACAAACCTTTGCTACCTTGAAGATTTCGGGAAATTTCCCTGAGCACAATGAAGTATAGAGGGAAACTTTGTTCGAATGAATTAGAGTACTCCCTATGGAGTTCACAGTGACGCCAACGATTCGAGGGTTTTGGGGGTACGAGTGGGGGTGGTTGGTGGGGGGATGGAAATTTGAAATTTTTGAAACTACGTCTTGTGGGTATCGTTAAAAAGCTCTTGATGAGTACTCTACAAATCAATAACTATTTTCTTGATAGTTATCATATAAGGCGAGATTTGAATGTCTGAAAAAGTGCTCTTTCCTATTTTTACTTTCTCGCTTATACGGAGTATAGAGAAAGTATTGTGATCGTGACAAAAAATCGAAGTTGAGTTAACACCGGGAGAGCACGTTTCATGAAGCCTAGAAACCGAAAAAAGTATTTTTGGAATGACGTCTGTCCGTCTGTCCGTCTGTCCGTCTGTCCGTGGACAAGCACAGCGGGTAAACGGCTCGTTGTATTTACTTCATTTTTTGAAATAAGGACTTTTTCGAAATTTTGTCGAACCGCCCAGAAATTTAACTTTACAACTGAAATATTAAGGGGACTTTTCATGAAAACTTTTTTAAAATTTTTGATTTTTGAAAAAATGGCTCTAACGATTTTAATAAAAAATTAAAATTGGAAACGCTTATCTATGAGTAATAAAATGGCTATATCTGTATTTCTGCAAAAATGACTTAAGGGGTACTTTATTCGTATCCATTTTCAGTTTTTCTAGATTATATCCATCACAGTAAGTGATACATGAAAACCTACCACAGTAAAGTTGTAGATAAAATTAAAATGGACATTTTTTGTTTAAAACATTTCTTTATACAATTAATAGATATCAAGATAAAAACGAAATAAGTACAGCTTAAATGCTAATTTCAGAACATACATATCAATTAAAATATGAATGGCATTTTGTTGCCACTAGCAACAAGAAAACTATAGGCCTAATGTACATATTGTTGTGAAATGCAATCAGTTTAGCTCAGTCGCATTGAACACACTAAACCAATTACAGCGATGTGGTAGGCCTATGGGCTAACAGGGAAGAGGTCCTGAGTTCAAATCAAACCTCGTGGCCGCCCAAATTGACTTGGGTTTTTCATGGTTACCTCGTTCGCAAAAGCAAACGCCGGGTTTATAGGGCTTGCTTATTTTCCATAACTCATCGCCGCTACGTCACTGGATATTATAATCGTTTAAACTGAATGCCACATACGAAGACATCACTAAACAATAGAAACAGATGACGCGAATGAGTTGTTACAATAGACCAGGGGTGCTCAAACTTGAACTGCTGGCGATCTACCTCAATATTTTTAGACTACTTACGATCGACTCTGAGAGACTGCAAGTGTGTGTGATGCAGGGTTGTCGTACATACACGATACACCCTACCTACCTAGGTAGGGCGTACCGTAGCATATATAGATATTAGCTTTCTGCGCAGTATAGGTACATTATTTTAGTCAAGGTTTGGGTTAGGTTTAGTTAGGTTCTTCTCTACAATATCAATGAAAAAACTCATAGTTATTCAAAATTGCGAGTTTATTGGTTGTTACAAAACAAAAGAGTTACTAAGGAGTGGCTTTGGATGTTGAAGCGTGGCACTGCATGTCCTCAGCATACTTTTCATAAGATGGTACGTAACCACTGAGTGCTAATCGCAAGCATGATGACATATGATCGTCAGTTAGTCGATTGCGATATTTTGACTCAATTATCTTCATTTCAGAAAATGCAGACTCGCACAAGTAAGTTGACCCAAAAAATGCCGTCAGTTGAAGGGCGATTTGCCTTACATTCGGATATTTATCTTCAGATATAAAACACCAGAAATTTGTATCAGATGCTGTAGCTTTGAGATGTATATCTGATATAATCTGCACCAACTCATTTTCAACAGAACATGAGTTCATATTAAACTGACTGGCTATTTCAGTAGCTAATTCCTCAATGTTTTTACATGAAAAAGGATAACTCATAAATGATGCTATATTTTCCAATTTACTGCAATCATGAAAACGCATTTCGAATTGTACCAAAATATTTGATAATTCAGCCTCATACGTATCATAATTCAACTGAGGAATCCTTGCTTTCAAAGACGGAAAATGTTTCAGATCCTTTCTTTTCAGTTGATCTATCATAAGTTGCAATTTACTTTTGAATGCGTTTACTGCGCTAATCATCTCAATAATAGTTTTTCCTTTACCTTGAAGCTCCAAGTTAACGGTGTTTAAGTGCATTGTGATGTCAGTCAAAAATGCCAAATCATTTAGCCATTTTTCGTTTTTCAAAATCTGAGTGTCATCACCTCTTTCGTCTAGAAAAGCTGTTATTTCGGGCAATAATTCTTGAAACCTTTCTAGGAATTTTCCGCGACTCAACCACCTGACGTCCGTGTGAAGAACTAAATCAGTGTGTTCAGCTGACTCCCTATCTTCCAACTGCAACTGAAAGAGCCGCCGTTGCAAGCTACGTGCACGGATGGAATTCACAATTTTTGTCGCAATGCCCATAATTTCCTCCGTGTTTAAAACTTTTGAACACAAAACTTGTTGATGTATAATGCAATGGAATGAAAAAAATGAAGGGAATTCTTCATTAGCTCGACACAATGCCACAAAACCGTTTTTGTTTCCAGTCATTGCTGGTGCTCCATCGGTTGTAATGCACACTAATTTATATATTGGTAGCTCGTAGTTTTTTACAAAATTGAAGAAAACGTCAAATATATCTTCGCCACGGGTCTTCCCCTTCAGAGGTATGATTGTCAAAAATTCTTCCTTAGCCAACATGTCATTGAATACCATCCGAATAAAAATACACAGCTGGGCAGTGTCTGTCATATCGGTGGATTCGTCGAACTGTAAAGAAAAGTATGTACATTCCATGATATCATGTTTTAGTTTATCTGCGATGTCCTGGCTCATGACTTCAATACGCCTTGTGACAGTCGGACGAGATAACTGAAGTTCTCTAATAGCAGACATGATTTCTGTTTTATTTTTAAAATCTCCAAATAAAGTCTCACCCGCTTCAATAAATGCTTCCTTCACCACCGATCCATCTTCGAATGGTTTCTTGTGTTTCGCCAATATATGAGATATTTTAAATGACGCGATCGTAGCAGCTTTTGATTGTTTGACTGGTCTTGTGAACATGGATTGTTCTTTTTTCAAACAAGATATCAAATCACGTACCTTTAGTTTTCTTAATTCACTCTGTGGCGGAAAATCCTTTTCATAGTTTTTATGAACCGTTTTATGATGCCTCTCTAAGTTACCACGCTTAGGTATTGCAACTGACGCACGACAAATAACACAAATGCACTTATCCTTCACCATACAAAAGAAAAATTCTTCCTCCCAATCCTTATTAAAATGATACGTTTTAGATTTCTTCACTGCACTCATTTTCCACTATTTAATAATAAACTTTGTACTTATCGACGTAGTATCACCATCAAGTTACAATTCAGAATGACTCCAATTCCTGCAGGCGCAACATTTATATCGGCGTGAACGAAAGTCTCGAATGTTCCCGTCAAACGCGCCGCCCGAAACTAGACTGTACTGTCTCTCGTTGTTTCTAGACTAGACTCCACTGTCTAGTCTAGAAACAACGCGGCTTTTCTTTGACAAGTGCCGCGCGTTCCTTTGATAAAGCCACCTTTTGCCGCAAGCAGTGTTATTTTATTAGTTACCTACCTACTTATTAAAATTTTTTTTCTTCTCGAGATCTACTCAAAAAGCACTCGCGATCGACTTGTCGATCGCGATCGACCGTTTGAGCACCCCTGCAATAGACTAATAGTTCACGCAAACATACTAAACACATTACATGACCTACAATGCAGTTAAAGCGTGCAATATAACCTAAGTAGTATTAGCAGTAGGACCGCCGACGTGGTCATGTGGTTAGCGTCAGATCCGTCGGTCCGGGTTCGATCCCCGGTACATCCTTGGATTTTTCTGAGGTTGAGGGGTCTGGTAGGGGTACACTTCCTCGTGATTCAAATTGAGGAGCTACTTGATAGAGAAGTAGCGGCTCCGGTCATGGAAACCACCATTAACGGTCGTGGGGGTCGGTATGCTGACCACATGCCCCAACCCTGCCATCTGCCTGTGGTAGATGACACACCGGTCGATTGGTAGACCAAATCCTTAAAGGAATGTAGTGCCACGGAGTTTAGTTTTAGTATAGCGAAATTCAAATATAAGTCGCCCCTTAAGCTCCGTCCATTCGATATTCACATTTGCATTTACTGTGTGATGTATTTTGTTTCTGAGCGCAGCAGAGTGACCAACTGTCCTTGTATTGGTGGGTGGGTTGGGTGGGGCCGATTTATCCCAAGGTGCTACTTATATTTTAATTTTCCCGTAGTAATACTAGTAGTACTAATAATATGCAGTTTTACTGTCATTCATCATTATTATTATTATTATTTCACGGTAAAACCATTAAACATGAAGATCGACTCTGATGGTTTCCGTTCTAGATATTTCTTAGTTTTATGAAAATGTAATAAATACAATTTAATTGTCTCTTTAATTTAATTTTTTCTGTGCTAGCCTTTAACACGTATATGCGAGAAAGTTTGTGCAACGTATTTTTGCACCATTTATTTGCCGTTATTATTGCGGGTTTGTTATACCAAGGCTAAAGAAGAAGAGTGCTACAGTAAATTAAACCAAAAGCACCTCGAAATCTACCTCAGCCTGTAGGCTTGCCTAAAGGGATTTTTATATTTTTATAGAGGACACGAGGCTATTATACATACTTCCTTGTCTACTGGGCCCTTCTGGAATGTTGAAGTGTCAAAAAGACGAAAGAAAAATTACAGCAGATAGGCTCTAAATAATATTAAAATGGAAGAATTAACTAACAAATATTGTGAGATATTTCCGATACAGACGACATTATTTTGTACTCGACTTGCAGTAATGTGTTATCAATGTATGAATATTTATATACAGTGTGGCGATTGGATATTCTTTAATTTTTAAATTAATATTCAAATACCGTGAGCATCGAGAAGATGTTATGGGCCATTTAAAAATAGAGTAAATTAGAAATTACGTTGTAACGCAATGATAATTACAGTACATTGTGTTAGTTTTATACCTTTGTTAAACTGTATCTTTAGTACACCTTTATATTTAAAGATCACTTCCCTGTTTAATTTATTTAGTTATTTTAGGCCTATTTATTTTATTTTGCTGTATAAATATGTGTACATTACTGTAGCCTTCTATTGCATCTGAGATCAAAATATAAATTCTGTGATTTCTAAATAGCCAACTTAGATTGACGACCCCAAATAAAAATTTTGACAATAGCGTTGCCAATTTAATAGGCTACATAACTTAATGTATGATAGTTTTTAAATTCTGTCTTTATATTCTGCTGAGGAAAAAACTAAATCATTACTTGTCACACTAACTCCAGAAAATGATCATGAAATTGAAAAAATTCAATATTATTAGGAATAACCATTGACAAAAATCTGTCATGGAAAGAACACACAGAAGTGGTTTGTAAAAGGCTCTCACGTGTAATATATTTAATAAGGAGATTAAAGAAATGTGTATCTTTAAATTATGTAAAGACTGCCTATTATGCATTTTTTCAGAGCATAATAAGGTATGGTCTAGTAGTATGGGGTAATGGGGTAGGAATTAATCAAATATTAGTCATTCAGAAAAAGGCAATTAGAATAATAACTAATGCTAAAAAATTAGAGCACTGCAATCCTCTATTTATAGAGACAGGTATACTAACAATAATAAATTTATACATTTTTGATGTCTTGTCATTAGTAAAAAAAAACATAGAAAACTATCAAACACGAAGTCAAGTACATACATATCAGACTAGAAATCTTGATTGATCTAATTAGGTGTAGGCTAAACAAAATAAAAGGATACCATAACAATATTGGGATAACAAATTACCAGATAAACTTCAAGAAATGTCCCCAAATTTATTTACAGAAAAACTATATTCCTGGCATCAAAAAAATCCTTTTTATAATATTCAAGAATACCTAGAATCAGATATACAAATAGAATAGAACAACTTAGTGCAAATAATTACATGATGTAAAAAGGTAAGAAATTAGTGTAAACTATAAGTATACTTTGTTCATTTAGTGTCACTTAGGTTATAGTATTAGTATAACAACTGACTCGTATAATTATATGTTTATAAGATTGTAAATAATTATAGATTGAATTAGCATAGCTTAGGTTGTTATTGATAAGTATTAATGTTGTTGATAAGTATTAATGTAAATAGCTTACATGACCGATTGCAGTTTGTACTGCCTAAAGGTCTAACAAATAAATATGAAATATTCCTAACCGTTGGCCAACGAAAAGTGGCGATCATTTCCCAACATTGGTCCAACGATTTGTGCTACTAGGGAATATACATATAGCCTATTATGTTTGCCACTAATTAGTTACGTCATGCAAAAAATCAGTTAAACTGATGTAACAAAGTGCCAGAATGCTTTTGTTTAATCAGTGATAATTGCAATTATGATATGCAGAAATAAGATTTTTTTAAATATAAATTTCAGAGTTAAGCTCCTGATTGATATATTAAGCAGAGCTTACGGAAGAAAAATGGTCTAGTTTGATAAGCATATCTGAAGGGTAGTGTTATTTGTCAAAGCTAACTGCATTGCAACTTCCAAAGCTGTATATGAGCACTGTAAAACAATACGTTGTCATGAGAACTAATTTGCATTTGATAAATTCTTTCTAATATATTAGCATAAAACAGACACTAAATTGGGCATTACTCCAGTACCGGTCAATCGATTTGGTCCAGTGTCAATAGGCTTTGTTCTATGGATGTTATAATTGAGTATACCAGTTTCATGGACATAAAGAAGACACAGATTTTATTAAGTGACAGAATGGTACTTCATGAGATTTTGTGGTGGACGGGAAAGTGTCTGTACGCACCATAAATCAAATACACTTTACAGATTTTCATAAAACTTGGTATATGTATTTGTAACGTCCATGGAACGAAGCCTATTGATTTTGCATCAAATCAGTTAACTGGTATTGGAGTACCGACTAATTAAAGGTCACATGCTTTCTAAATGGCACATCATGACTATGCTACAAAGATGCGTTGCTAATCATTGAGAGCATTGACTACAATGCAGTCAGATGTTTGTAAATTTATTATATAACACCTCGCTTTAAATGTGAGGCAGTTATTGTTGTTTTCCCACTTATTCCTTCACATATGCTTATCAAAATAAATAAACAAAAATATAAATAAAAGATTTGGAACACATGTAGCTGTTGATTAGTGAAACCCTGCTGCTGTTGATATAATGTTGTGCATTGTATCAAATTGTACGGCTACCGATATCTACATTATATTTTAATAGTATTTTTCAGTTTAAACGCTCCTGTTCAAGGAATAGACCTAATGTAATTCCTGACAGGTTGAATTTAATTCATTCATAACCTATTTGGCTGTTTTAAACTTGAAACAAACAATCAGTGAATTTGTGCCCCCATTCGGGTAGGCACGATTTACGCACGGTTTTGGAATGTAGATTGGTTCAGACCATTTTTAACCAAATCACCCACACAGCACACTACGTATAATATACGTATATACGTAGATTATTCGTATATTATACATAGTGTGCTGTGTGGGGCAGTTAACACCCTGCTAAACTCTTCATACTGGGTCCCATTATCCCTATATACAAAATCTGAAAAATGGCTTTGAAGCATACAGGAAAGTGACTGGATGACTATAATTATCAGGGAAATTCTTATTGAAAGATTTAGTAACAGATTTATTCAGCTAAATCAGACCTAACATAGATCCAAGTTATTTAACTCTTTAGATTCTCAGTAAAATCTATATACAGAACAATAAATAGTAATAAATACACTTAAAAACCCATATGTACAAACAGTAATTACCCATCCGCTTTCAATTAATAATCACGACCATGAAATTCTAGAATAGGTATATTCATTTATGCCTTAGAGAAAATTCTTAAATGGAAAAGTATTTGTTAAAGGTTTATTTATTTGAAATGGGATCACTCTATATCCATGAAGAAATCCTAGATACTGTATTTATCCAAGAATTCTTTAGTCTTCTAAAAATAGAACTTTGAATCACTATATTTATCCAGAAATTCTTTAGATTTCTAAAAATAGAACTTTAAATCCAAAACATCAGTGTTCCAGAAAATTCCACTTCTTATTCTGATCTAGATATCATCCTGTATATATCTGTATATATATAGAAAATACCAGCAGATGCTAAATTTATCTAGAACATACTTTGCTTCTAATATTACACCATTCTCTCAAAGAAGACAGTAACTCAGAAAAATGCAATTCCTATTCCTATCCCCTAATTGAAGCTGGAATTAAAATCACCCTGTATTTCCTACATACCCTGTACAAGTACTTCACTATTTCTTATATCTTGATTCCTTTAATCATTTTGTACTGTGGTCTGAAATCTGTACGAATCATGATTTATCTGTAAGGTGCTGGCTTTTTCTGTACTCAAAATACTTTAAAAATTAATATAGAATATCTGTTAGAAAAGCTTGAACTAACAGAGAACTGGAGAGCGAGAATAAATGGACGGACTGACGAGTAAAGAATGTGTGATACATGACAAATTTCTGTATTACTATTTGTGGGCGAGAATTTCCAATGCCAAACAACGAACCTGAAAATACTGAATAATTTAGAAGTTAAACAGAATACTACATGCTTTACGAAATTTAGAAGTCGAAATAGGTGAGATGTCAATTGCCAAAAATAATTTATGTGAATATCAAAAATATAAAGAAACAATCTCACCAAGCAGAAAAGAAGTTGCATTCCTCGTCTGCAGACACGCCCATAAGATCACTACTTTATTGCACTACATACTTGCTCCGGCAAAGTCGGCTCCCAACTGCCGATCTCGGCAACCGCTCTCCAGGACCCTTGCGGCGCGTACCGCGTTCATAAATGACCGCGAGTAACCAGTGGTTACTCGGACGCACAAAATATTTTACATAAAGTTTTTTTAGTGTTCCAGAAACACACTAGGAGCGCTGTTTATAAACCTTTGAGCCGAATTCACGGCTCAAATTGTAGGCATATACTTACATGTTTAATATTATTGCCAGTGCATTTTGTGAAATGTTGACATATTTTAAGAATTTCTTAACAGTGTATACGAGTATGAATTAATGTTAAGAATCGAACATTGACCTTCCTTTAGCCAAGCTTAATGAATCGATCTGGAGCTTAACTGTGAGGTAGATTACAAAAAGAACTTTATTTTCTGCATATCATAATTGCAATCATCACTGCTTAAACAAAAGCATTCTGGCACTTTGCTATATCAGTTTACCTCTGAATTCTGGTCATTAATGGCTATCTGGCACTGATATACACATAAGTTCTAGGAAAATTAGTTGGAAATGTAGAAGTTGGAAAAGATCCTCACCGTTGGGAGGTTTCATGGCTTGCTTCAATAACTGATGACATGAGTTTTGTCTGCTGAAATTCGCAGGGGAATAATAGAAATAATAACAATTTTTATTCTCCATTTGATATGCATGATACCATAAGTTTTAAAATCCAGTGTGTTCGTAACATTAGTGTATGTTCCCTAACTGTAATATAACTAACGGTATTTAATTGTAACAATTATTACATCTATGTGAAATAATATTTAATGGAAGGAAAAAGAGCACTTGGAAGAACTAGATGTAGGTGGGAGGACAATATTAGGATAGATTTAAGGGAAGTAGGATTTGCAAGGAATGGGTGGAGTTAGCACAGAATAGGGTTGAATGGTGGGCTCAGGTAAGCTTATTTATTATGTAAAAAAAAAATTTATCATAATGAATGTCTAATGGCATGATAATTATTTCCATACAGTAGTCGTGAATTAGGTCTAGAAACTGTGTCAGTGTGAAACTTCAGCTCTAGCAGTTGTGTGCATTCAGATGTAATAGCTTCATTCAAGGCAAAGGTTTGGTGCACATCACAGAAGATTCTTCTTTGCATGAGTAAGCAGATGTTTCTTCAGTTCGTCTCTTCGGGCAAACTTCTTTGTGCAGACATCACAGTTTCTCTCCAGTGTGAGTTAGCAGATGTCTTTTTAGATTCCCTCTCTGGGTAAATTTCTGTGCACAAACATCACACGCAAATGGTTTCTGTCCACTGTGAGTGAGAAGATGTGTTTTGAGACTTCCTCTCTGGGTAAATTTCTGTGCGCAGACATCGCACGAAAATGGTTTCTGTCCACTGTGAGTGAGAAGATGTGTTTTGAGACTTCGTCTCTGGGTAAATTTCTGTGCACAGACATCACACGCAAATGGTTTCTGCCCAGTGTGAGTGAGCAGATGTGCATTCAGATGCCCTCTTTGAGTAAATTTCTGTGCACAAACATCACACGAAAACGGTTTCTGTCCACTGTGAGTGAGAAGATGTGTTTTGAGATTTCCTCTCTGAGTAAATTTCTGTGAACAGACATCACACGCAAATGGTTTCTGTCCAGTGTGAGTGAGCAGATGTCGGTTCAGATGCCCTCTTTGAGTAAATTCCTGTGTGCAGACATCGCATGAGAAGGGTTTCTGCTCACTGTGAGTGAGAAGATGTATTTTGAGACTTCCTCTGTGGATAAATTTCTGTGCACAGGTATCGCACGAAAATGGTTTCTGTCCACTGTGAGTGAGAAGATGTGTTTTGAGACTTTCTCTACGGGTAAATTTCTGTGCACATACATCGCACGAAAATGGTTTCTGTCCATTGTGAGTAAGAAGATGTGTTTTGAGACTTCCTCTCTGGGTAAATTTCTGTGCACAGATATCGCACGAAAATGGTTTCTGTCCACTGTGAGTGAGAAGATGTGTTTTGAGACTTCCTCTCTGGGTAAATTTCTGTGCACAGACATCACACGAAAACGGTTTCTGTCCACTGTGAGCGAGAAGATGTGTTTTGAGACTCCCTCTCTGGGTAAATTTCTGTGAACAGACATCACACGCAAATGGTTTCTGTTCACTGTGAGTGAGAAGATGTGTTTTGAGATTTCCTCTCTGGGTAAATTTCTGTGAACAGACATCACACGCAAATGGTTTCTGTCCAGTGTGAGTGAGCAGATGTCGGTTCAGATCCCCTCTTTGAGTAAATTCCTGTGTGCAGACATCGCATGAGAAGGGTTTCTGCTCACTGTGAGTGAGAAGATGTATTTTGAGACTTCCTCTGTGGATAAATTTCTGTGCACAGGTATCGCACGAAAATGGTTTCTGTCCACTGTGAGTGAGAAGATGTGTTTTGAGACTTTCTCTACGGGTAAATTTCTGTGCACATACTTCGCACGAAAATGGTTTCTGTCCATTGTGAGTAAGAAGATGTGTTTTGAGACTTCCTCTCTGGGTAAATTTCTGTGCACAGACATCGCACGAAAATGGTTTCTGTCCACTGTGATTGAGAAGATGTGTTTTGAGACTTCCTCTCTGGGTAAATTTCTGTGCACATACATCACACGAAAATGGTTTCTGTCCACTGTGAGTGAGAAGATGTGTTTTGAGACTTCCTCTCTGGGTAAATTTCTGTGAACAGACATCACACGCAAATGGTTTCTGTCCAGTGTGAGTGAGCAGATGTCGGTTCAGATGCCCTCTTTGAGTAAATTCCTGTGTGCAGACATCGCACGAAAATGGTTTCTGTCCATTGTGAGTAAGAAGATGTGTTTTGAGACTTCCTCTCTGGGTAAATTTCTGTGCACAGACATCGCACGAAAATGGTTTCTGTCCAGTGTGAATGAGCAGATGTGATTTGATGTCATGTTTTCGGGTAAATTTCTTTGTACAGACATCACACGAGAAACATTTGTCTCTAGTCTTTGTACGGTGTTTACTGTTTCCAGCAGAGGATTTGCTTGTACATACTAGAGATGGGAATCTGTTACTTTTTTTGGAACAGTTACGTTACTGTTACAGTTACACGAAAGTAACTGTTATTTATAACCGTTACCTGTTACTTTTCTTGTATATTACGTAGTTAATCGTCAGATCACTTCCCACTTGTAGGGGAATGCCCTTTATCTCCCCCCCCCCCCACAACGGTTATGGACGTAGCCAAGGCTGGGGCTCTAGGGAGGGACCCCCGAAATAAAAAACAGTTGTAAAATTAAGCTTTCAATTAGGGATGATAATCGATAGTTAAAATATCGAGGTTAAAATCGGAGATAACCATCGATATGACGATAATATCGGCCTGAAAACATCGATGTATTTAGACAAAAAACATCGATGTATATTTAAAAAGGGCCATGGTATCAGAAAATTAGGCAAAATTCATAAATAAACAGAAGAATTTCCATGAAAGCAATCGATGTAAAAAATCAATGTTTTGGGAAATTAAGCTCCTGTAAATAAAATTATATCGTAGAACCAAGGTAGCCTATTAATCTTCTTTTTGTTACAAAAACATCCATGTCGGGGAGAAACATCGATGTAGCAAAAACATCAGTTGTTTTCCATCGATGTAAAAAACATCGATTATCGTCATGAAAATAAACTTTTTTGAATTTTCCTGTGGTTTACAGCCTAAAAGATATAAGTATACAAAATTTCTAGTTTCTAGCTCATGTGGAAGTGGGCAAGCATTCATGTCAGTGAGCGAGCCCTTTTTTCGGAGGTTTTTAGGGCTAAAAATATAAAAACTACTTTTTGGAATTTTCCTGTGGTTTACAGCCTAAAAGTTATATGTGTACCAAATTTAAAGTTTCTAGCTGTAATGTCAGTGAGCGAGCCCTTTTTCGGGGATTATAGTGCTAAAAATTTAAAAAAATACTTTTTTGGAATTTTCCTATAGTTTACAGCCTAAAAGCAATGTGTGTACCAAATTTAAAGTTTCTAGCTCATCTGGAAGTGGGCAAACAGTAATGTCAGTGAGCGAGCCCTTTTTCGGGGGTTATAGGGCTAAACATTTTTAAAAATTACTTTTTTTTGGAATTTTCCTATGGTTTACAGCCTAAAAGCTACATGTGTACCAAATTTCAATTTTCTAGCTCTTCTGAAAGTGGGCAAACAGTAATGTCAGTGAGCGAGCCCTATTTCGGGAGTTTTTAGAGCTAAAAATTAAAAAAAAACACTTTTTGGAATTTTCCTGTGGTTTACAGCCTAATAGCTATATGTGTACCAAATTTCAAGTTTCTAGCTCATCTCGAAGTGAGCGAGCCCTTTTTCGGAGGTTTTTAGGGCTAAAAATAAAAAAAAAATACTTTTTGGAATTCGCCTGTGGTTTAGAGCCTAAAAGCTATATGTGTACCAAATTGAAAGTTTCTAGCTCATCTGGATGTGGGCAAACGTTAATGTGAGTGAGAGAGCCCTTACTCGGGGGTTTTTGGGCTAGAAATTAAAAAAAAAACGTTTTGGAATTTTCCTGTGGTTTACAGCCTGAAAGCTATATGTGTACCAAATTTCAAGTTTCTAGCTCATCTGGAAGTGGGCAAACATTAATATCAGTGAGTCAGTCAGTCAGCCGTGTAGCTTTATATTATAGGGATTTTATTATTAGTAGTAAAATTATCAATATTATTTCGAATAATTTACTACAGTTATTGAATTCACATTTCATGCTATATACCCACATTCTAAGTTTAAATTGTCCAGTAAAGGCAATATCGTATTTTGATAAATTTTTAAGTGGTATGTAAAGCAAGAAATATATATGAGATCAGACAGCATGAATTCTATGCATGAACTCTTGACGCCCATTAATAATTAAAAAAAAAACTTTTTAAATTTTTTTTATTTTTTTTATTCTTATTTTTATGTAATTTTTATTTTTTAATATTTTTATTTTTTGTTTTTTATTATTTTTATTTTTTATTTTTTTAATTATTTTTGTTTTAATTAAGAAAATAACTTTTTAATTTTTTTATTCTTTATTTATTTTTTATTCTTTTTTTTGAAATTTTAATTTTTTAATATTTTTATTTTTTAATATTTTTATTTTTATTTTTTGTTTTTTTATTATTTTAATTTTTTGTTATTTTTTATTTTTTAATTATTTTTGTTTTTTAAATATTGGAAGTAACAGATGTAACGGAACGAGGCGAAAGTCACGGATAAAACACTTGTAACAGAAATATTAGAATTAACTGTAACAGGTCAGAGTAACTGGAGCAGGTGGAAATAACAGTAACGGGTCCAAATAACTGGAGCAGGTGGAAATAACAGTAACGGGTCCAAATAACTGGAGCAGGCGAGAGTATCAGTAACAGGTCAGAGTAACTGGAGCAGGTGGAAATAACAGTAACGGGTCCAAATAACTGGAGCAGGCGAGAGTATCAGTAACAGGTCAGATTAACTGGAGCAGGTGGAAATAACAGTAACGGGTCCGTGTAACTGGAGCAGGTGAAAATAATGTAACGGGTGTAACTCTCGACACGTTACTTTGTTCCAGACCAGTTACATTCGCTCGACACCGACAAATTTCTCAACGCAACTAATAATAACAATAATAATAAGTAAATAAATAAAATAAAAATAAAAATAAAAATAAAAGTATTAAAAAAAAACCTGAGAAAAAGGAGAGCTGCTGAGAAATTTGGAGAAACTATACAGAATTCTTATATATTTATATATATTTACACGCTAGCGGCCGTAATTTTGAAGATATTTGAACCAAATTTTATTATGTTATTTCTAGGCCCAATAGTTAATGAGCAAAATTAGCCCAAGGGGGGGTCGTGGGAGGGGGTTAAATTTTGAAAAAATTATATCTCGGCCCCTATGAAGTATAGAGAGAAACTTTGTTGGAATAAATTAGAGTACTCCCTATGGAGTTCACAGTGACAGTAACGATTCGGGGGTTTTAGGGGTACGAGTAGGGGTGGGGGATGGAAATTCGAAATTTTTGAAACCACGTCTTGTGGGGTATCGTTGAAAAGCTCTTGATGAGTACTCTACAAATCAATACCTAGTTTCTCGATATCTCTCATATAAGGCAAGATTTGAATGTTTTAAACAAGTGCTCTTTCCTCTTTTTTGCAGTTATTATTGCGGGTTTATCATGCCAAGGCTAAAGAAGAAGAGAACTGCGCAGTGACAATAAATTAAACCAAAAGTACTTCGAAATCTACCTCAGCCTGTAGGCCTGCCTAAAGGGATTTTATTTCACTTCACACAAATGCAATTAATAGGAAATGATCAATCTCCGCCATTTCATGCAGATGTCTAAACTTAAATAGATGAATTTTCGCTTCTCATTGCAATGATTGCTCGATGGCGTAGTGGGTAAGATGAAGGTTGAATAGTAGGAAAGGGTAAAGAAGTGGTGAAGGGGGGGAGTCAGAATTTCCAATACTGCTAGTTGTTCCACCATTCACATCTAGATGTCTGGAGTGGGAAGAGCTAAAGGGACGACCTGATTTTCCCTCGTTTTTTAATAAAAAAAATCCCGGGGGAGGACCCCCATTTTTTGGATTTCCAAATAATAGCAAACTTTCGTCTGTGTCGGTCCCTCCTTTCAGTATTTTCTGGTTCCGCCTTTGGTTGAGACGAAAATAAGCTATCCTAGGAGGAGCTTTGGTAACCGTTACTTTTGATTTTTTGTAACAGGTCGTTACCGTTACATACATGTAACAGTTACAAAGTAACAGTTACAAGAAATATTCCCCATCTCTAGTACATACAGCAGGTGAGTGTGATTGCATTAGCTGATTCTCTTCTTCATTATTCCATTCAGAAATTCCTGAAACTTGCTGTATTTCGTGAATGGTGTTGCATGCTGTGGAATTATTGAAGTCTGTTTTCTCAAGTTTGATTTGGTTTGTCTGTATTGTATCAAACGTAATAGCCACAGGTTCACACTTCGGTTGAGTTGGAGAGATCCCTTCCTTAATTTCGATCTTAACATCCTCATACTTCAGTGAAGACTCCATTCTGTATCACTACGCAGTGTTCACTGTAATAGGATCACAGATATATAGAGATAGATCGGCAATGGTGTATGCTGTACTATTGGCGGCAGTGAAGCCACGTTGATGCACGGACCGCCATATTACTACACTGTAGCAGCTGAGCGAGTACAAGCCACAAGAGCGTTACAGCGATGTGAATTTTAGCATTTTAGCTAATAATGTAATTGGACTGAGGAGTATAAATACGTTTTTCTAAAATGGTGAATACCTGTGTGGTATTCGGGTGTAATTTTTCATACTACGACAGAAAGAAACAAGAAAAGGAACATGTTTCAATACATTCCTAAGTAGGCCTTTCATTATTATTGTTAGCCATTTCATGCATTATACATGCTTTAGTTTCTAGGAATGTATTATATCGTTGTAAATAACCATAACCTAATATTGTTAACTACTTCATACACTGTAAATAGTCATATATTACTTTAGCATTTAGAAATTGCAAATAAACTTAATTTATGCGTATTTTTTGCATTGTAAATAATATTATGCTTTAGTTACTAGGAATGTTTTATATTTTTATAAATAACTGTAAGCATACATTGATAGCTATTTCTTGTATTATTCATACTTCCTTAAGACCTGTACTTAAAATCTTAAAACTGATTTAATGAATTTCTGCTTGATTCCCCCCCCCCCCCAACCATAAAAACACAGTCTAGTTAAAATTACATTGATTCCGGAGTATGGACACAAATTTGCAAATTTGGTGCAAAATCAACTGAAGTAAACTGAGAAAAATATGAAATCACATAACGAAAAGCAGATTGTTGCCCAAGTCAGTGGCGTAGCAAGCTTAGGTGGTACCCGGTGCGGGAAATTTCTTGTCCCCCCCCCCCCATTCGAATTATTAAAAGATGGAACAGTTCCAAGTGTTATTTTTTGGATAGTCAAAGGTAATCCCACGAGAGTTTAAGAGTTTATCGATAGATGCAGTTGCAGCGAATTTATCTGATGTAACTCGTAAACTCAACGGATTATGCAAAATTAGTAATATTTACTTTGTTATATAAAAACAAAACTAAGCTCCGAAATCATGGCATACTATGAATCAACCATCCATAAAGCGATTCCAGTTACCATGTTGTCGCCATCTTGTAACCAGTGCTACCAATGGTGCATATAAGACATAGTTAACCTAAGTCAGCCAATTTTGTTAGGATTAAGGAAAGACATACATATCAAACACATTAAGTTATGCTGTACATAGTACATTGTACTGTTAAACGACAATAAATGCTATTATTATTATTAATATTATTACTATTATTATTATTATTATTATTATTATTATTAATATAAAGTACCTTATAGACAGACAGATATACATTGTTTTCGTGAGCGACAGATTCACGAATTGTGGGTGTTACCGTTAATAAAACGAACATCTAGGCCAAAATACACTCCTGAAATTGTGAAAAGTGATTGGAGTGATTTTTTTATAATTTTTTATTTTGTTTTCCAAGCGAAATCTCGAATTTTAGAAAGATGAATTTTGACAAAAGAACAAAATTTTGTATTTATGTCAGGTATCTTTCAAGATGTGAACCGAAGACTGGAAACGGGTTTCCTTATTTTTACATAAAGAAAGTTTTCTCGAAAACGGCTCTAACGATTTTCTTTAAATTTTGCACGTGGGTTGCTTATACTAAGAGCTAAAACTTTTATTTGAAACACTTTTTCTAAATAATTCTCTGAAGGGTAATTATAAGCCACCCATTCTGAATACGCGCTCTTTGCAATACGGCCTCTTGCAACAGAAAATCGTACGAAAACAAAATTTTGTATTTGGGGACGTGACACAAAGATTGGCGACGACTTTCTCTTATTTTTAAGGGGAGGCTAACTTTTATTTGGGCAGAGGATGTTATGAGAATTATACATAATTTTTTATGGGTTGATCCTAATAAATTTCATAAACAAGTAATGTAACTAATGTATTATTAATAATCTATTCTTAAATATGCGCACATACCAGTTCGAAATCTAGATTGCCGGAGACTTCGGGGTAAACTCACATTCGAAGTTTATTTTCGTCAAAGTCATGACTGCCGCAGCGGGTAGAATTGGTTGCGGCTTGAGTGATATAAAATATCAACGATTGTTGAAGTCTCATTTAAATTAATAAAACTGCAGATATAGAAGTATCGGCAGAAATAAACACCCCTCCCCCTAACCATAATATTATTCTTCGTATCTACACAGCGGCCACTTCAGCCGTGTTTTATTATTATTACCTTTGTTGACTGCATTTAAAAGTAAAAGAAGTTTCAGTGTTGACTTGTAGAAAGTTGTTAAGCTTATTTAATTGTTTTAAATAAAATTATTATTTTCTTTAAGTTCCCTTGAGCAATTTTTTACTTACAAAGACACATTTTTATTTTGTCACCCCCACATGGCTTTAAAAAAATTTAAAAAATATATAAACATTTAAGCTCTGCTGGTGTCTTATTATTATCAAGAAACCCCTGAACTGTTTTAGTAGTTTTTTTTAGATTTTAAAAACAAACTAAAAAATTTTATTTTAGACACTCGAAATTTTCCCGTATTTGAAGAATGGCCCATATACTGATTCTTTTGATCAATGGAATGGAAGTTATCTAAAATATAGTCTTAATAAAATAATGTCCTTATTTCATTTATGCCTGTCATTTCACTATGCGTGTTGTAATTGAGCAATACTGTAGTTTATTCATAGTATTGATTGTTCTTCTCTTGCTGGCTTACTATGCTGACTATTTTTTTTAATTTTGGAATTTTTTAAACTTTGGATTTTTTATTTTGGATCTCTGAATTTTTTATTTTTTAAATTTTGGGTTTTAGGTTTTTTAATTTTTAAATTTTAGATTTTTTATTTTTTCAATTTTGGATATTTGGATTTTTTACTTTGGATTATTTTTTAAAATTTGGATTTTCTAAATTTTGGATCTTTGAATTTTTTAATTTTGGATATTTTGATTTTTTAATTTTATATTTTTAATTTATTTTTATTTTTTAATTTCGGATTTTTAGACAAAGTTTTCGATTTTCGATTTTTTAATTTGAATTTTTTGATTTTTTAAATTTTGGAATTTTTTAAATTTTGGATAAGCCTAATTATTGAGTTGATTGTTTTCTGTGCAGTCCGTTCCGTCACACCAAACTAATTTCGCTACGATTTTGAGCATAACACTAATTTCGTGACGATTTTGTTCGTAACGCAAACTCTCGATTTAATCCTACCGCGGCTAAAGAAGTTTCACATCAAAAACCTAATTTTTAGCAAGTAATAGGAACCAATACTTGATAAAAATAGCAAGAGGACGTGCTTTTTCAATGTGGTTTTAGTGTGTTCACTTGAGGATACAAAATTTCCAATAGAAAATTGTAAAAATAGACTTTAATCTAAGTTCTCGTGATAGTTTCCCATTGAATTACGTGTAGTTCATTGGGTGTCTTCAGGTGAGGCAAGATGGCGGCATAGCGCAAGGCTAGGCTTCACCGCCGCGACCCAGATTGCCGGGCTGTGAATAGGATAAAGTGACTTTCTTCAATCCCACCACTAATATGAATCATATCTCAAGTGCTGTACGTAACTGTCTCTTACATAATATATTACAGTTCCCTTTGTACTTAGATGTTCGGTTGGACTTCAAAATGGCGCTGACTACTTCGAAGCGTAAGGATCTAGTAAGCCGTGGTGGCCGGTATTCTAAGCTATGGTTTGTGTACGGTGTTCGTCGCCTGCGATTACCGATCGAATACCAAACTGGAATAATTAATGATTGCGTTCCAGTTGTGCTTAGACAGTCGTTCTGACCGGTTATTCTAGTGATTAGTGAAGGTTGTTTGTGCTAGAGTGACGGACTTGAGTGACTTCGGGCTTTTGGGGATTATACCCAGTGTATTTAAAGACAAAGTTCTTCTCCATTCGAGTACGGATAGGTGCGGTTCTTGTGTAATCCGTGTTGGCCAAGATTCCGGAATCGGGTTCAATTGACGATGTCGCCGAAACGCAAAAAGAAACGGAAAAAGATACGCAGTCAATGAGTACCATTGAAGCTATTCAGCCTCCAGTTGCTACCATGGACACAGATCATCCCCAATTAGAAACTTATTCTAGGTCGGACGTAGGGCCGTACCAAGTATATGTGGAATCAGAATCTGGAAATGTGGGCCACTATCACCCATTAGCATTAGGGAAAATTCTATTTGAATCACAAATCGACAATGTCTTACGCCTTGATCGCATGGGCCGTAATAGGGTAAAGGTCATCTTTGCCACGGCACAGTCTGCAAATGCATTTCTCAAACACTCCATACTTAAACACCACCACTTGAAAGCCTATATTCCCTTCAAGGCGCTCTTTGTCAAAGGGGTAATTCGGGGAATAGATACCAAACTCAATGTGGCAGACATTGCCCCCCATATTGTGTCTCCATTTGGCCCTGTAGTGGAACTTCGTCGTCTTACGCGACGGGTCCAATCAGGGGACAATACTGAAAATGTACCGACGCAGTCGGTACTTGCTTCTTTCCGAGGTAAAAGTGTACCTGCATATGTACACTTATATAAATTGGAACTTAAGGTGGATAAATTTAACCATCGATTGACTCAATGCGCAAAGTGTTGGCGCTTTGGCCATAGAGAGACACAATGTAGAGGAAAACTCAGATGTGCTAATTGCACTGCGGAACATAAGGAGGATGGTTGTACTTCTCCCCTTCTCAAATGTACTAATTGTCGAGGAAAGCATAAGGCTTATGAAAGGGACTGCCCTGTGCGCTTGAAACAGCTGCAAATCCTGGACATTATGACAGAGTACAATTTGGCTTATTTCGATGCCTTACAGCACTATACTAACTCTAGAACGTATGTACCAAAGGTGGGATCTTTCCCGACACTTCCCTACAGTAGGGCAACACAACAGCCTACAGAGGCTCCTCGAGTGACTTCGTACACTCAGGCTCAAAGTACAGCCCAGAGTTCTCCCGTTGACCATTCACTCTTGACAGGAGGTAAACGGGTTACCTCAGACCCAGTAGATACCCCTAAAAGGGCTCGCAAACAGTCAGCCCCAGTAGTGCCAGACACTTCTTCGAGCTTAATTTGGCCAAATGGTAGGCCTGGGAGATCAGAACCTTCCGACAGTCGTGTGGACGCCACTGCCAACAAGCAGCCCCACTCGAAACAGTCGAAACAGGGTACAGTGGACCCACCCCAAGCTCAGCCCTTATCGGAGGAGTTACAGAAAGAAACTGAACAATTTAAATCTAGAATCAATAGCCTCTTCTATTCGATGGGGCGTAACCTTAGACAGCCGGGTATGGTTGATATGAAATACCAAATATTGCGGCATATATCACAGTTGGCTCATACTCACTTTACATAAGTTATGATCATCTCACAGTGGAATGCTCGGAGTATTCGACGTAAATTGCCCGAACTGCAGCGTTTTGCGGATTGTCAGAGGATTGATATTTTCCTATTGTGTGAAACATGGCTCACGCCTGATGTGACAGTTGCAGTCAAAAACTATACATTCATCCGTACTGATAGACCTGATGGAAAGGGGGGTACCGCCATTTTAGTCCACTCTTCCATACCTTACACCATAGTCCCCATTCAAGCGGTCCATGACATGGTCAATACTACAGCCATTCGCATCCATGACATTCTGTATGTATCACTCTATAAGCCTCCTAGTGCGTTAGTCAGCTCTACTGCTTGGGAAAATTTTTTGTCTCAATTCCAAGGTCCAACGATCCTAGGTGGGGACTTTAACTCCCATCATACATACTGGCACAGTAATTATTCTTCCTCCCAAGGACAACATTTATACCGAGCTATACTTGACAGTCCACTTCTCTGTCTCAACACCCACACCCCTACAGCTATCCATCCCACTACACATACCAGGTCGATATTGGATCTCACTTTTGTTACACCCACTATAGCAACTCATACGGAATGGTCCGTCCATTTGGATTCATTGGGCAGCGATCATTTTCCAATTATCATTAAGTACTCCTCCCCACAGACTATTCTGAATGCCTATACTCACCCTGGGGGCTCCCAACTCCGACCCCGGCGTCGTAATATCACAAGGATTAATTGGAAACAATATTCAGATTACATCTCGCGACATTTTCACTTACCTTCGTCCGAGGAATCGCCTACACAAGCATACAACAGTATCGTCCGACCAATCACTACATACTTGAACATTTTTCATCCGATCAATCCTCATTACTCCCCACAACGGAAGTTATTCAGCAAGTTTTGGTGGAATCCAGAATGCTCACGGGCGGTTGCTCTCAGACGACGGGCTATGTCACAATACACTCGCACGCCAAATAATAATACGTATTTTCTTTTAAAGCAACAAACTGCGAGAACATCTAAAACAATCAAACTAGCAAAACGGACGGCATGGAAAACCTTCTGTTCTACACTTAGCGCACAGACACCCTACTCTTCCATATGGACTACGATCCGTTCGTTAAATGGAATTCCCTCCAATTCGGTCAATGACATTACCCCGGAGCTTTTGGAAAACTTTCATGAGATACTGGCACCACCTTCCGTGAATCCACTGCCACCGGCGCTTGATATAGCGGACGAACAGCTGCCAATTCCATTTGATAAGGCATTTCGATTCTCTGAGTACATGGCCATCCTGAAAAAGAAACGGAACACAGCCCCAGGGTTAGATGGGTTTTCATACCCTATGATCCAAAACTTACCCCATCATATTCATGAATACATATTATCCTGGTTTAATTCCATTTATCACCACCCAACCATACCGCCCTCTTGGAAGGAGTGCCTAGTGCTCCCTATCCCGAAAATAAAACCAGTCACGGATCCCTCCCATTTTCGGCCCATCACTCTACTCTCCTGTTTTCGGAAAGTCTTTGAAGCCCTGCTACAGAATCGTATCTTATGGTACTTAGAACACAGGAGATGTCTTGGACAACACCAATCAGAATTTAGGAAGGGCAGGTCAACAGTCGACAATCTCACTATATTGGTGATTGATATCCTTCTAGCACTTTCTACACAGACTATTGTAGATTCGGTTTTTATTGACATTTCCAAAGCTTATGACTCGGTCCAAATTCCACTTCTTCTGGATATTCTAATTCATCTACAGTTCCCCACTAATGTGATTCACCTCATTCGACTCTTGTATACAGACAGAATTGTTTATATTGAAAATTCCACTGGATACACACAATCCCGTCAGACCTCTCTGGGTATTCCCCAAGGGTCTAGTCTCAGTCCCATCTTATATCTCATATACACCCACACATTGGAAGCTTCACTTAATCCATACTGCCGCATCCTTCAATATGCCGACGACATCCTTCTCTATACACGAAAACCATCTTTGCAGGAATCGACACCGGACCTGCAACAAGCATTGAATGCGTTACAACAATGGTGTGACGGGAAAGGTTTACAGGTGCAAAGTGGTAAAACGGTAAGACTTGTCTTTACTCGAAAATATAGGTTTCACACCCCCCCCGATCAGATATAATGGTTCTCTTCTTCGTGTGGTTCAACAACACAAATTTTTGGGTATCATTTTCGACTCTAAATTAACCTGGCGCCCACACATTCGGGAAGTAATTCATCGGTGCGAGCAGGGAAGTTCAATCATCAAAACACTGACAACCACTTGGTGGGAAGCGAATGTACAACAACTCCAATTTGCATATCAAGCTATAGTTCGTAGTAAGGTGGAGTATTCTGGTTTTCTTTATGATTCGGCCTATGCCAAAGATTTACAGAAATTAGATGCTCTTCATTTTACTCTTTTAAAAATTATTGCAGGAGCCATGAGATCATCCCCCAACCAGGCACTGCCAGTGGAAATGGCGGAATTCCCATATGTCTACAGGCGACGAATTTTGGCTACAAAATATCTTCTTAAAAAACTTTCAATTAATTCATCTCCGATTATTCCAAAACTTACCTTATTGTCTCGCCTGTACAAACCTTCTTGTATTAATAGAACTATTACCTCTCCAGCTCTCCTTTGGGCGTTTGATATTCTTCACCCACATGTTCAGGATATGGTTCGCTCCCCGGGTCCCCCCTGTTATAGGTGCCCTTATGAGATCCTACACTGTTCTTTTCCTGTGAGATATCAGATGACAGCCGAAGATCGTACATTACTGTTTTCCCCAAGCACAGAGAATAGCGGTCATCTCTCCCGTGTAGCAATCTACACTGATGGATCAAAACAGGGTCCCGAACATGCTGTTGGAGCAGCCTTCATTATCCCTTCCCAACACGTTGTAGAATCATATCGCCTTCCATCCGCCTCTACAGTCTTCATGGCAGAATTATTTGCTATTCGCCAGGCACTTCTGTGGCTTAAACATCACCCCGTTCCATATCCGGTCGTTCTGTATTCAGATTCCAAAAGTGTTCTTACAGCCCTACATGAACCACAGACACAGGCACACACCGATTGGTGGATACTTCACGTCAAACAACTGTGGTACCATCTGTTACAATGCGGGCCTCCAATTACAATGTGTTGGATCCCAGGCCATACAGGTATACCGGGTAATGAAGAGGCAGACAAATTGGCAAAACAAGCTAGTCACCAAGGGCAATTTACTAAGATTTTACTTCCAGCATCCACTTTTAAACATCTCCCAATACCACATATTAGAACTGAATGGCAGAGGAAATGGGATACCTACGGTACCTCATCACACATTCGCTATTATTCTGTTCAACCCACCATTCCGCGCAGACCGTGGTTTTATAACCTCCGCTTCCCTAGATGGTTTATTACCTCTATCATCAGAATCAAACTCCACCACACCAGTTCACCAGACTTTCTTCACAAAATTAAATTTTCGGAAACATCACTCTGTAGTTGTCGACAGGAAGGTACAATCGATCACATCCTTTTGGCATGCCCTCAGCATGCTCTTGCAAATCGACAATTGTACGAACGTCTACATAAAAAAGGTGTCCCCTTTCCGACGTCAATTCTTCACATTCTACATTCACCCACAGTGGATATACTGGCTCTACTATACCAACATATGAAGAAATGCAAGATTAAACTCTAACATTTACACATCTTTTCGTCATATGGGTTCTTCTTTCCAAGGTGCATTTTCGGTTACCCAATATGTCCCGGTGCGCCTCGGAGACAACCTTTTTTTTTTTTCCTTCGTGTCCATTATTCCTGTACACACATACATTACAATATTAATTTCGACAGTTACAGATATCACACACATACTTTCCTCTTAGAGTCCACACCTGAGTGTTACCACTCGCCATAGCATCATAATAGTAAACAAACATTGTAGATCAACAACCCCAGTAATCGAGTCACAGTAGCGACAACTTTTCGAGACAACTCGACATATATCGACCATCCATCGATACCCACTGGCCACATGGCATAACTTTCGCCGAGGCCATTACCCAACAGAAGAAGAAGAAGAAGAAGAATGATTGCGTTCACCACAGAGGATATCAAAGGCGTTAGCCCAACTAAAGAAAAAGAAAGCTTGTGGACCCGATCAGATATATAATGTGCACATCCAATGCACCGCCACACTACTAAACAGTGGCGATTATTCCACAGGATGTGATGACCATACTACACTTTATTCATATATTCATATTCATTTATTCCTTCAAGTCATACAATGTACAAGGTACAGAGACATAGGAAACGTCATAGAAATAACACAATAACATAAAAATAATGATGAAATATGAAATTAAAGTTATGAAATAAAAATGTAAATATACCCTAAAAAAAATGAAATATTAAAGTGAAGTTGTAAATTTTAAATGACAACATACTTAGATTTGCCCTTTAAAATATTCAATGTATTCATCAGTACTATAAAAGCTGTTATTTATAAGAAATTGTTTGACGTCTCTTTTGAACAACAAGTGAGGTAACTTGCTACTGACTACGTTTGTAATGAGGTTATAGAAAATAATTCCCTTATGGAGTATGGTTGAGTGTATATTGTTAGGAATATAACAAACAGTCTCAAGGATGTATATGCATGGGACTGTTAAAATAAGTAATTGCCGAAAATATGGTCTGCAATGAGTATCCCTTTTAGGAAGATTTCGAAGAAAGACCTACCTATTGCGATCGATACCATGTCATGACTTTTGAAAAATTCTTTCAGATCTTTACGTTTTATGCCTCCCTAAGTACGAAACCACCGCCCGTTCAAAATTTATATATATATATATATATTATAACAAAGCCCAGAAAAGAACCGTCCAGAAACTGATAGAAGAAGGACTCGGCTGGAAAGCGCTAGAATTCGAGACATCCAGGAGGGGATGGCCCTCTTATTGCTGATTGGGGCTGCGCACCGATTGGCGCAGCCTGCTACAGGCACGGCGCGGTGAGTGGACAGTGCGCGCTCGTGGGAGAGGCCGGAGGAGCTCGCGCTAGGGGTGTGCCCGCGCAACGCAGCGCACATTCCAGATTCCACGCGGGCGGAACATTCGAGACGTCGGCTCTGGAATATTCGTCGGGCCTATATATAAGGGCCGCGAGCGAGCTGAGTGAGTCAGTGAATCAGAGGAGAGAGAGTCCGTGAGTAGCAACGGCCAGAGGGAGTCAGTCCGCGAGGAGTGATGAGCCAGCCAATGGGAGAACAGTCAGTCCGTAGCAGTCAGTAACAGCGGGAGAGAGTCAGCGTCGGAGTGTAAACTGGACGGAGAGCATTGATCAGCGCGACCTCAAGTAAGGGTGACTTGAGGAGCTGAGGACCTGGACGGAGTGAACCGATCAGCGCAGCTGAGGAGCCAGTGACCGGAGGGACTAGTGTGACCGGAGGGACCCGCGAGCGGAAGACCTAGTCAACGGGGAACTAGTGACCGGAGAGAAGGGTGAACGGAGGAACTAGTGAACGGAAGAGCTGGTGAGCTGATCTGGATTGGACTGGGACAGTGATCACCGGAGAGAAGAGTGATTTGGAGAACATTCAGGAGGTTCTTACTGTATTGACCATTGTTTTCTAGGAAATAAAGGAACCTCCATCCTTCAATTATAAACTCGGTGTTCTGATTTCGAACCCCGACGAGCTCTTGTTACACTGGTGTCAGAAGTGGGATATAATTGAAGGAACGCAAGATGGAGGACATGTTAAAATCATTACTCCACGCCGTGAACGACCTGAAAGAACAAATGGACCAGCAGAACGACCGACAGACAGAGAAAATGAACCAGCTGAACGACCGACTGAGAGAGAAAATGAACCAGCTGAACGACCGACAGACAGAGAAAATGGACCAGCTGGACGACCGACTGTCAGAAATGGGCCGGCAGAACACGGAAAGGAGAGAGGTCATAAGAGGAATTATAAATGAAATTAAGAACCTGCAGTTAAGCCCTAAGGGAGAACTCGAGCAGGAAGTGAAACCGGCCAAGGAAGGATTAAATGAACCGGGCAGCGGACAGGTGGCCGTGGAAAGGGAACCAGAGAGAGAGGCCAAGGTGGAAGATAAGAAGGAGCCGGAAGAGGACCTGGCCATCATCGTACCACCAGCTACCGAAGGGGAAGATCACTCTCTGAGTGAACAGCTGGACGACGTAGACGTAGCACAGACACCGCGAGACGGCGTGGACGTAGGAGAGGCACCGCGGGACGACGTGGACGCCGGAGGGACGCCGCGCGACATGGATGAAGGACAGATACAGCGGGACGACGTGGATGTAGGCGAGACACCGCGGGACGACGTGGATGTAGAAGAGACACCGCGGGACGACGTGGACGAGGGACAGACACCGCGGGACGACGTGGACGAGGGACAGACACCGCGGGATGACGTGGACGTAGGAGAGACGCCGCGTGACGACGTGGACGGAGGACAAACACCGAGGGACGTCATGTCGGGTACGGGACCAACGTGGGAGGAGGTAGCCAGTCGCAGCGCCATCTACGAGGGCTGTGGGGCCCGGCGGGACGCCCTAGTGGTCAGGGACGGGGTCCTGAAAGGAAACTGGGAGTCTGCGGATGGGAAGATGACTGCGGAGCACCTAGTCCTTCCGAAAGCCAGAGTCCAGGAGGTGCTGGAGGAAGTCCACGCAGGAGCGACAGGTGACCGCTTGGGAGTGAATCGGATCCTCGACAAACTGCGGAGAAGGTTCTACTGGTTGTACCAATGCAGTGACGTCGAGAGGTGGCGTCAACAATACGACACCGGCGCAGCCGTGGGGCCATGAGGCAATACAACGTGGCAGGCCCAATCTTTATTACTGATGATAGAAATCGGTACCTGTTGTTGGCCATGGAGTAGTTCACCAAGTGGCCAGAAATCTACCGCATCCAACGACAGCCAAGAGGGAAGATGCCGGTAGTTCACCTGGACCGTCTGGCGGCATATCATGGGGCACTTCGGGACGAAGGCCCTTAAGGAGGGGGCAATGTAACAAAGCCCAGAAAAGAACCGTCCAGAAACTGATTGAAGGACTCGGCTGGAAAGCGCTAGAATTCGAGACATCCAGAAGGGGACGGCCTTCTTATTGCTGATTGGGACTGCGCACCGATTGGCGCAGCCTGCTACAGGCAAGGCGCGGTGAGTGGACAGTGCGCGCTCGTGGGAGAGGCCGGAGGAGGAGCTCGCGCTAGGGGTGTGCCCGCGCAACGCAGCGCACATTCCAGATTCCACGCGGGCGGAACATTCGAGACGTCGGCTCTGGAATATTCGTCGGGCCTATATATAAGGGCCGCGAGCGAGAGCTGAGTGAGTCAGTGAATCAGAGGAGAGAGAGTCCGTGAGTAGCAACGGCCAGAGGGAGTCAGTCCGCGAGGAGTGATGAGCCAGCCAATGGGAGAACAGTCGGTCCGTAGCAGTCAGTAACAGCGGGAGAGAGTCAGCGTCGGAGTGTGAACTGGACGGAGAGCACTGATCAGCGCGACCTCAAGTAAGGGTGACTTGAGGAGCTGAGGACCTGGACGGAGTGAACCGATCAGCGCAGCTGAGGACTTGGGAAGCTAAGGAGCCAGTGACAGGAGGGACCCGCGAGCGGAAGACCTAGTCAACGGGGAACTGGTGACCGGAGAGAAGGGTGAACGGAAGAGCTGAAGAGCTGGTGAGCTGATCAGGATTGGACTGGGACAGTGCTGTGACGTGGAAGTGAGCACCGGAGAGAAGAGTGATTTGGAGAACATTCAGGAGTTTTCTGACTGTATTGACCATTGTTTTCTAGGAAATAAAGGAACCTCCATCCTTCAATTATAAACTCGGTGTTCTGATTTCGAACCCCGACGAGCCCTTGATACAATATCTTTACACGCTAGCGGCCGTAATTTTGAAGATATTTGAACTAAATTTTATTATATTAAGAATAGGCCCAATAGTTCTTACAAGTTCGTTAACGAGCAAAATTGGCCGAAGGGGGTGGTCGGGGGAGGGGGTTGAAATTTTAAAACATTTATATCTCGGCCCCTATGAAGTATAGAGGGAAACTTTGTTCGAGTAAATTAGATAACTCCCTATGGAGTCTACAGTGACACCAATGTTTCGGGGGTACGAGTGGGGGTGGGGAGATGGAAGATCGAAATTTTTGAAACCGTCTTGTGGGATATCGTTGAAAAACTCTTGACGATTACTCTACAAATCAATAACTAGTTTCTCGATAGCTCTCATATAAGGCGAGATTTGGATGTTTGAAAAACAATAACACTTAAAAATATACCTCAGCCTGAAGGCCAGCCGAAAGGAATGTGTGATGACCGACTAAGGATAGTAATAGAGTTTGAAATATTAAAAATAATAGTGACATAACTTTAGAACAATAATGCATGCCCACTCAGCACACATACGTAAAATATATTTAAAAATCACGTTATCCCTAGATCTAGGTA
The DNA here is from genome assembly GCA_964059195.1 of Ectobius pallidus. Lineage (NCBI taxonomy): Eukaryota > Metazoa > Arthropoda > Insecta > Blattodea > Ectobiidae > Ectobius > Ectobius pallidus. Next base: position 1,669,818 of record CAXKWD010000012.1, read on the forward strand.
ATGTACATCACACATATTGGTTAAATAAAGTCTAAGTATAATATACGCTCAAATGTCCCACTTTTTTATGTATATCGTACGTCTATTCATGTCAATGCAGACATTTAATATATATCAATTATACGTACAATCGCATACATACTATTGATGTACAATATCTATATGTAAAAAATATGTCAAGATGATGTATCAAACGTATATTTTATATATAATTTATGTAGCCTATATAGGGCCTTTGGTTCATAAATGTACACTGCTCACATACATTTTACATATACTATCAATATATGAGATATCAATAACTAAAAATGTCATCAAGAACACATTGTGTGCTTACTATCTTGCAGTTTTTGGGACTTCTTGCTGAGGTATTTTGCAATTATTTATTGTAAGCAAAACACTGAGATCGCTCATAACACACACTGAACCAAGAATCTTCGGAACATCATCATTAACATCCATTAAACACAGCACTAGCCTTTCTACTGCCATTATGCTAATCCACTGCCCTTTAAGTCCTTCTTTTACACTTAGGAAGTACTGCATCACATCTTCCAAACAATGCAGAGCTTGTCATTCAGCATAACTTTTAAGTTCTTTTAAGCTTTCTGCAACTGCTTGGTTTAAATTTTCTTCTTCTGCATCAATTAATCTTCTGCATGATGGACCTGGTCTTGACAAGTACTCAGGCAGATTAGGAAATATTGATGGTACTGCACCAAGTTTCAGTTTAGGGCAAGTTCTAGGAAATGTTTTTATTTCACCGTTAACTACAAATGTCTCTGTTCTTATCACACTCTCTTCAGGAAAATGCTTCACACAAATAACAGGCTTGCTTACCCCTGTAAAGTCTGTAGGAATCTTTCTCATGGCCGAGTGCACCATTCTCCGGTTTTTTCAGCCGTTTCGTTACCGCGGTAAACGTAATACCGGGGTATTCTCAAAATCTCTGTGCACCATTGCTAAAATACCGCGGTTTGCTAATGCTTCGAAATATTGCGGTTACTCTGCTCCGACTCCAATTCTCGTTGATGGTTTCTTCCATGGCCGCTAGGTTCTCTCTCTCTCTCTCTGCACTTCTGCCAGTCACGGTGGCTCCTGTAGGCTATTGGTTTTCCAAATTCAATTTATTTGCTGACTTATTATTCAATAAAACGATGTTCATAAAGATAAAAGGGAATATTATATTGCGTATATATGTCCTTTGAATTCATAGTTTGAATTCAAGCACCATAGCTACTGTACCAATCGTGAAATGAGTTGGTTTTGCCTAGGCTACTACTGGTTTGGTTGAGGTGAGAAAGAAAGGTCATTTCAATCGATGTTACAGCACAATATTTGCAAAGATATGTACCATCGTTCATTCTTCAAATAGATCCCACCTGTCTGTACATTTCAATAAAAGAACATTGATGTTTTAAAGAATAATTCTCCCACGTGTGCAATCCAAGGCAAAGCAACACCACGAAATCTCTGCTCTGAGTTCGACATAGCCTCGCTTTTATTCCCGTACTAGTAGAAATTTTAGGTGCAAAATCATGTGCATAGCCATGACAGGGCTGTTATAATTATGTTCGTGTACGTGCAGGTATGATAAATTGATTACATACCGTATATACCGATACACAGGCTATATCGTGATGCATGCAGCCATTCACTTAAATTTGGCCTAGGACCACCGGTTTTCCATATTTCATTTATTTGTTGCCTTATTGTTCAGTAATAAATGTTCATAAGGATAAAATGGAATATTATATTGCGTATATATGTCGTTTGAATTCAAACTTTGAATAAATACTATACTAATCGTGGTTACGCCCACTAGCCTACTCGATGGACCTGGTTTGGTTGAGGTAAGAAAGGAAGGTCATTTCAATCGATGTTACAGCACAGTATTTGCAAAGATATGCACCATCGTTCATTCTTCAAATAGACCCCACCTGTCTCTCATTATTCTTTATGTTCAATTAGCTTTTGGCCTAGATATCGTTGCAACGTTCGAAAATCTTGGTTATGTAATTATTTTTTTTATAAACGTTGCTAAATTACAGAAAAACAGCAATAGGAAATTCCAATAACCTAACCAGATACTATAATTTAATATCACAGAAACCTGGTAAAAACTAATAATGTAAATTGAAATATAAAGGTATATTTATATAATCAAATTGCTTACTAGAACCCTAATTTCTTTTCCACAGGTAAATATCAAACTCAGAAGGAGCGTGAGGAAATGCCCAACAGAGGGAGATCGAATTCTCCAGAACAAGGCAATATAGGAGGGAGGTTAATAATGCACCATAGAAAACAGGCAAGATTTCATAATGGAGTAACAAATTTAATAAATAGTATTCAACAATTGAAGGGTTCGGCTGTAAAACATGGTAACCCACAAATTTAAAAAAATTGAGATAATCACATAGGAAGCTTAGGCTATCTGTTGTGAAACTACTGAACTGTCCAGTTAGTTGAATATGTTCATCATGGATGGAGAATGCAGTAAAATATATTACTGTAACCCACATCCATTTCATGTAAAACATGTTAACCTTCAGAAGATGGCTGCTCAGTAAGTAAGGAGGGAACTTTTCTCTACGGAAAATAATAGTTTTTTCCAGTGAATGTGAAGAAGAGGAAAGCAATGGCAGTGGCACTGAATACCAAGTTTCCCACTCTACATCATGTAGTGAAGATTTAGATGATCCAGATGATTTTGAGTAAAAAAAGATTAGTAAAATGTACAGTGAGGGTTACCATATTTTACATGAAATGATGATAATAGCCCCTGATGGCTTTTAAAGTTGTTTTTACAGGGTATTATGACACGTGGTGGGGAAAAGCAGAGTATTTTTGCATAATGCAGCTGGTAAAACACAAGAAAGTGAAAATATTCCTATTGAAGGGCCAAACAAGAACAGAAAGAGGAGAATGTCGAGTAGTGAAGAAGGAACAAAGACTCTGCTCTGGTGTTTTGTATAAAAAATATAGGGGTAGAGGAGATGAGGTTCCAGGTAGGGAACTTGGACCAGACTGAAATTGTCCAATCATCCATTAAAATGTTTTGATAAAATAGTGATGAAACACGTACAGTAATTTTTGCCAAATACTGGAAAGTAATTTTGAAAAACCTACAAAATGCATATTTATTTGGGTGTATGAAAGCTAATCCTGTTGCACGTAAATACACCAAGATCGTTAAGAGCAGAAGATCACAAACTGTGAAATATTTTGTTCGACATGAAGGGCAAAGTTTGTAAGAAAGCATTTTTGTCAATTCGCGGGCTGCAAAATAGTAGCGGAAAACAAATTGAGAAAAAAAATGGATGACCTCATTGCTTGTTTGGAGTGGATTCCTTCTTACTATGCATCATTTTACACAAATTTAGTGGTTCAGGACAATGAAGAACAAAGTAATGGAGAATCTGAATAGAGCATTAGTAATTAATTGGTTAAGTACATTGCAGCAATATAACATGTTGACACGTTTAGCCACTTCAAGTAAAACATGTTAAACCACATAAATTAGATTACACACATTTACTTTTAATTTTTTTAAGTTCTCTCTTTACCCAATACATTTCAATTAAATATGCCATTACATTCAGAAAACATTGTATTCTTATGATGTGTGTTCATATTTGGAAGAAAACTTACTAATAAATTAGAATTTTGACTTAAAAACCTATGATATCATTATCTCAGAAGTTGTTCTGTGTGGGTTACCATGTTTTACAGCCGAACCCTTCAATTCTTATAAAAGGCAGAATACCTGCACAACAGTTAATAGTAACTGAGAAAAACCAAGTTAAATATTGTATAGAATTCTAAAATAAATCTATATCACTCAAATACAGTTTCATAATTATTCTCAAAGAACCCAATTCCACCTATACTCCAAAACCAATTCCATATAATTATATATATATATCTCAGGTACGTCAAGCTAACTAATTAAACCACTAAGTAGTTCGAATTATGATAACCTTTGACCTAAACAAATATAAATGGGATAGCAGACTACAATAAGATGCTGGGCTGCTGTCTAAATATGTCAGAGAAACGCAACCAGGCAAATATGTGCATAAGCAAGGCTCAAGTGAAAATTATTCAAAAATTTGTAGGCCTAAGTCAGACGACCGGAAGGAAAAGAACATTTTAATAACAGGCAGTCAGAAAAATATAAATTCTGAGAGGGAATAATAGGCCAAGAATAAATTTAGAAAAATGTAAATAACAAGAAATACTGAAAAATGCTCCAGAACAATAGGCCTATGATAGCCTTAAATAACTTTAGGAAAAGCACAGGCGAAGGTGATCAGTATATAATAGCAGAAAATGAGAGGGCAAAGAATTAATGTAATCTAGAATATAGAGAAAGTGAATAAAAAACTAATTTACCTATACGGGTGGAAAATATGACTACGTAATTATCTAGGGGAGACAATAGAAAAACCAGAAAATATAAATAGGTCAGGAGACCAGATCTTCAAGCAAATAATTTAAATATACTAATAATATTCAAATACAGAAACTGTAAGTTAATTTGAAAGGGAAGAAATGAGAATTTGTTATATCCTAGAAAATTTTTAGGCCTAGCAAAGCTCGAATTAGACTACAGTATTAAAAATTTTAGGCCTAGCAGAGCTCGAATTGGACTACAGTATTAAACGTTTTAGGCCTACATGAACCATAATTTTACTAGCCTAATTGCTTCTTGTTTTATATAACAATGCAGAATAAAGAGTAGGAATGAAAAGGGGAATTCCGCAAAATACACTCTATTAAATTACAATCTAAGAGGTTATAAGTGATAATAAACCTCAGCCCAAAGTTTATTTTAAGATAAATGCAAAGGAGAATTAAGTTCGTTAAGGTAAATCTAACTCTTTCCCAAAATAGTGCCAAATCTATGTTATATAAACTTCAATTTCAATTTCAATTACTTGTTAAAAATATAATACAAGTGACTGAAAAGAATTTGTATTAAACTTAGTAAAGCTAGGCATCACAAAATCTGCATATAGACAGTAAGCTATTTATGGTCAAAGAATTATCTAACATGGCTACCTTGCTTTACACAGGAAACGCCCATTAAATATACAATGAAGACAACGCACCTACCTCAAATTTCTATCTAGAATATTCTTGCACATAGTAAGGTACCTAATAAATACAACATCTAATTTGATTCCACGCCTGGATGAAAGACAAGTTATAAGAGGTCATAATATTAATCTACAGAAGTAGGCGTTGCCACACCTAACGGGACGAAATATGACCCGTACGACAATAAGCTTTACGCAACCCAGATATAAGTTAGCATAGTGCATATCTTACAACATCTTTCTGGACACATAGTTAACTCCGCTGATACAAGATACAAATCTGAGTACATAATACGGCTACTTTCATTCTAAATTCAAATATTGGGTTGTCTATTCAAAAACTGCTATTTTAACATTATAATAATAGCTAGTACTTGACACTGGCAAATTTTTAGTCTTGTAAGTTATTACCTCTCTCTTAATGCAATCTGAAAAAGTGCTGAAGGCACAAATATGAATTTAACATTACGCCATAGTAAAGAATATCGCTACTCACATGCGGAAACCCAGGGAAAATCTCCACGGCAGCTCCTCGCAACTACACTCTTAAACACCCTCAGCAGTTCTGAGAAACCAGCCGATGGAGCGAGATACCCGGGCTCCCCACGAGAGCGCGACACCGTACTAGTGACGAAACAGCAAAGAACTTAGAAGGAAAAGAGAGGTAATTTATAATTCCACATTACATCGTAAATATGATACATTACGCCGATCTCCATCTTGGAAAGAAAACAGCTGTATTCTCATTTTACAGCTCCTTCACGGCCGGTTTGCATCTTACCGCGGTAAAAGTCGAAACCGAGCACGGTGCAACGAAAGTATGACTTTACCGGGGTAAACTAAGTAACTTTACCGCGGTATTCTGAATACCGAGGTTCGTGCACTCGGCCATAAGCCACGTCTTCTTAAGTTCTTCGTCTTTTGGTAAAGAAAATGTACTAACACTTTCATGTTGTGACTTGTAGTTACTTTTACAGCCAGCAACACTACAGCACCTAGGCATTGTGAATTCCTGAAACAATGAAGAAATACTTTAGCAGCGTTATCGTAAATTATTATGATCAGAGCTAATTACCACAGCATCTGTATTATAAATCAGTTTGCAAGTCGTTGAGGTTATGATAGGCCTATTTATGTATGTGAAACAAATCTTGCACAGGGACTTACCAGCATGGGCGTACGGTGAAATTTTGTTCGGGAGGGGTTCAACGTAAAGTCGTTTCACATCTATGTCCTTGCCCACATTGTAACTTAATCCTTTTTTAAAATAACTAAATAGTTGAATTGTGATCATGATCAATAATACACTATCATTAATATGCAACACAGTCTCTGAAACTATATTTCTTGAGGTTTCTGTTCATTTCCTGTTTAAACTAGAGTCTATAAATAAAAAACTTTCTTTTGAAAAATTATCATAATACTGTAAGGTATATAGGGAACGATTTTAAAGTCATCTAAAAATTCACCGGTGTAAAAGTCCCAGTCATTCCGATTACGTCAAGATGATTTTGTGATGAGCTGCTGATTAGTGTTGACTTTACGAACAGGTTGATGGATTTCGGCGGGAGTATTCCAGTTGTATAACAATTGTTGTATCAAGGATTTGCTAGACGTGGAAATTATGATATATGATGGGCAAGGAACTAATAACTGAGTGCTGACATTCTTATAAATCATGTTTTGAACACATTAAAATAACCTCTGCTGTAATTTCGAGTTATTTGTAAAATGACATTAATTAATAGATTTTTATAAAGAATATATTTTTCCTTCTTTTCTCGTCTTGAAAAAGAAATAAATTCATCACTTTCATTTTTAAATGACTCATACTTGATGAAAAGCAGTTCATAGTTTTTGCATGAAAATAAACTCACTTTATTTACGAATGAATAAAGAAATTTTTAATATCTAAGGCCTATAATACAAAAGGATGTAACAAAAAATTTAGAGATTCGAAGAAGAATAACGGGTGGGAAGATAATTATAGGAATGCTAATTCAATCTTATGGAGTAAAAATATTTTACATATAACTAAAAAATTAATACATCAGGCATTATTCCAAAGTACAACATTATAGGGCGCTGAAACTTGGACCGTAAGAAGACAACAAGAAAACAATTAATGGTATTAAAAATTTATTTTTGGAGACGTTCAGCACGAAAATCCAGGAAAGAAAAAAATTCGGAATAATAGAATAAGGGAAATAATGCAAGTTGAAAAGAATATCTTGGAAATTGTAGAAGAAAGATGCTTCAGATGATATGGACATGTACTCAGAATGACAGAGGATACAACACTCAAGAAAATTTTGGATTGGAAAGTAGAAGGAAAAAGAAGAAGAGGGAAGCCCAAAGATGCTGGATGGATGGGGAGAAAAGGAGTATGGAGAGAAGAAGGTTAAGTGAAGAAGATGCTATGGACAGGGGCTTATGGAGGCAGAAGATTGCTGTGGGATGAAGAAAACCCATTATAGTGTGGAATATTCCTGAATTAAAAGCATTATTAGACATTCAAATGTTTCAAATCCGGTGGCAAATATGTTGAATAATAGCTGAATGCTTGCTGTATCTGTTGGAATATATAATATCTCCAAGAAGTTGTGTTTTGTTTCTGTAAACGGCCCCAGGGAAACTTACTTTATGGACGCGCCTCATACCAATACAGAATAACGAGAAGGCAGTAACATGTAGCAAGTAGCGCCTTTATCCCTTGAGTAGACTACACGCAGTACACCGCTGCAGGAGAAGTGGTCGGTCTAACTCATTAGGGGTACATTGATCGCCTGGCTTGCTTCAGGGAAATACAGATTACTGTAATGATTCTACAGATGTTCGAGTAAAACCAGTTCACTATGCTTTTCAACACTGCAGACGGCCTCAAGGTTTTCTTGCTCAAGGGCAATGTTGAGCACATGGGCGTAAGGTGAAATTTTGTTCGGGAGAGGTTCAATGTAAAGTCGTCTCAACTCCATGTCCATGCGCACATTGTGAATTATTACTTTTTTTAATTACTAAACAGTTGTATTGTGATAATTAATACACTGTAATAAATTAATATGCAGCTCAGTCTTTGTTTTTCTTGAGATTTCTATTCATTTCTCGTTTAAGCTAGAGTCTATAAATAAAAACTTTCTCTTGAAAAATTATCATAATACTGTATGGTGCATAGGGCACGTTTTTAAAGTCATCTGTAAATCCACCGGTGGAAAGGCCGATTAATGTCGATTACTTCATGATAATTTTGGGATGAGCTCGTGATTACTGTTGGCTTTACAATCAGGTTGATGGATTTTGGCGGGAATATTCGAGTTGTCGATTGACAGATTCCAAAGGGATTTTTGTTTACTAGTAATACATCACTGTTATTAAGCTGAAAAACTATCAACACCACGAGGTTTTGAAATTTGAATCTTAAATAAATTACGATAAATCTTAAATAATGCTTTGATATGTACGAAATTGTAAAATATGTAACAACCGAAATAGATTTTTTTTTTAATTTCGTTCCATGATTTATAATCATCAAAATATTGCGTATATTTCGGGAGGGGTTTCAACCCCCTGAACCCCCCCTTACCGTACGGCCATGCTTACCAGTACTGTTTTCTGTGTAAATGTTTTTCTTCTGCCTCATTTAATCTTCTACATGAAGGACCAGGTCTTCACAAAAATAGGCTCAGTGGGGATATACAAACAGTTTAACAACCGGTTCTCATCAGGGTATTTGATGTTGATTCAAAATAGCCCAATCTGCTATTTTAATTTTTGTCTTTTCATACTCATACTAAAGTTACTCAGCTTCCTTAAAACATAACCTTACACAACAAAAGAAGACCACAGTCCGTTTTATAATCGAACATCGAAAGAAAAGCGAGCGAGTGTCGAGACGATCGGCCGTGCGCAAATAAGAGTCTGCCAACTTAACCGCACGCCCGCTACCTATGATGGTAGTCCACCGCTAGCGAACATAAATGGCGTGTTTTGGTTCTAGCAAATTCATATATGTATTATCAGTTTATCACTGTTGTGGATTGGCGTGAATCTGATCTTGGAAAAAGGCAATCACTCATTGTGAAGCTACCGGTTCGGAGAACCTACAAGATATTTAACAACCGGTTCTCGCGAACCAGCTGAACATCATTACTGGGTAGGCCTAAATTAGGAAATGTATTCTAGGCTATTACACATCACTGCACGTTGCATAATATTTCGTCAGCTTTAAATACATACACATGTACATTTATTCTTCGTTTCTATGCTATATACATAGGGAGTAGTTGCAACAGAACAGTGCAATTCTCTCCACACACAATTTCTTGTTAATAAAACACTATAAAAGAGAAACTTAGAGCCTACACAAACACCACTTATATGTAGCCAACAGATACAACCATCAGCAGATCTGCATTGCTGACGTCACAGACAAGATGGCCGCCAGTCATAAAAATAGTCCTACTGAATGTACGGATGTAATCATTTTAAACCATTTTTTAAATTAATTTCTGATTAGCGTGAGTAAATTCCGGGGTCCACATTTCCTGTTATTGAGAAAATTGAATTTAAAGTTTCAGAAGGTCTCTGTAATTAAGTGTTTGACAAAACGTTAAAAGTTTTCATGAATTATTTTTCACTGACTATTTATGGAGAATATGTGGGTATTGAGTTTCGGTTAACCTTATTAGGACTTAACAGAACTACTATTTAAACCAAAAAAATGTGAGATATGTGGACTTATCTCAGTATGCACGACTGTGTTTTGGACTTACCTCTTAGTTGAATGTTATTTAATGGGACTGTTTTAAAATAAATATTATATTGTAAGTGGTTTGAACAATACACTTTTACGTATTTATTGTCACAGGACCATACTACAGATGTTCTGTTTATTAAATGTCTGGTGGAAAAGTTGTTGATGAACATGACAGCCTTATGCTAAGTATTTAATAACAAATTATTTTGTACCACTGTTAAGAAGTAGGTACCGATAATACGCAATAAATGTAAAAAGGTAAAGTGATCCCTATACAGGCCATGGAGGCCCAGAGGGTTCCAGAAGGTTGAGGCTCCCAGATTTTGGACATTCGGAACATGAAGGCCTTACGCACCGGCCGCCTTTACCCCCAGGATTGCTCCTGGTACTCATTTCTGTTAGAGGCTGAGTCGACCCCAGGGCCATAATGCCACCAGAAGGATTAGGCCAATTGAAAAATATCAATGACCTCATCGGGAATCGAACCCGCGACCTTCCGATTTGTAGCGCAGCGCTTCAAACACTACGCTAGGCATACCCCAGCGCAATAAATGTACATTACAATTTTGTTTCTTGTTAATGTTGGCAGTGTAGGTTGAATTAATGTTCACATGCGCATTTATTCCTGCTGTTATTTTTAATAACAACAAACTCGAATAAAAATAACAAGTCACGTAACATGTGGACGATTTTTGCTAACAAGGCACATTAAAGAAAGTTGACATCATAAATAGCTCACTGACTTGTGCCAGATTAATAACAACACAGAAACAGATGCACTGCAAATCGGTGAAAACATATTGTTAAGGAAGACATAAGGATCACTGTATTACCTGAATCTTCATTCCTGTTGTATTTGGATGAAACATCACATTGTCTTTGTATGATTTCAAGCATTTTTTCCCCTCTTGATGCCATTTTCGCTTCAATTTCACTGACTTCCCCTCAGTATCACTCACTTCTCTTACCACAACAATCAACTACTGCCACGAGAATAAAACGCGGGTTATTAGCAAGCAGTATCGCCAATATTGTGAAAATATAACACAATAACAAAAGAGATACGTCAAAATAAAATTTACCTTTAGGAAAATATACAGTTGGGCAAAGAGGGTTAAGTCATTTCTACAGACCTTATCTCGTAATAAAAACTAGAATCCTTTGCGACCCCCCTTCCGTGTAAAGAGTGTTAAGTCCCATCAGAGTGACTTAACACACTTTACCCGCACAACATCTCTTTTCAGACGAATAAACCCATGAGGCACACGTCCATAACTGCCGTGTTTTTTTTTTAATATGACTAAGTGGACTTAACACAAATGTAGAGAACATTTTTATCTAGAAGCCTGTGGACATATCTCAATTTTTGAGAATAGTGGACTTAACTCTCTTTGCCCGCGCACCCCGGAATTGTATTGCGTTCCCTTAATTTAACCAAATCGATTTACTAGAGTAAAACACAATAAACCGGTGTTTACAATGTCCAATTCTAGACGTAAAATTTACGTATAGTTGGTACGTTATTTTGATATTACAAGTGAACAATCAAATCGATTTTGTTTTATATTTAATCCTGCTTATGTAACAGTAACTTTAATTTTGATATATTATGAATATAAAGCAGGATTAAATTACAACAGTTTTTATACAAGTATATATTGGACATAAAATATACGTATAATTTACGTTTGGACTTTAACCAAACGTAAGATATATATGTAGCTCTAAAATATACGTATATTATACATATCGTGCTGCGTGGGTGGCAAAATTAAAAAATAATACAGTAAAATATAATATCAATTTAAAACATAATAAACAACTCTCTTTTTATAAAAAAGATTCCAGAATTATTTATATTTCATATGGTGCATTGTACACTTTGATATTGCTGTGATAAAATAATTCTCAGTAAAAAGGAGTTTAATATGCAAGTGTTGTCCGCAAAGAACATTGGGAGTACTGTTCGGTTATGTTGATACCTTGAGTTTGATAGAGTTATCATAGGTAATCCCACGAGAGTTGACGAGTTTATCGATAGATTTGCGACTGCGCAGCAGTTGGATTTATTAAGACTGTTCCATGAATAAAATGTAACGGATTATATAAATAATAATTACTTTCGTACTTTGTAGTATAAAAACAATACTAACAGTTGTGAGATCACGGCATACTGTGAATCAACCATCCATGAATCGATTCGAGCAACCGTGGTGTAATCAGTGGTACCAATATTGCATATGAATGAAGGTGGAATTGCGCACAAATGTGCAGAATTTCGTGAGTGAGACGGTTCTCTTCTTGCACCACAAGGCGTGATATCTTTCACATTCTGCCTCACACAGCAGGCACACGCATCCCTCAGTTGGCTGGTGGTAGGTTCTAGTCATACACAGCTTATGGTGAAACCCATGAGTTGCAAATCGTGTGACTGTGTGCCTCAGTTCGTAAGCTGCGCTCATCCACTCCTTAGATATCATTGCCGTGGTGATGTAGAAGTCACTCCAGATTAGGGTGGCCATTTCTAAAATGTCAGAAAGGAGGACACACTTCTTCGGTAATCTAGCATAGTATAAAACTTCGGGCATGGACGGCTGGACAGCAGATATTACATGGTATATCCCTGACTAATTTTACGTAATAAGTGCATTTATATAAAATAAATTATAGTACGCTATCATCGTATGGACAAGCGTGCCATCCTTAGGAATAGATTCAGATTTTTCCGCGACACCAACTAAACAAATGATGCCAACCTTAGGATTGGCAGAAACATACGGGAAAATACAAATTTTATTAATATGCTTTAACGATCCATCAGAGTCTCGAAAAGGGGGACAAATCAACGTCCGGCATAAAGCCGCGCCGGATGGAGGACTACTTAGCAAAAAGCCTTACAGTCCGGCCAAAAGCCGGATGTCTGGCCACCCTACTCCAGATCTTTTGTTTCTTGCAATTGAGTTCTTGTAGTACCTCCTCGTATGCGGTTGTGTTGGGTAGCATTAGCTGTAGTCGTAGGTTCTCTATGTAAAAGGTCTCTCTTGTAAGTTCATAGGTAAGAGAGCGTGAATTTTGATAGACATAGTATCTTCTTTAGGAATGTTGCCTTTACTCTTTCGATGTCTCTTAGATTTTGTGTGTTGAGTTTCTCCCAAATGTTTTCCAGGCCGTAAGTAATGACAGGTGTAATTTTTAATTTAAATAGCTTAAGTGCTGCTGCTAATGATAACTGACCAGTATTTTGGATGTCTTGCATTGCTCTGATTGCACATACTATTTTCTCTTTTATGTGTAGGGTATAAGTGTTGCCTGAGGTCTGAAAAGTTATTCCTAAATACTTGAAATGATTGGTGTAATGTAGTGGTACTCCATTCAGGAGTATACTGTCCCCTCTTGCTATCTTCCCTCCTTTCCTGAATTGCATTACCATCGTTTTCTGCTCGTTTATATGTAGCTCGTTTTTGTGGGCCCATTGTGCAAGTCTGTCCAGTGTGTCTTGTAGATCTTGCCGAGAAGTTGACGTTAAAACCATGTCGTCTGCATATATGTAGAGGTGGACATTGTCAGTGTGTAAGATGTCGGTTATGTCAGCTGTGGCTATATTGAATAATAATGGCCTGAGAGGGTCACCTTTTAGGACGCCGTTCGTTTGTTCTATATGTTCAGATATAGCTATACTGTCGTCTATTTCTATTTGGTTTCTGTGTAGTATGTTCTTGATTATCTTCGTTAGGTAGTGATGTCTCCCTATCATTTCTTCTAGTTTGGACACCAGCATCTCTCTGTTTATCAGGTCGAATGCCTTCGTGTAGTCAATAAAAACTGTAAAGAGCTTACCTTTCGGGTGTCGGAGGGCATCTGCAATGTCGTCCTGCAGACATGTCAGTGCTTGTATAGTCGACCTGCCACTTCTGAAGGCAAACTGCAGTTCTGGAATTTGGTCATCCACTAGCGCTGTGAGTCGTGTGGTGAGGATTTTCGTGAAGATTTTGTACAGTGTGCTCTGGAGGGCTATTCCACTGTATGAGTTAGGGTCTTCCGTATTGCCTTTACATATATATGACATAGTTAACTTCATTCAGGTAAGCAAATAGCAGAAAATTAAAAGCACACAAACTGGCTTGCACTGAATTATTTCATGAGAATATACAGAGACAATAATCATGAATGGTTCATGAATGCTTATATAACAATTTCTATTATTTAAATTTTCAAACAACTTATGTTATATAAAATAATCTGTTTTCGTGCCGCTTAGTGGCAGCAGTGACTATTAATCACTGCACACTGATACTCGCGTCTCCAGTAACGAGCAGACGGTTTTATCGCGAAAAACACCCTCCTCTCGATTTCTAGAAGAATATTGCAAGATAAACGGCCGTGATTGGTCTATATCCGTGGAATTGCTAAATGTTATTGGTCAATATCAAACACTCGGTGTATGAATTGAATAGTCACAGTAATGGCACTCTTTAAGAATTATTATAATATAATTCATTTTGTCTTGTTTAGCGACTTTGCTAATTTTATTCATTGCTGATCTTGCACGTGGCCTCCCAGAATATTATATCCTTTTATTGTTGTCAAAACAAATTATTGTAGGCTCTTCCTCTTTAGCAAATTCAGTTCTTATTATTGCGAGCAAAATAAGAGGGAAATAAGAGGGAAACAGATCGAACGGAGAACAACGTGACACTCTCAGAGGACCAAGTGCAGAAGGAGCAAGATAAACAAGAGTGGAGGACCGTAGGCACGAAACGGTCGACAGGTCAGATCAGAGCAGCACAACCAAGCATGGAACGACGGGATAATTCTCAGACAGGAGTGGCGACCACAACCAAGGGCAGACTGCGAGCCGCGGAAATCCTGTCATGGCTGTACGTAGGCATGCTGGATGAGAATATAACGGCAGAAGATGTTACCGACTACGTAAGAGATAACAGTGGCTGTGAAGCGAAAGCATGCATCGAACTCCGAACCAGGAACCGCAACAAGGCGTTCCGCCTAGGCGTAACCTCAGAGCAGTACGAGAGGTTAAACAACGAGGCTTTCTGGCCAAAGGGTGTAATCTTTCGGCAATTTCGATTTCGACAGCCATATTAAGAAATCAATTGAGGACATGCAGTGTTTACTGTGGAATGTGGAGGGACTGAAATCTGCGATAAGTATGATGACTACGAATACATTTTAGGAATACGATTTAGTGATACTTACGGAAACATTTTTATTATCAGACTGGTACTCGCCGAACTCGTATGCAATTCATGTGCTGGCATCACATGGTGAAAGAGGCAGACCGAGAGGAGGAATCACATGTCTACTAACCTTCTAGGATGTCCCCATTCAAGCTCGTTCATAGCACCGACAACGCACTAGTGTTGAAGACGGCATTTTGTAATATTTTGGGTGTGTATTTCCAACCAGAATGGACATCTTATGAAATAATCGACGCTCTGAGCACTGTCATGGCAGACCTAGACAACAACGAACCTCTGATTTTAGCAGGGGACTTAAACTGCCAAACAGATGTAGTGAATGGGAAAGCCACAGCTGTCCTTGAATACTTAGAAGCAGAGGGCCTAACATTGCTGAACGACAAAAACGCCAAGACATATATAGGACCAAACGGCAGTATCACCATAGATCTTTTTCTAATTAATGAAAAATTAAAAGCATCGACTCCCAAACTGCTTAAAGACACAGTCCTACGGAAACACCTCCCAGTTGAGGTAGAGCTGAGCACGGAGTTTAACATCACAAAGAACCGCCCCCACTCCACTAAGATGTCGAGGAGAGTCATCCCAGGAGCGCTGAGCCAGGCAGACCATGAGACAATAAAGGAACTCGTCGCAAATGGTGACTTGAACGAGGCAACGTCAAGACTTGAACGGACTATGCACGGTTTGACACCACCCGTTAAAGAGATAAACAGGAGAGCAAAACCATGGTTCAACCAGGAATGGTACCATGCCCGACGAGCGGCCTTAGAAGCCTTACACACAGCCATGGAAAACCCGAGCCCACAGCATCTACAAACTTACGCCAGCGAAAGGAAAAATTATAAAGAACTAATAAGGGATGCCAAAAACAAACACCAGGAAGAAGAAGAAGCGCGACTGATTGAAGAGGCAGAGCAGAACCCATACAGAGCGCTGAACCCGAAGCAACCCAAGTTTCCGCGAAATATCCCATTGGAAGTATGGGAGAACCACCTGAGCGCCGTCCTCCAAGAACGAGAGACTCGCCCCACAATCGAACATACCCAGGATTTAGAGGCTATAGGAGATCTAGAATTGTTCAGTGAGGAGGAAGTTGAGTCAGCAGTGAAGGCATTAAAGAATAAGAAGGCGTGCGGACCCGATCTAATATACAACGAACATCTAAAAGGCATGCTGCACGTCTTAAGGGGCACAATAAAGAACCTATTTAATGAATGCCTGAAGCAAGGCAATATACCGAACAGTTGGAGAAAATCAACCGTTAAGATGCTGTACAAAGGGAAGGGGAATACAAGGTATCCTAATGCATATAGGGGGATCGCCCTAGAATGTACAATGTTCAAAGTGCTGACTAAAATTATGAGTGTGCGACTGAGCAATCTGGTAGACGGACAACTCCCCGAAATACAGTTCGGTTTTAGGAGGGACAGATCAACGATACAGGCCATCCAATGTTTACAGGCGGAAATAATAGACGCCCTGGAAGAACCGAAAGGAAAACTCCATGCTGTTTTCATAGATTTTTCCAAAGCATTCGATACTATCAATAAATCGATGCTCATTTCGAAATTAGAACACCTGATAGGGGAGAATCACCTCTGACGGCTTATCAGAAGTATAATGGCTTCCAACGTCATTGAAATCAACGACGGTATCGACAGATCGAACCTGATCGAGCAAACAAATGGAGTCCTGCAGGGGGACCCACTCAGTCCCCTTCTCTTTATAATAGCGAAAGCGGACGTAGCCAGCATAGAGATCTCTGAGAACATTAGAATGCTGATCTATGCAGACGATATTGTGATGGTCTCACGATGCCAGGAAGACCTCCAAACTGCTCTGGGCCTCCTTGTCAAGTGGGCGGACGAAAACGAACTCCGAATAAACGAGGAGAAAACAGTATCTATGAGTTTCAGAAGAGGAGGCCGTAAAGCTGAGTTCCATATACGGCATAAGCCCCTAGCAGCAGTGTCGAGCTGCAGGTACCTCGGAGTTACTTTTCAGACGACGGGCACCACATTCACACAGCATGTGACAGAATGCATAAACGCAGCAATAAGATCCATGAACGACATCAAACAAATACGAAACTTATCTTTGCCCACGGCCTTGAAACTGATCAACCACAAAGTCACGCCTGTCATAACATATGGACTAGAAGTCGTTTGGTCCTATCTAAAGAAAAAACATCTGGAGCAGATTGAGAAAGTGAAAGCTATCTTCATCAAGCAAGTTCTGTGCCTATCGAAGTTTACATGCTCTAGATTGGTGTATGAGCTAGCGAGAGAGCCATTCTTCATAGAGGAAATAAGATTACAGTTGCTACTACCATCGTCCCCGCCTTATGTAGACCTTCTCCAAGAGCTTCGGTCAAAGAAAAGAGACATCTGGTGGGAGTTCTACTCGACAGATGCCATGACTACAGGCGAATGGAAACGTGGAGGCTATGAGCTGCGTCACATAGTGGTTAGATTTGCGGTGCACGGCTTCCATCACAAGTTGTGTACCATTCAGAGATTTCACGAACCCGGTTCAGACTGCAGATGTAGTCGATGTAGCAAACTCTGTGATAAGTACCATGCCATGTTCTGTGGGTCCAGAAGCAAATCGCTGAAACAATTCTGTCTACAAGACTAAATGCAAAGGGAAAGATATTAATGCACATTGTGCGATATTCTATTTTCATTCATTATTGCGGGTTTGTCATCCAAAGGCTAAAAAAGAAGAGTGCTGCAGAGCGACAATAAATTCAACCAAAAGCACTTCGAAATCGAATCGAAGGCCTGTAGCCTGCCCAAATGGAATATTTCAATTTAGAATTGTACGAATAATTTTCTTTTTTACTACGAATATACTGTTTAAGGCCCGGTTGCATAAAAGCTCCAGATATCTTCTACACAGCTAATGGTTCTATACATATTATAGACTCGATAAACACCTTCCCATTTCCGAAAGCGAATACGCTCAGTCACTGCCTTCTAAATCTTACAAGCCATGCTACTTGAAATCTGGCAACACAGGAGGTAGTCCTATCTGTGGTGGTCTGTGGGAAGCATTTGAATACTTTTTACTGCAGATAATTTTCTTCATCACAAATACTGACTTTATTTAGGCCAAATCAGTAGGCCTATATTACATAGCCTATACTTGTGATGTGCATAATAACGTAACGTGCGGTGACTCCACATATCTGAAGGAATTCGTAGTTTTCAGTGTCTCCTCATTATACGTTATGATGTCGAGTTTTTTCTTATTTTATTGGTAATAACCTCACTTATCCTGTTAGGCCTACGAGCTCTGTTATTTGACCCACAACAGAGTCATATTTTATTAAGCTACTTCACTTCTCTGGGTCATTTTGTACCACCACTGAACTAGTTTTCTCAGGTACCCACGCAGCACGATATGCATAATATACGTATATTTTAGAGCTACATATATATCTTACGATTGGTCAAAGTAAAAACGTAAATTATACGTATATTTTATGTCCAATATATACATGTATAAAAACTGTTGTAATTTAATCCTGCTTTATATTTATAATATATCAAAATTAAAGTTACTGTTACATAAGTAAGATTAAATATAAAATAAAATCGATTTGATTGATCATTTGCAACATCAAAATTACGTACCAACTATACGTAAATTTTACGTCTAGAATTGGACATTGTAAACACCGGTTTATTGTGTCTTACTCTAGTAAATCGATTTGGTTAAATTAAGGGAACGCAATAAAATTTACTCACGCTAATCAGAAATTAATTTAAAAAATGGTTTAAAATGATTACATCCGTACATTCAGTAGGACTATTTTTTATGACTGGCGGCCATCTTGTCTGTGACGTCAGCAATGTAGATCTGCTGATTCAAGGTTGTATTTTGTTGGCTGTTGGTGGTTGTGTATAAGTTTCTCTTTTATAGTGTTTTATTAACAAGAAATTGTGTGTGGAGAGAATTGCACTGTTCTGTTGCAACTACTCCCTATGTATATAACATAGAAACGAAGAATAAATGTACATGTGTGTGTATTGAAAGCTGACGAAATATTATGCAACGTGCAGTGATCTGTAGGGTAATACCCTAGGATACATTTCCTAATGTAGGCCTACCTGAATGTTTGTGAAGACCTGGTCCTTCATGTAGAAGATTAAATGAGGCAGAAGAAAAACATTTACACATAAAACAGACTGGTAAGTCCCTGTGCAAGATTTGTTTCACATACATAAATTGGCCTATCATAACCTCAACTACTTGCAAACTGATTTATAATACAGATGCTGTTGTAATTAGCTCTGATCATAATAATTTACGATAACGCTGCTAAAGTATTTCTTAATTATTTCAGGAATTCACAATGCCTAGGTGCTGTAGTGTTGCTGGCTGTAAAAGTAACTACAAGTCACAACATGAAAGTGTTAGTACATTTTCTTTACCAAAAGACGAAGAACTTAAGAAGACATGGCATAGAAAGATTCCTACAGACTTTACAGGGGTAAGCAAGCCTGTTATTTGTGTGAAGTATTTTCCTGAAGAGAGTGTGACAAGAACAGAGACATTTGTAGTTAACGGTGAAATAAAAACATTTCCTAGAACTTGCCCTAAACTGAAACTTGGTGCAGTACCATCAATATTTCCTAATCTGCCTGAGTACTTGTCAAGACCAGGTCCATCATGCAGAAGATTAATTGATGCATAAGAAGAAAATTTAAACCAAGCAGTTGCAGAAAGCTTAAAAGAACTTAAAAGTTATGCTAAATGACAAGCTCTGCATTGTTTGGAAGATGTGATGCAGTACTTCCTAAGTGTAACAGAAGGACTTAAAGGGCAGTGGATTAGCATAATGGCAGTAGAAAGGCTAGTGCTGTGCTTAATGGATGTTAATGATGATGTACCGAAGATTCTTGGTTCAGTGTGTATTATGAGCGATCTCAGTGTTTTGCTTACAATAAATAATTGCAAAATACCTCAGCAAGAAGTCCCAAAAAACTGCAAGATAGTAAGCACAAAAAGTGTTCTTGATGACATTTTTAGTTATTGATATCTCATGTATTGATAGTATATGTAAAATGTATGTGAGCAGTGTACATTTATGAACCAAAGGCCCTATATAGGCTACATAAATTATATATATATATAAAATATACGTTTGATAGATCATCTTGACATATTTTTTACGTATAGATATTGTACATCAATAGTGTAAGTGTAAGTGTTTATTACAATAATTAACTTTTTTACAAATTCCAATGCAAACAGTCGCATGGGTCCGCATGGACCGTACATGCTTACGCAAAAACACACAAAAAAAAGAACAAATAATATAAATACAAAATAACACAAACAAACTATATCTATTCCTCACCCTCCACACCCGCTCTCCAATTCGTCGCTTTTTCTAACCTGAGCTGTCTCGCCTTCATTAAAAACTTCCCAATGCCTTCCTCAATGTTTTTTCCCGTCAGTAACTCCAAACATTTCCGTTGATCCCTATTTGATTCCATAAAAGATAATGGTAAATATTTTCCCCTCCAATTTTCCAAACCTTCACAATTCGCAAAAATATGAAACCATGATTCTTCCCCCTTACATAATGGACAAACTCTCATTCCGTTTTCATCTGTGATCTTAATCATTCTCCACGCACCGAGTTTAATCCAAGCGAGGCCTAGTTTACTGACTTTAGATCCTTTTCTTATGTATTGCTCCTTCCCCCACTCCAATTTTAACCGCGATTGTAATTCAAGTGAAACCATAGTCTGACATTGTGCATTTGTCTGTTGTCTATCAATATCCTTCAAACGGTTCTTAACCTTCCTCCACACACTTCTCCTATTTCCCTGTCCATCCATCCAAACGTATCCCATCCCAATTGTTTCTAATCCCTTTCTTAATTTGGAAGCCCATGTATGCGATTGTTCGTATAATTGATATATATTAAATGTCTGTATTGACATGAATAGACGTACGATATACATCAAAAAGTGGGACATTTGAGCGTATATTATACGTAGATTTTATTTAACCAATATGTGTGATATACATTACCTAGATCTATGGATAACGCAATTTTTACATATATTTTACGTATGTGTGCTGAGTGGGTAGGCTATAATATAACCTAGAACACTGATATCTATCTTCTTGTCCCATGCACTTTGTGGAAGACTGTGCCCATGACTGTCACTGAAAAGAATAACTTTGCCTGATTCCTTGGAAGCACTCGGCTTTCCGTTATTTGCTGTCTAAAAATTATCCATTCGTTATCCTTGGCTCCAGTGGTGAACTGTGTTGATTCGCCAGGTTAAGGTTTGAATCCCGTTCATTGGCTTCACCAAACTGTAGGAAAACGCTGAATCGATTTTCTAGTAGTAATATTGGGAGAATAGGAGATTGCATATACTACGATTTGGCGTCTACCAGATTGAGATGGGTCTTGCAAGGCAGTAGAACATCGCCATTTTAAAATAACACTCTACTACTGGACTTCGATCCGGGTGGAAGCTATTGTACTTCCACTCGATTTTTATATAATTCATGTTGGGTAGTTACCCAACCTGAATAAAGTAATTATTTAAAACTAGAATCAATAAGTATTCGTGTGATTGTATGTAATAGCTTAATTACAGCTATTACCGCCTATAAATTCAGTGACACAGTAAGTACATTGGTCGACGAAAATCACTAAGTATAATTACGCCAAGACGGGTAATTATTATATCACTTGTTCTACGTAAGAAGAGGGTAGTAACAGATAAAGATTGCGACAAATTTCTACAACCTAGACGTCCCAATAAACTATTCACCACGACTAGAGAATTAAGCAGTTAATTGGACTTATAATTGATTAGATAAATAAATCATATCATACCAGTTTTTAAACTCAGTCATATCATTTATAGACTAATAATAATAGCCATTCACCAACCCATAGATCCCTGAAGAACTGAAAGAGTAATCTTGTAGCTCGCTGACTCCGGCGCTGGTTCGAAAGAAGGACTACATACCGTAAGTACTGTATAAAAACACATTCCACTTCTTTCAGTAAGAACCCAACTGTTATATAAGTAGCATACCCAACATAAAAGGGGTAACGAACTGCTGCAAATTATAACATCCAAAAATCCAAAATTTAATAAATAATAAAAAATTAAAAAATCAAAAAATAAACAATGCAAAGATCGAAAATTTAAAAAAATCCTAAATTAAAAATTCAAAGATCCAAAATTAAAAAGTTCAAAATCCAAAATTTGAAAAGTCCAAAAACCTATATTAAAAAATCCAGTAATGCAAAATTGAAAAAATCCAATAATAAAAAATTGAAAAATAAAAAAAATAAAATAAAGTTTTACTTCTGTCGCGTGGCGTTCCACGCACTCTTTTTTTAATAATAATACGAGTACTTAACAAGTGGTTGATTATGAATCTATTTTATTCTATTGACAAGTTTGTAGAACCGCAATTGGTCCACATTTAGAATTTTTTACTACTTTAACATTTGGTTTGAAGAAAGTTCTTGATTGTCTTTTTACTTTATTATTTTAACATATTTGGTTTTATGAATTTTCGTTATTTTGAAATTTTTTTTACTACATTTGGTTTTATGTTGTACTTTACTATTATTATATTATTTAGTTTTATATAATTCCTTGATTTTTATAATGTATTTATTTTGATGTTGGTGATAATGGATTGATACGAAGTTCCGTATTATATTTTTATATTGCATGTATTTGTTATATTTATGACATGGCCTATTGTACTCGATGAAGGCCTAATGGCTGTAATAAATTATTATTATTATTGTTATTATTATTATTACTGTTTTTGAAGAATAAGGATTTAAGCTGGAATTCTTGGCACAGGAAGGGATAACGTGGTTAGTGTGTGTGTTTCCGTAGTGAACTATCTTGATACATTTTAATTCTACTATTTTAGGAAGAAGAATAAAAGAGTTGTTTTCAGCTTTTACTCTTTATTATATCATATGGATAGTTGCACATAGCTATGCTCAATTTCTCATCTTGACTCCTCCTTATTTCTCCTTACTTCTTGCCGAAATACTGAAATAAAAGAACATGCAACGTGAATAAATACACAGATGTAGTAGATCTTTTCACTGGATACCCAGGTGGCTTCAAAGGAATAAAACATTAAGTCGGTGTTTCTTTATGTTAATTGATCTGACTAAGTCGGTCTTGGTTTACGCTTTCCAAAACAAAACCAACGTTGCAATATTCTCTCGTTATCATTCAGCTCTTCCCTTGCTTTAATCCATTCACACGGGCTATTGTTTACTGTAACTAGATCGTGTAACCCCGCGTTTCGCTCTTTGCACACTACTCGATTAAAAGTCGGACGGGCAATTTTCTTTAGTCGACTGATAAAAGAGAATGAAACCTTTCACATTGAACGGTTACGACACGGGCACGATTTTTAGTCGTGTTGCAGTCGTCCAGTGCCACTGGAGCCAGACGACTCTCGTGTCGTCTCTCTGCTCAGTGGCTTATGTAATCAAAATACACGCTTTTATACTAGACGATTTCAATCGTCCGACAGCTGTCTCCATTGCGCGATGCTTGGTTAAGTTTGTGTGATTTGTTGGCTATTTACGAACCTTAAACATTTATAATTTTTATTGGTAGTTTATTAATCATTTTAGGCCTAGTATATCAAAACTGTTTAATAATTTTGCAAGTATTTGAAAAGGCACATATAATCTTTTACTGTTTCTAGTATTGTAAGTATGTACATCCTTCCTGCAATAATAATCCTGTAATCTGTTTTTATTGTAGACAATAACATGATATATGTATAAGTTAATTACTGTTATGTACCCAAACCTAATAAATAATGGCTTACAGTGTTCTAGTTTTTCTGAATCTGTAATAATCCTATCAACTTTCTTTTGTAACACGAGAATATACTGAGTTTAATTTTATAGTAGTTCCTCGTAAATATATTTAGCATTTTATCTTTCATGTTTGTTTATTTAGGGTGCTTTAGTAAAACAAATCATGAAAAAATTAAGAGTGTTTAAAATGTAATAGAAATTCAGCAGTACAATTTATTATTACGCTTCAATGGCATGTTAATTAAAACACCAGCAATAAGAAAGCAGTGTTCAAACACTTACCTTAAAGTCATAGCCAGCATTTCAAAAGGTTTTATACAATTTGTGAATTGCGTGTTTTGCCGTTGAAGAACATTCTTCAGTTTCCCGTGCAATTCATCAAAGGAGCCAAGTGACATACGAAAATAGTTTTAAAAAAAAACTTTCGATCATCATTTCTCAGGTCTTCAAGGCGATTGCGGCTTTGTCTTTTCCGACGACGATAAAACATCCATAATGCAATGATTAGTTCACGATCCATAATAACAACATTACCAGGCTTTACTTTCAACACAACTGGTAAAAATAAAATCGTAGAGTGAAAAGCAACCCGACAAGATTTAAAGTCGTCCGGGCGAAAAATTGTCGTGTGCACAGAGCGTTTCACTCCACGCGGAGTAGACAAGTAGTTGTCACAACCGTCGCAGGGCATTCTTAGATCTTGATTGGCTGAGGTAACTAGTAGATTGGTGCGGTAAAATAAAGAGCACGGGTGAGCTGTCGGCAAAATGTTCCTCCTAACAAAAGGAAGCCGCCTGGATATCTATGTGACAACCGTCCAAGCTGGTACAGCTGTTCAACTTACTTTTCCTCGTTGAGCTGAAGCAACAGCCAGCATCTGTAATCACAAATTAATGATTGAGTGCTTGTAGCCTATTCTAGTAAAAATTAAGTTTACAAAAACTATCACTGTTAACGAGATAACAATGTCAATTTCATTTTCTATTGCGTCTACCCATACGAGGTCTATAGGTCCTTAGGTAGCACAAGTTGAATTTTCAACTATAAATACACGTTTCGAAGTGCCCCGGATCCAGAAATATCACTTTCAGAAACATGACTATGTGTGTATTTAAACAACGAAAAATCGTATGAGAACAAAATGTTATATTTGGGATAAGTATCTTCTGGTGACGTGACACGACTTTCTCTTACTTTTAATGCCATTTTACGTGAAGGAATTTTGTTTTTCGCGATTTTCTCGAAAACTGCTCTTAGATTTTGTTTAAATTTTGTACCAAGAGTTAAAACTTTCATTTGAAAAGTGTTATCGCAATATTCTGTGTAGTAGAATTTTAGATAGTTTAATTTAGATAGTTATAATTTAAACAGTCACTGTTTGTAGAAACTTAGTCTTGGCTGGTAAACAATAAAGCTTTGCATCAGGTTGAAACAACTGAACACGCGGTCTTTCAGGGCCTCTTATTCCATATCAGATGTGAGGTGCGAAAGGTGTAAGTTAGTGCCCTAAAGAAGGTTAATCAGATGTTATGTGGGTTGTGTATTCTTTGGGGATATTCTCTTCATTTTTACAACAATTTGCATGGTCTACATAATATATTATTGTAGGCGTTAGTGCCAGACCTGTTTCACGGCAGATTTTTAAAAATCTTGTCACATATATTCTACACTAAATAAGATAATTGAATATTAAGAATTTTCCTTTTAAAAATGGCGGCTCGTATAGGTATTTAAAGCTCTGAATTCAAACATTATTGTTTCCCCAAAAGATCCTGAATGTGCACATAATGTTATTAAACCGATACAATTTATTAAAAGATCAAGCAGTTTTGACTTTAACATTTTTCTTAGCAACGGTATTAAAAAAAAAAAATAAAAAAAAAAATAATAATAATAATATGCTTAGTAAAAATCATTTGAAGGGCCCAACAACTTTTTACAAGTTATTTGTAAGATTTATAGTTCATAGCACAGCTGCATTTTTCTATTTCATTTGTTGTTTACGGATAGTTCTACGGATAGTTTTTATTTTTTAGAAAGTTGAGACTTTTGAAATCGGAAAAAATAACGTGAGACACTTATTGTTATGCTCCTAAAACCCACCTACTGCATTATTATTTACAACACCAGAGCAAGCAAATTATATGTGCAACCAGCTGACATTGGAATATGTAGAAAGTGGGGATTGAAAATAAATTCAATTAAAGCAGAATATTTTGCAAATGACATATACGATCTATACTTTCATGGAGAGAAAATTCAGAAAGTGGAAATCTATCGTTACCTTGGTTAAATAGTAGAAAAGAATGGAACCTCAAACGTGAAAATAAAGGAAAGGATAAGTGACGGGAAGAAGGTAATAGCATACTCATTATGGTAATAGGTATGCTCAATTCAAACTAAGAGCTAATAAACTCCATACTACACGCATTAAGTTATATGGAGCTGAAACATGGAAAATGAATAAGAGACATGTGAAAAACTTAACAGCAGTATAGATGGACTTCTTGGAGTAGATCGACTAGAAATTCACGAGGTGAAAGAATAGCCTACAGCAGCGTTTCTCAACCTATAGCGCAGATGGTCCGCAGACATAATTAAAAAATATCATCAAGCAAGTGGAAAGTAAAGAAGTAAAAATTGTTCACATATTTCGTTATAATGACCTATAATTAATACCTCAAATATTAAGAATATAGACCTTCTTTTAAAAATGGGATGTAAAATTAGGGGTCCGTAAAATTTTTTAGACATTTTAGAGGTCCTCGGGTTCAAACAGGTTGAGAAACGCTGGCCTACAGAATGCTACGATTCGACGAATCATGGAAACAGAATAAACAGTAGGCGCAGAAAGGAGATTTATATATGTACATGTCAGAAGAATGGAAAGCCAAGCTGCTAAATAGGCCTAAATCACAGAATCACTTCCTCTTCCAGTCTGTGCTGCCATCTAGACTTTAGTTAATTGTTCAAAGTTAATAGTGCATCAAAAATAATACTCTGCTAATTTTGATACAATGAACAACGTAAAATAAGAGGTTACTTATTGAGAAAGATCATATAAAGTATATAGGCCTACCGTACTTTTTGAAACTAGAGAAATAAGACTTTCATGAGACAGAACTAATTGTGGCCAGGGAAACCCGACCATAAGTCGGTAAAAACGTTTCTGTATAAAATTACAGCCTGAAATATTTAGAACTATTGCTAATGCAGAACAAAGGAAACTGGATGAACTTGCTTTTAATTTCAAAGTTTAATGCGAAGATTAGTTACTTACCATCAGCTGTGCAAGGAGAAGTGTAGCGACGACCAAGACTTTCATGTTGAATGCTTTGATTGGAATAACAGCGATACACCCGTGTGGTACTTTTATACGATATAGTGAATGTGTTATCTGAAAATTACACTTTGCTTATATGCATGCAATTATACGGTAGATAGTGCAACTATATGCACTTTAGAAGAAGAATCAATTATATCCCTTGTGGCCAAGTTGGGATCTCTAAAAATCTAGTAAAATCGGTTTTCTGAGAAGATGTCATAAACAAGGCAGGGAAGTTAGTGATCTATTAAAAGACTAAATGAGACCTAAATAGGTCTATAGGCTAAATCGCGATTTCCGCACACCAATAGAAAAAAGCTGTCAGGGTGTAAAAAGTCGATTTTTAGATTTTGACGCCATCTGTAAGCTCATGAAATACTTAGAAAAAAAAGTGTGCGTGGAACGCCACGCGACAGAAGTAAAACTTGTTTTAATTTTAATTTTTTCAATTTTTTATATTGGATTTTTTCAATTTTGCATTATTGGACTTTTTAATATTGGGTTTTTGGACTTTTTAAATTTTGGATCTTTGAATATTTAATATCAGATTTTTTAAATTTTGGATCTTTGAATTTTT
This sequence comes from Ectobius pallidus, assembly GCA_964059195.1. NCBI lineage: Eukaryota > Metazoa > Arthropoda > Insecta > Blattodea > Ectobiidae > Ectobius > Ectobius pallidus. The sequence continues at coordinate 1,697,654 of CAXKWD010000012.1, forward strand.
AATTTTTGGAATTTTTTAATTTTAGATTTTATTATTTATTAAATTTTGGATTGTTAATTATTAATTTTGTTCTTTTAAATTTTGTAAATTTGGATTTTTAAATTTTGGATTTTTAATTTTTTGAATGGTAGATCTTTTTATTTTTCAAATTTTGGAAATTGAACTTTTTAATTTTGGAATTTATTATTTTTAATTTTAATGTTTTTTTTAATTTTGGATCTTTAAATTTTTTTATTTTTTTGGATTTCTTAATTTTGAATTTTTAGATGTTTTAATTTTGGAATTTTTAATTTTTTAATATTGGATCTTTGAATTTTTTAATTTTGGATTTTTAAAATTTTGATTCTTTGAATTTTTTATTTTTTGGATTTCTTAATTTTGCATTTTAATTTTTAAATTTTGGATTTTTTAATTTTGATATTTTTAATTTTTTAATTTTTTAATTTTGGATTTTTAAATTTTGGATTGTTTATTTTTTATTTTTTTATTTCTTATTTTTTAAATTTTGGATTTTTGGACTTTGTAATTTTATATCTTTAATTTTTTAATTTTGGAATTTTGGATTTTTTAAATTTTGGATCTTTGATTTTTTTATTGTTTGGATTTTTTAAGCGCGGTAATGAACCTCCGGGTTCCATAAAATAGATAATATACCTTTAAATTGCTTAGGAATTTTTATGGCCATTGAGCAAGTAAGTATTATTATTATTATTATTAATATTATTTTTATATTTCATCACTTGTTTGTGAGTTCTTCTGTTGCATCGGCGTTTTTCGCAAGATGCAGCATTATATTGGTACATTGAGAAATGCTCTGACTATGGATGTTGTGCCTAGAATCTCCGTTCTCCACGACTGGATCTGGCTTATAGTCATGGTATGGTTATTATTATTATTATTATTATTATTATTATTATTATTATTATTATTATTTTATTATTATTATTATGAGTATTAGTATTATTATTACTACTAAAAACTAAACTAAACTCCGTGGCGCTACATCCCCGAAGGGACAAGGCGTACCATCCGACCGCTGCGTCAGGCAGACGGCAGGTTTGGGGGGCATGTGGTCAGCATGCCGACACCCACGGCCGTTAATGGTGGTTTTCATGACCGGAGCCGCTACTTCTCTATCAAGTAGCTCCTCAATTTGATTCACGAGGCTGAGTGCACCCCTACCAGATCTCCCAACCTCAGTAAAATCCGAGGAGGTACCGGGGATCGAACCCGGACCGACGGATCCGAAGTCAGCGACGCCAACCACAAGACCAGCCGGCGGTCCCAGGTCCTCATACTAGGTCTGAAAAATTTCCTTTGATTACTCCTAATAATTGATTTGAATGAGAATAATATAGGAGAAAAATTCCTCCGATACTGGGACTTGAACCCAGGACCTTTGGCTATTCGCGCCAATGCTCTACCAACTGAGCTAAGCCGGAGTTCAATTCACAGCGCCAGATGGAACCTCTCTCCTATGACTGATTGCCCTAATGGTCTACCTCACAGACAGACAAGTTATGTCATATGCAATACCCTGAACACGAGCCAAATAGCAGGGGAAAATTTTTAATTTGGTTCCCCGAGTAGAAATTAATAAGCATTTTGTGTGATTTCAGGAAATGGATCTCCAGACTAGAAGTCACCATGCATTAAGCCTACACTAAATAAAATTTGGTCCTGTTGCTAAATCACTAAAGTCAAGCTATTCTGCCAAGGTTTTTTGCGGTTTTCCAAGGCCTTGCAACGACTGTTGGAATAGTTCCCTTGCAAAAGACGGGCCGCAACCCGCATAATAACTTTCTCTTTCTTTCTTTCTTTCTTTCTCTTTCGTAGTTTCACCTCTCCCTTATAGGGACCTTTATGCGGCCCTCTGACCCTCTGACCGCGTAAGATAAAATTTTAGAGCAAGAAATTGGATATACAAAATTACAATAGACTGTCTTTTCGGCAACAACAATAGAATGGAACATGCTAGCCACCCCTACTTTACTACTATGACACCACCTCCAAATCATACTCAAAATTATGGGGCAAATGGGCTTTGCCTAGGGACCCATTGCCTACTACATGGTAGTGGGCATAAAAGAGGAAGGAGCCACGTATCAAAAGTACGTTGCAGATATTCTCAATTTGATTGATTTGAGCGTTACACTACTTTCGTGACGGTTTTAGCGTTACACAAGTTCTCGATTTACCCCTACCGTGAGAAAAGAAGTTTTACTTCAATAAAAGTAGCATAAAACTCACCTGGCCTATTTACAGAAGATGTTGAAAATGTTTACCACAGAATACCTCGTCGTATCTATTTCATTCTGTATAATATTCATTGAAATTGTATATGAATTGAGATTATCAGATGCTATAAACACTATACCAATAGAAAACATATGCGTCTGAAAGGATGTAAGGAGAAATACCAACCTTTGCCTGGGTGGCGCATTTATATCCAGAGATGCGGAAAGACCTGTTATTGTGTGACAGACTTTGATAATGAAATTCAGTATTGTAAAACTAATGTTTAAAACATTGAGAAATTTAGAAAATCAATAGCCATATATTATACTTTTCGAAAATGAAGTTTCTAAGGTCATATGAGGGCCGTCCAACAAGTAAGTTTCCCTGAGGCCGTTTTCAGAAACAAAACACAATTTCAAGGAAATAGTTATTGCAACAGTTGTGATGGACTTCTTCGGGTGACTGCAAATTTCCTACACCCAGTTTACTCTCTCTTTCTTTTAACCATTTACTAAGTTTAATAATATTGATGAAAATTTATATTAAGGGCGCCATCATCAATACTCTTCTCTCTTCTTTTTATTTTGCATCAGCCCAGTCACAAATTAAATTATAGATACACAGGCTATGTACCTACAGGCCTCTCGGCTAGCTTTTTTTTTATTTTAACAGTGGAGATGGGAATGGATTCGGCTCTGTCCTTTTATTATTATGTAACTTAGCCCAAAAATCAGTGACTCTCAAACCATTACAAGGATAGGGGTCAAAAATCTAAACTTCACGATAATTTACTTTGCATAACAATAACCATAATTTATTTAATATTTTTTTTCTGTTTTCTTTTTTTCAACAATAACAATCTGATTTACAATAAATTACATTTACTCTTGGGTTTTCCCCTTTTTAACAACTACTCATCCTTAAAATCTTCAGATCATCAGATCCGAACAACATTAACCATTCAACACTTTTATTGGAAAGATTAGTATTCAGTTCCTATCTACCAGGTTAGTAGCCCAGTTTAACTGTATGAATGTGTTCCTTGTTATACAAGACAAATTCTTAATTAATTACTTTAATCTCTTTCCTTTCTTTATTTCCAGGTGTCTACTAGAACGTCTCACTTTACCCTTATACTTTACTACTAACTTGCGTAATCTTTTCCATTTGCAATTTCAAAACATTTCAATATATATGTTATACTTTCTTCCGAATGAATAAAGATTTTCAATTCATAATTCAGTCATTGACTTGACCTATCATACTCAATGATTCCACCTATTTCTCCTATACCAGTCCACTAGTCATTGTAGTCTATGAAGAATTGTACTCAAAGATAAATAGGAAAGACAATGTTATGAAGAAAGAAACGGAAGTTTAGGCCTATACCCACAGAGTGACTGGGGTGATAGACCACCGATACAGGGCGGCGTCTAGATCTTGAGTTACAAACAATCTGACTCCCCTCCTGCAACCGGGAAAATATTAATGGGCCGCAAACAAAAATACAATTTTGACAATCGATGTCAGAGGTCCCTGACACTCTCTCTCCTAGAGGCACGTGGGGCCGTTGTTCGCCTCCAACACCGATGACTTTCACAATTTCTCATAAATCTTTTTATGCTAAATTTACATTTACTTTATTTGGGACACTTCCGGCGCTCCCTCACCTCACCCTTGTTCTCTTTTTTTCTTTTGGAGTAATTTCTAGTACGTGCTACTGAAACCACTTATCATCTATTACCAATTACCAATTCTCCTCTTTCTACCCTAACCAGTCTAACCTAACCAGTTATTATTTATTATATTTTATCTCCTTTCCATTAAGCAGAGTTCCTTTTTAATTTATACCATTGCTCTAGTTTACCTCCTTTATGTTACTCGGGTTTCCATACTTTTCAGGTTACTACTCTACTCCATGGGCACCCAATTTTCTTGTTTCTAAATTCCCTAGAATTCTAACTGAAACTAATTCACGCCCCAGGTCAGTAACTCTCTCTTTATAACCCTTGAGTGAACTTCTGCTTCTATCCTAACATGTAAATCTTCCAATGGTATGCGCCTAATGTACTGTTACTCATAGGCCCTCTTCTGCCTCTCAATATTCACCTTCTTATCCCCCTCTACCATATTCCATACAATTCCTGCTCTTCGATAAATCTCTTAAAAAAACAACTCAACATTACAGGCCAGCATGAAATCCACTTATAGATAATCACCTGTCACCTGAACGAAACCCAAGTAGGAGAGGCCCTCGTAAGCAATACTAGGTAAGCCCCTATTACCCTTCTTCCTTACTCCCCTCGCGTCCTGTCTTATAAAAAAAAAAACAAAGTTTGTATGAGCATCACCAATTGCCCCGAGCTATGTATTCATTCGTGGGACAATCACCCATAGAAACCCAAAGTATAGAGATTTATCTTTACTATTCAACGGTTTCTCTCCTGACTGATCTTTTTGTAATTAACTTAGACCAGAAATGGAAACTGATTGGATTACTGTATTTTATTACCTCATCCTAGACTAATCACATCTATATTTCTAACCCTACTCCTTATCTTTCATTACGGCGTCTAGTCGCCACACATTTCTTAGAAACCGGCTTTAAATAACAATGCCTCAAAATCTTTTCCACTTCCCAAAACAAACAAAAAATGTTTATGTGATTATACTCAACGGGTGATGACCAACTTATCCTCTGATCCTGAGTTGTTTCCATCCACTTTCTGATGTCCACATCTTCCTTTATTCCAGACTAAGCAGTCGTGACCCACTCTTCTTTCCACAGCTGATGTTCGCTGTAGCGGTCTCTCGTACCGGCTGACGTGATGTGTTCTTCCAACTAACGACTATCTCCATATAGTCGCGTCAGTGAAATTCCCCTTCAGAATTTCATTAGATGAAAGTCTGACAAACCATCATGCCAGGGCGCCTCCACCGCTGTCACACATTCCAATCTCGTCTCCTCACCTCCTTCTCTTCAACCTTTCTCTCTCGTAGTCAGAGACGTACTCACTAACCGTTTTTCAGGTTCCACTCCTCTCCCGTCGATTCGCCGTCCACGCATGCGCACTTCTCCTTTTTCTGTAATTCAAATAAATTCAGGGCAGTATCGATAATCATGAAAACGTTCAATATCGATTAGTTGCGGTCCCCCAACCCTTCCTTTGTTTAGGAATGGTTTTCTACCGTCTATTTGGCACGCAGCTATTTGCTTCATTACACAGTGTTCAGCTATTATTCAACATATTCGCCACCGGAATTGAATCATTTGTCATATTATGGGACCAACTTTTGAACACCTGTGTCGTAGAAGTCTGCCGCCTAAGGTTTGAGCCACTGTGTGAGAACCACCTTCGCCTCTTTATCAATCTTTGTCATTTCATGGCGAGTAGAAAAACATGGAAGTCACTGGGGTCCGGGCTTTAGGGTGGACGTTTAATCACCTTCCAGCCGAACTTCTGTAGGAGATTTGCTAGGAGGTGTTTAAACATCCACTGTATAGCCCGGACCTCGCTCCCAGTGATCTCCATCTTTTCCTACACCTCAAGAAATGTTGTCCTTCGAGATCTTTCTTCAGCTGCCGAAAAAAGATGAAAGTCACTCGGCACGGGAAAGAGTTTTTGAAATCCATCGTTACAGGGGATGAAATGTGGATTCGTTACAACTCAGAATCAAAAGAACAATCCAAACAATGGAAGCACACAAATTTCCAGAACAAACTCAAGATCTGGCTTCCAAACCAACGAAGAATTTCAAAACACTTCAAAATGTCAAATTTCAAAACACTTCTCAATACGCTGGGGGCAAGCTTCTATGAAGAGGGTATTGGAAAGTTGGTACCACGCTACGACAAATGTTTCAATCGGAACGAAACTAAGTACAGAAGTAGCTAGAAGGTTTTGATTTTCACTGTGGTTTTCATTTTATGCCCCATCGGAGGTTTAAAAAAATAGCTCTTGTATTAAGGGTAGAGATAGTTATGCGTTTCACATGGAACTTTCTTTTTTAACAATTTATGGAAAACAGGAGAAGAAAAGTTAGTTCGTTTTTGCCTCCAGCTTTTTCCGTAAACTTTCAAATTTTCCAGTATGCATATCGTGGTATGTCGAAACACAGATAGTGAAGCTACTATGTAGTTAATGACACATATTTAATGTGACACCTTGACAGTAATGTGCATGTTTCTTGGACATTTGTTTTCTACAAAGATACAATTTACGAAACAAGGCTTTGTTGAAATGTCGTAGTGTTATCAGAGCATGACGCGTTCCGTGCAGTCGTTATCCTTCACTATCGCCACCTCTCCCACACGACATCGTTCAAATCTAAATTACTCATTTATTTGCATAACCTTCATTTGTGTATTTACTTTTATTTTACTTTCTAACAATGATGTCAATAAGTATATATTTTCATCCTTGTTTTAAAAAGATTCCCCACAGTTTATTCCCTCCATTTCCGTAATGCAGGTTCTATCTTTATTTTTAATGTCTTATTGTAAGAAGACATAGTTTTTAATTACAGGTTATAAAACCGGGATTTTTATATTACTTTATTACAATTTGTACCACCACAAACCCGTTATGCTAAACACTTAAAGCAGGCCTTTCCAACTGAAATCAATTACTAATAACACATTTTTGAACACATAAATAAACACAACATTTATTCTCTATATATATTGTGTTCGCTTTTGTGTACATTTAGAATTTAAGTCGATTGTTTTGCCGCAACTAATTTACCAATATTGGGTACAATCGATTCGATAAGGAAAATTCTAAGTATGGCCTCTAAGGCAACGTCAGACAGAAAAATCCTGGTCCTACTTTTATTTAATTTCATAATTGAAAACATCTTTTCGCATGCATAAGTTGTACCGAACACCGGCGTAAATTTTAAGGCAAGTTTGGGAAATTCCTGCGGATGGAATTCCTTTGTAAAATGAAAGTAAACTGTCGGTGTAGTGGTAGTACCTGTCCTTTTATCAGCTCTGTTTGCAAACAGGACAAATATTTCAAGTTGAGTGCAATATCATTAATTTCTTTGAATGGGCATTGAATTCATCGTGAAAATTCTGTAACTTCTCCAAGGTTTTCGTAAATAGACAAATTTAATTATTTTAATGAAGGAAAATTGTCAAAATGTCCGACTTTAAGCTGATCTATAAATAATAAATTATGCATTTTGAAAGCCTTAATTCTGTCACACATGGTGCTAATTAACTAATTTCTCCCTTGCAACTAGCCTAAATATTTAAATCATTTAAATAAGACGTTATATCCGCTAAGAAAGCGAATTCAACTACCCATTGTTCTGTCTCTGACGCACCGGCCGCTACATGGGAAAGGAGAGCACCGGGCTGCTGTTGGGTGCCGGGATGGTGCGCCCCAGCGCAGAGTGCTCGAGTTAGAAAGGCCTGTTTTGAGTAACGATAGAAATAACACTTTACGGAAACCAATTATCCTAATTAATTTTGTCTAATTTAAGCCTAGAGCCCACTGATGATTTCATTGATGTTTGATTATAGTAGTACTAGCTTAAAAGGCCCGGTGTTGCCCGGGTTTTGTATTTTGTAATTCTAAATTAACTGTCGATTTTCAAATTCTAGGCACTTATATACGTACTAAAAATCTGAAATGAAGAAGAACGACTTATCACACTCAAGCTATTCCCTCAGAAAACGCTTGATAGACCCTATAGCTTTTTATGGCTCATAGAGGATGTAGAATTTTGCATCCCATCGCTTCTACACACCTAGTCTGGTTGGGGTTCAAATAAGAAGAAAGAGAAACTCCTATAACATAAAATTGTATTGTCTTTGCGGAATATTTTATCTCTCACTTTCATGTTACCGTACAACCGTTTCGGGGATGAAATTAAAAAGTAATTCAATATCACTTTCATATTTCCCTCCCCAAAAACCTGCGATATAATAATATACATACCTCATATGGTATTTTATATATCCAGGATAGAGAAAGTTATGCAACTGCATTATTTTCAATACGTATTTACAGCAAAGAGTAATATCGATAGCTTCTATAATTTGTCAAAGTCCCTTATCATTTATTTCCAAACCTACCTAACACCAATGCCAACAATACACTGTTGTCATGTGAACTGTGATTTGGATTTGATAATTATGTCTAAAAAGGGATTAAGTATTCTCAAAAACATTTGATTTTTGGCATTTAAAATCAAAATTTGTCAAAATCCTTTCTTAATGAGCACTTACATTATCAAACGAAGGCACTATAAAAATTCCACGTCTCTACCTATTATAGTTTAGGCTCTACGTTGATTCTCTGTCAGTCAGTCAATCAGTCAGGACAAAGCCTCTTACATATATTACTAGCATGTGCCCGCGGCTTCGCCCGCGATAATTATTTCAAAACTTAAAAACTAAGAGCATACTAGTTCAATCGTTATATTTATTAACACCTAAATCACGTGGACTACATACCACGATTAGATAGCGTCGCCTGGTAAAAGTGACCTCAGATTCCAGTTCCTTGGTCCACAAAACCCCTGTATAGTGAGCTTCGTCGAAATAAAACAATGTTTGACCATATTAGGGCTTACAACATTCAAGCGATCGCGAAAGTTTTTTTTTTTTTTTCCAAGGTATGACAAAATTAGCCAAAGCCAAACTTCCATTTAATTTAATTCCAAACCCACCTGAAACCCACTGGCAACAATATGTTTTAATGTCAAATGTGAATTGGATTCGATAATATTGTGTAAAAAAGGGATTAAGTATTATCAAAAACATTTGGTTTTTGGCATTTAAAATCAGAATTTTTCAAAATCCTTTCTTAGTGAGCACCTACATTATGAAACGAAGGTACTGTCAAAATTCCAAGTCTCTACCTGTTATAGTTTAGGCAGTACGTTGATCCCTGTCAATCAGTCAGTCAGGTCAAAGCATCTTATATATATATATATACAGTGCCTAACAAAAGTTTTAAGACCACTAGCTTATTTCACATAAAGAATTCCCGTCCTTATACTTTTGTTACTGATATTTCTGTGATATTTTTAAAAATAAGTTGGTCCCTCACGCATCTTTTAAGGTAAATGCTGAACATTTAGTTTTCGAATTACGAATTTTAATTAAAATGTTGTCGTTGAAAAAAATCAAGCATTCCAAATTGTAGATTAATTTTTAGACGCCAAACCATCATGGTATTGATTTTTTTCCAGAGCCGTATAAAGTCTATCAACGTTTTGGCACAATAAAAAAAATACCCAAAATTTTACAACTTTTTTCCATAGTTTTTGAAAATTAAAAACAGTCCACCAAATAATGAAAGATGTTCCCTCAAAGCTACCTTTGTCTTCGACCGAGCTATCGTGACAAAAGAAGCAGCTCTCAGTAGTTCAGTTTTCACTCAACAGATGGGACATCAGATTTTGTTTGTTTCTGCATCTGTTAGGTGTCCGTGGAAGCAGGAAGTTTTGATTTCCAAACAAAGATATAATGAAAAAAATAAGTGTCAGGAGCATTAAAGTGGCAGATTATTGGTATGCACAAGTGCAATAAAACTCATCGTTGAATCCCACAGTAAATTTGTGGAACGTCATCAGCCTCCGCCATGATCATGAACTGCCCCAAGAATGCCGGAAATTGATCCTGAGCATGCGGAAACGTGTTCGAATGTGTTTGAAACATAAAGGAGGCCCTATTGATTACTAGAGAAACTAAGTTCTCTGTGTGTGTGTTGTTTATTATTATTATTTCTTAAACATGATTTTACATTTTTGAACAAAATGGCATTATGTTAGTTAAAAGTGAGTGGATATGCCTAACATTTTAGAAACCTGCATGAAACTCTCAGTGGTGTTAGAAAACAATCTCTTGTATGCGTTAAAGTGATTTTCTTTTGTAAAAATTATTCCATTGCATTTTTTATTTAAAAATTTTCATAACGTCAACACGGTCTTAAACTTTTGATAGGCACTGTAAATAGAGATCAGCCTTATATAAAGTTTAACTATATATTCCATTACACTGACTATATGCCAAAATTTAAGGAAGTAAAATATGACTAACACACGACTAGAATATAGATTTTACATTCACTTATTTCCGGAAATACAGGAAATACTGAATACTTAGACAACTTATCTTTAGAAAAAATCATTTTTGTAAGTGATTTCAGCAACTTCTGCTTTTTTGTGTATTATACACCCGAGGAATAAATATGCTTTCAAGAACATTTTGCTGGATCAGCTTCTTATCAGCGTTGTTAGAACATTGCTCATAATTAGGGGCGGATTTCTATGACGTCATATTTTTCCCCTTTTGCATTATTTCAGGTTTCCGACTAATTTAAACCAGATTCCAAGTATCCTGGTGAAAATGGAACGGCTTTTATTGTGCATATAATTGCATTTTAGGAAATTTTCAACTACTGTAGCATATTAAGTATGAATATGCATATTTAGGTCATATTTTTGCATGTGCATATTAAAGAAATTTTGAAGTTTCTTATCATATTTTGTAAATTTTGCATTATACTGATACTTTATGAGAATTTACAGATATTTTAAATAATTAACATTATATTTTAATAAAATGAATTGTTATGAAACTTAAAAAAATATACATAATGTGTAAGTGGTAAAGTCATATTTTAAATTTTATTGGTCATATATGAATGTATTTTTCGGTCATAAATGCATGCATATATCCTATTTTTTTAGGTCAAATAAATCCGCCCCTTACTCATAATAAACTTTCGCATTTTCGTTTCAAATGCGGTGAAACATCAAATACGTATTGATGCGTTAATTCATTTCACGTGTAGCGATTCTTTGGTGCACATTATACCGACATCCATCAGATTACACATGTCGTTGGTATTCCTCGTAGTGTGCATTAGAAATCCTGTTCTCTGCGCTTCTCACAGGATCTTCACGTAACCTGGCCATCACATAGCTCAGGATGTGACTGGCATATAATATTATAACAGCTCGTATCAAAACAAACCGACAATAATAATAAGAAGAAAAAATAAAACCACCATGTCAGCCCCAATAAACGCAATAATATAGTTATAGTGCATAGCAATAATAATAAATAGGTATCTTTGCCAATTGATATTCTTTCTTCCTCGAATAAGGATGTAACCACCATGGTGGAAAGAACTTAAGCCTGTTTGGTATATTAATGAGTAAGGATTATGAATAGAGACAGGCAAAATATGAAATTTCATATTCTAAAATAAGGCTGCTAGCACTCTGAAAACTCGGATCTTTACGAATCACGAAGTTTAGATGGCAATGCACGCAAGAAAAAAGTTCATATTTCATAATATTTTGGTAAAATTTTCATATTCCGTGAAAATCTTCATAAAGCTTCATATTTTGTATGATTTTGTATGAATCAAAATATTTATTTAGTTTTTCCTTCAAAACCCAGATGGGGTCCGCGAAATTTTAATTTTTTTCAAGGGGTCCGCGGACTGAAAAGTTTGGGAACCACTGGCCTACACCATTCCGTTGTAATAATAGCCTACTTCCATTATGATCGGGAATGGAATTTCTACATATTGAGTGGAGGTAGTCACATTTTTTTTTGCATTCCGAAAGCTAACATTGACAGTAAGGGGTAGGGGATGTTTACAGTTAGAGAAACCAGCTCACTAGCAGGGAAGAGCGAAGCTCACTAAACACTGCATCAGTTTTGGACTGGCATTTGTCATTCGTGGTCATTTGGACGATGTGAAGTTGACGACATGCCTAAATCTGGAATGCGCGATTCGGTGACAGAGTTCAACTGTTTTAAAACAGATGGAACGATTGTTATGTGCACATTTTGTAACAAAAGTGTAAGTATGGAATATAGTGCTTTTTATTATCTGTGTAATACTATCTAAAGACAAATTTGTACTAACATTCAAATTATTTTTACCCTACATTTGATATCTTTATTCTGAACGAATGGCTGACTGAATCATTTTCTTACTAATTTATTTTTTAATACAGGTATCTGCAAACACAAAGTTTCAGCTGAAACAACACACAAATAGCATTCAACATAAAAAAATGAAAATAAAAAACACACTCATAGTTCAGACGTTTCTGGCGACAACAGCTGCTGTTTCTGCGACCGGTACAGATACTTTTAGCGAGGAACTTTGCGAGGCTTTTGTTGGTGCAAATATCCCGCTAAATAAAATTGAGAACCCGAAATTGAAGGCCTTTTTGGAGAAGTATTGTAAAAGAGAAATTCCAAGTGAAAGGACCCTCAGACGAAGGATCAACACGTTGTACAACAAGGTACGTGGGCTATGTGTAGTAGTGGGTAAGAGAATTTGAATAAAACTATCTTAAATTTTTACTTCCTCTGCCCGTACCATAGGTACTATAGGTAGAGGAAGTATTGTTTTCGACCCCAAAATTCGAAGTTGAGTTTTTAGCATATATACACGTTTCAAGGCCCCCTGAATCCAAAAATACTATTTTTGGAAACATGTCTGTGTGTCTGTGTGTCTGTGTGGAAAATCTGTGAACAAGCTAGCTCCAAAACGGAAAATCGTATGAAAACAAAATTTCGTATTTGGGTCAGGTACCTTCTGAAGATGTGAGGATAAGATTGCGACTATTTTCTCTTATTTTTAAGGGGACTTTACATGAAGAAATTTTCGTTTTTCGCGATTTTCTCGAAAACGGCTCTAACGATTTTCTTTAAATTTTGCACATAGGTTGCTTATACTAAGAGCTAAAACTTTTATTTGAAACATTTTTTCGAGAAAATTCTCTGAGGGTAGTTACAAGCCACCCACTGTTCACCCACTGTTTGTAGAAAGTTTGTCTTACGTGATGAACAACTGAATTCGCGCTCTTTCACGGCATCTTATTTTATATAAGAATGTGAAGTGAGAAAGTTGTATTGTTGGCCATGCATAGAGTAAAGATGTATCTGAGGGAAATATTCGATAAATTTCGGAAATTATATTTTACGGCAGAAAGTTCAATAAACGTGCGCTTTTAGTCGCATCATTGAAAGAAGAGGTATTTATAGGATAATTAGCGTAAAATTGTGTCTTGCGATTCTGTACAAGGATATGTGAATACTGCTAACTTTTATTTGGGCAGAGGAAGTTATGTGACTTTCACATCAGATTTTTTATTGTGTTTTCAACAAAAAACAAGATAAAATTTAAACGTTTTAAATAATCAGTAATTTATGAAAATAAAATAGGTCTAATGTTCTCATAGTACCCTATTATTGCATAATTCAAGTAATTTTTATTTCACAAATCTACCATCCATAGATTGGCAGGGGACTGTGTTAGTTAGTCACCATTTCTATTCTCAAGCAATATTTCTGTTAATTAATTTCAGAACATCCATAAAATAAAAGATGCAATTGGTGAGGACCACATCTGGATTATGGTAGACGAATCGACCGATGCCTTGGGGAGATACGTGTGCAATTGCATTGTTGGTACCAGAGAAAACTGGTGATCGTTTTCTACTGTGTTCCAAAATGCTCGATAAAGTCAACAATGAAACAGTGGCTCGCTTCTGTAACGAATCTCTACGTAAGTATTAGCTTCAGCATTTTAGGTAGATTTCGAAGAAAAATCTACCTATTGCAATGGATACCATGTCATGATTTTCGAAAAATTCTTTCATATCTTTACGTTTCATGCCTCCCTAAGTACAAAACCACCGCTCATATCTTTACACGCTAGCGGCCGTAATTTTGAAGATATTTGAACCAAATTTTAATATGTTATTTATAGGCCCAGTAGTTCGGACAAGTTCGTTAATGAGCAAAATTGGCCCAAGGGGGTGGTTGGGGGAGGGGGTTGAAATTTTGAAAAATTTATATCTCGGCCCCTATGAAGTATAGAGGGAAACTTTCTTTGAATAAATTAGAGTACTCCCTACGGAGTTCACAGTGACACCAACGATTCGGGGTTTTTGGGGGTACGAGTGAGGGTGGGGGTGGAGGAGTGAAATTAGAATTTTTTTAAACTACGTCTTGTGGGGTATCGTTGAAAAGCTCTTGATGAGTACTCTACAAATCAATAACTAGTTTCTCGATAGCTCTAATATAAGGCGAGATTTGAACTTTTGAAAAACAATAATACCATAATGAATAGAATGAGAAAGTGTGATGACAATGGTGGGTATAGGGAGAGCGGCGGTCCACCGATACACTGGCAGCACCTTCGTTTGCGTTTCAATTTCTCAATGCTGCATCATGATAGTTTGGAATCTTATGATTAAACTCGCAATCTTTAATCAGGGCGAGTAAAGCATTAAGTGGTGGAACTTGGGTAGTTCACCGTTCCCGCCGCGTGATGGTGCTAGCTCCGTCATCACTGGCCGGCTGCATGCATAGGTATTGGACTAATCAGTTTTAGCTACATGTTTTGCGATATTTAGTATGATGAGACAATACATTAATGGGATTTCTTTACAAACGTAATTTACAGTTACACTCCAAAATAAACTAAATTAAATATATTTGTTATTTTTAAAATCTTGCAAGAAAGTTTTGACAGTTTCCTTGAGGATTTTGCAGTCGCTCTACATTATCTTCTCTCGAAATTTCTTTCGTGCGGAAAATGAAGCGACATTTAATATAATGAAACACTAGTTGAGGCTGATATAGAAATAAATGATCTCTGAACAACATAACGATCGAAAAACTGGCAGATCGTACATAATTCACCAAATATCAAAACACAGTTACGATTATTGTCATCACTTCTTTCCATGTCATCAGAGATGGAAGATAAGGCATGAGGATTTATACCATAATTGCATTTCAAGCCACGTGATAGCTTGCGCAACAATGAATTGAAGGGAGAGGTAGCAGCTGGTGATTCGAACAATCAGGGCCGTATTTCTAAATAGGCTAAGTAGGCTGCAGCCTAGAGCGGCAAATTTTCAGGGGCGGCAGTTTGGCAATTTATTCAAAAGTTAAAATGAAGTATTTCAGAAATCTCGTAAGAAAGCTACGTAAATGTGAACATGAAGATTACGTGGGGTTAGTTTTCTTAGAGAAGTTTGTATATTTTTTAACAAATAAACCAGTAATTAATTACATTTTGTGTAATTTCATTTCACCGTGTAGGACAACTTAATTCAAATTGAACACAGTTCTTCAATTACGCAAAAGATAGTCATTTGCATTAAAATACAAAAATTAAAAAAAAGAAATATAACTGATCTCCAAGAACAAATTAATTAATTTCGAAACCCACTTCATCTTTTAACAAATCTTAAAAGAAGTAAGTAAAAAAAAAGTAGATAACTAATTTGATTATATAATTTATTACGTAAACCATTAAAATTGTAGTTTTATCTAAACTAAATGAACTTTGTTTTAAAAAAGATGAAAACACCAATGAACTGTATCATTTTGTTGTATAAAACAAATATATTAAGCAAATATGAACTATAGAGGGGGCGGCAAATGGACTTTAGCCTATAGGCGGCATACTCTTAAATCCGGCCCTGCGAACAATGTTCATAACCTTTCCTGGATTTTATTAAAAACAGCTTGAAAACAGCAAACTTTCTAAAATAAATTCTGGTTCATAACGCACTCCTTGTGGATTTCTTGCATTCTTTTTTGTTATGGTGCGAACCACAAGTTTTTGTTTTTTAAACTTTTAACATCATACCTTTTTACAATGTTTCTTAATTTTGTTATTTCTTTGAGATAATTAAGTTTCTTTTTTCTACTTACAGCAAGAAGGTGTGTCAAACACTTTACTTTTTTCCGCAGAAGTATAACTTCTGCCGTGTGGTCATTGTTGATAGATGCACATTGTTTCTGGTTGCATTCTGTTTCGGTGTCATTGCTTTCCTGCAGTAGAATCTGGCTGCATGCTAATTCACTGGCGTTGCTTTCCTGTGATAGGATCTCGATTTTTCTTATTTTCTTCTGCTTTTGTGGCTCACAATGAGGATTTCGTGTTTTAGGGGCTTTTCTTTTACGGGGTTCGAAACTCAAATAACTCTGAATCCCGGGAAAGTAATGTAGTATGGCATTTTCTGTTAATTTCCATCTGTTACTTTTCAATTCTACTGTTATTCCTTCTATTACAAAGGAATCCACCTTAACTAGCATTTCATTGCTAAAATGAATGTCGCACACGCATTCATTTTCCCTTAGCACACGGTCACTTCTTGGAATTGCTTTGTTCCATTCACCCAGACAGCTTTTAGGGGGTCTGAATAAGTGTCTCCCATCTCCTTTTACATACCCCGATTTACAACCAGGCACAAAACATCCTGGCATTGTGAAAGTTACTTTGTTAGAGTCTTCACTGTTTAGCTGATTCTATTCGCTAAATTAAATAAAATACACTTGTGAACAGTTCCATATAATGATTATGACACAAATAACACTTCTAAACTCGACCATCACAAAATAAATTTCTACAAATACACTACATAATTTCACATTACACAGCTCTCTATGCTCGCGAGTTTCTTAAGGGATGACGATCGCTACGACGCCTGGTGTGGGAGTTTGGAATTACTTCATCTGAACTATACGTTGTTATGGAAGTTCCAACACTTAATGCTTTACTCGCCCTGCTTTAATTAACCCTTGGTCCTATTTCTGTGAAATTTGTGCAGAAATAATCTGCACAACACAGTTCTTTTGATGGTTAAAACAGAGACTTAAAAAATGCGGACATAAATGTTTTTATTTCATTATATAAACATCACCAATTACACAAAATTCGTGGAGGGTTAAACGGAATTTGACTAAACGACAATTTTTTTTTCATTTTTGTGTCCCGTAAAACTTCAAGCGAGAAAGTTTTAGGGAAATATTTCAACTTTATTTTAAATTCAGTACCACCTTTATATATTGAATGGTTTATGAGTAATTGAGTGGTAATTATTTCGGGCGCTACAGCCGTCTGAATGATGTGGGACGATCGTGAAATGTTGAGGGTAAAGCAAATTTGACTATGCGACATTTATTATTTTATTTTTATGTCCAGAAAGAGATTAAGGGTGTAAGGTTTAGTGAAATATTTGGATCTTATTATAAATTGAGTACCACCTATATATCTATAATGGTTAACGAGTAATAGTAATTACTCTAAAGCTAAAGCTATCAGAATGGTATTGAGGTATTAGCAGGCATCTTTTCCAGAAAATACCAGCAATAACGTAAACATTTTTACATAATTTATTCGTGGACTCAATAATAAATACTAAGTTTATATTAACTGACTACTTGTACCCATACTGCAAGATTGACCCGCTGGGGAAAAGGAGTGAATGAAGCTTTTTTCTAACTTAGTAAAGCTGCACTACTTTTATTTATGCATTTATTGGATTATTTATCATATTTTCTGTTCACTTATGTTAGTAATTTTTATATATAATTATCTTAGCAAAAGTCTTATTAGTTTAATATCTTGTTCCTTTTTTTAATAATATAATTTAACAACATAAGACGTACATCAGTTACAGCGAACGGCGAATGGTCGAGGGTTTGGGCAAATAGCGGACTGTGGTTAAGGCAAGAGGATTTAATTTTTTTATGAAAAAATCAGGGAAAATGCTTTGAAATATTGTGTGATATATGTAGAATGCATTGCAAAACAATTTTTGCGTATGTGCGTCTTTATCGGATGTTGAGACGCCAATTTTAAAGATCACGCGCCCTATTTTTGTAATGCTGCTTATGAAAGTTTCCGTGCCCTGCAATTCACAAACCATCCCTTAGTTTATATTATCTCTGTTCACATAATTTGTACACAGATCTACACTTTTGACAGTGTTTCACCTACATAACTTACCCCGTACAGCCAGGAGAAAATTAATATTAATATAAATAATATTATTATTAATACAATATTAATACAAATTAATACTCAGTAATATTCTATACAATGTAATATTAATATCAATTTATAAAATATCCCTTTGCTGTTTTCTACCCTAATTATACGTTGTTATTTTCTATACAAATGTACATTCTTTAATAAATTCTGCCATCCTGCCATCTGCCTTTGGTAGATGACGCCGATCCCTTGAAGGATGTAGCGCCACGGAGTTTAGTACAGTTTTAGTTTCATAAATACAAGCAAGAAATGTTTTTATATCATAAGACAATAATACCAACCTTGAAGTTGTGCTTTTAGCAGTGGACTGTAAGCGTGTTAAATGTGGTTAAAACAAACAAACGCACAGCCTTACCCGATTGGAGAGAACGAGAGGTTTAATTACAATAATAATGTTTGGATCACAATCACTCGATTAATTATGTCTTTCGTCTTCTGAATGGTGAAGTTGAATTGTAAATCAAGTGATAATTTATTTCCGCCCAAAAAACGTAGATAAGATTATTTAGAAATATTTGTTATTTACTAATAATAACAATTATTAATTAATATAACAATTATTATTAATAACAATTCCGGAAGACCACTTGATATTAAATATCAATAAAACCCATGAATGATTGAGTATACGTATAGAAATTCCATGTTGCTTTAATCATGTTCAGAATTCTAGAATGATAGGGGAAAAGAGAATAAGTCAAAATACCAGAGTTTCAGGAAAAACAAAAAACAAACTATTTTGACAGCATTGTTGCACTATAATGATAGATCAGCCTACCCAGATATTTTTACAGTATAAGGCACTGTGTAAAAATATGTGGTGGACTGAACTGAAAATTGTAACAATGCTGTGAAAATAAATAGTATTTTGGCTCTCCTAAAATTATGGTATTTTGCATTTCCTTGATTTTCCTTGCTTTGCTTCTTCTGTTATTTATTCTTGAGTGGTATATAGGTGGAGATTTATATACTTCTAACAATTATGGTATTTTGACTTATTCGCATTTTCCCTATCACTCTAGAATTATTCTCTCCAATCTCGATTTACACATTATCAAACAGTTAATTATGTCACCAAGTCGAGTTGCGTAGTAAAATGATACAGCTTACGATGAATAAAGTTGAGATTGAATGTTACAAGCTGTATATAAATCATCTCAATTCACTACGTAGGTTTTAAATACTCACTGTGATAGTGAAGATTCCTTTGGGTAATTAAATATCAGATCGGTTCAAACCTGATGTCAAACAAAATGCAATAATCTTTCCTTGAAAAAATGCCAAAATATCCTTGATAGTATCATTAAAAATACAGCTATTGCGAACGAAACGCTAGCCTAATAGTTTCTTATTTAGTGCTATTCAACAATGATTAAAAACGCAATCCCATTGGTGAAGAAAACATGAACGACTCTGCAATGATATTCTTAAAAGAGAAGACTTAGATTGAAAAGCAATCTGGCATTCATATCATGAGAGGATAAATAAAATATATTCATAATTATTTCTTGGTTAAAATATTAAAAAAGGCAATTGAAAATAAATGTTGAACTGAATTAAGTAAAGAGAAAGTGCCGACAGTCATTTGTTTTCCCAACAAGAAAAGGATATAATATTCTGGGAGGATATAATATTCTGCGCAAGATCAGCAATGAATAAAATTAGCAAAGCCGCTAAACAAGACAAAATTAATGATTTTATAATAATTCTTAAAGAGAGCCATGACTGTGATAACTCTATCAACTCAAGGTATCAACATAACTGAACAGTAGTCCCAATGTTCTTTGAGGACAACACTTTTTTCATTGAGCCGTAACTTTCATATTAAACTCCTTTTTAATTCTTCTTCTGCTTCACGGCTTGGACTTTTCAATCCGTTCCGGCTCCAAATTGTTCTGACCATCTTTTTAAAGGTCTTCCCGGGTTCCTTCTTCCTTTCGGGTTATAATGTAGGGCAATGTATGGTATTCTGCTGTTATCCATTCTCTGTACATGTTCCAACAATTTTTTCCTGTTTCTATTTATAGTGTGATTTATTTCTTCTACATTCAATTCTTGTCTTATGTCTGTATTATGTTTTCTATCCATTTTAGTGTAACCTGCTATTGATCTTAGAAATTTCATTTCTGAAGATTGTACTCTGGTAGATTATTTTTTTGTTATTGTCCAGGTTTCTGAAGCGTACGTCAGGGTTGGTATTGCCATTGATTTGTAGAGTTTTATTATTGAGTCTTTGCTTGCTTTATTTTTTAGAGTTCTTTATAGCGTACCTGTTATATAGTTAAATTTATTTACTTTTTCCTCTATATCTTTTTCTCCCTGGTACGAGACATTACATCCTAAGCATTTGAATTGTGAAACTTGTTCAATTATTATATTATCTAGAATTATTTTTGATCTAACTGGGTATATTCCTTTAAATGCCATTGTTTTAGATTTGTTAGCTGAGATTTTCATACCATATTCAGTACTAACTTTGACAGTGGAGCATTCTTTGTAAATCATCTTCATTTGTTGCTAATAATATCTGGTCATCTGCGAACAACATGGTTTTTATTTTCACACCTGCAACATTTATACCTCCTTTGATTATATTTATCCATTTTCTTACAATTTCGTCGATATACATGTTAAAAAGGGCAGGTGATAATGGGCAACCTTGTCTTACACCTCCAATTACATTCACTGGTTCTCTTTTATTTATCATTATTTTTGTGTCAGAGTACATACTTCTAATGTTATCTATCAGGTGTTGGGGTATACCTCTTCTTTTTAAAATCTTCCACAGCATCGATCTTGGTACTTTGTCAAACGCTTTAAAATAATCAATAAATAGCAGGTGTGTTTCTAAATTCTGTTCTCTTCTTTTTTCAATAATTTGCTTAAGTGCAAATACATTATCAGTGGTACTTCTTCCTTTCCTAAAACCCATCTGTTCTTCTAGGAGTATGTTATTTATTATCTTATTCAGTCTTGAGCTTATTATTCTAGCGTAAATTTTGTAAGCAGCACATAGTAAACTGATACCTCTATAATTCTCAGGTTTCGTTCTGTCCCCTTTCTTAAATATTGATATTACTTTTGCTATCTTCCATTCTTGGGGGATTTCTTTCCTTTTCCAGCACAAATTATATAAGTATAGCAACCTTTCGTGCAATTTCTTAGGGGCACTTTTCAAGAGTTCTAAATTTATATTATCGATGCTGCAGGCTTTCCTATTTTTACTTTTTATGAGACTTTCATTCAGTTCTTCAATTTCTAAATTATCTACCTCTTCTCTATATGGACTATTTATTAATATTTGTTCATCTTCTATATTTTCTTGGTCAGCTATATATCTGTCCCAATGTTCTCTGTTAATTTTTCTTGTATATGTTTTAACTTCTGCTCCTGCTTATTATAAATAATTCTATTTTGATTTGAATTGTTATTTAGATATTGCAAATATGTTTGTTTTTTATTAAATCTTGTATTTCATTGTCCCATATTCTTAGGCCCCTATTTCGCTTTCTTGGTTTTTTAGTCCCTATTGTTTCGTACGCTGCTTTTTGTACGATGTCTTTGATAATTTTCTTCTATATTTTCTTGTATCCGTGATTAATTGAGCAAGAGCCTCTTTCAGTTCTTGTATACATATGTATGTCTTTGTGTTTGAAAAAAGAATTGGTGATTCTTAAACTGTTATAGCTTGTGAAATTAATCAAGCCATTGTCGTTATAGTTATTTATGTGTTCTCTGTTATTTCTCTTAATATCTGGTATTGGTGTATTCCCAATTCGGGCATTTAGATCTCCAGCGATTATCAGATAATCATTTTTGTTTACATCATCTACTACCTTCTGGAGCTGTGTGTAGAATTCATCTGACTCTTTCCTTCTGCCTTCTTCAGGCGCATACACTCCTATAACTGTTAAGTTACCTCTATCTATTTTTATTTTCACTGTTATTATTCTTTCATTAATCCACTGATCCGATTTTATGTATCTCTTGTATTTCTCATTTATTAATATGGCCACACCAGCTTGTGCTCGTGTGTTCATTTCTACTCCACTGTATATCGTTGTATAATATTTCAGATCTAAACTTCCTTTTAATTTCTTTTTAGTTTCTGAGATTATTGCTATGTCTAAATTTCTTTCTTTGAGTTCCTCTTCCAGTTCACTGACTTTATGATTAATGCCTCGTACATTCCAGGCAGGGTTGCCAGTTATCTGAAATCAAAATAAGGGACAGATGCGTGGTCGACGAAATCGACGGCTCGTATCTCAGAAGTTGTAAACTTTATTTAATAACGATAGTGTCGTAGTGATATTGGCATCACAGTGCAGCTAATTAATAAACAGTAAACGACTTTCTGTTGATACTTGTATTTGGATCATTCTCCAAAAAAGTGCAGATTTCAATGCTAGAGTTTCTAAAATTATTTTTTTATTTTGGACCATGTAATTTTTTTATGTAATATTTCTTTCTGCAGAGTACTAATGAAGTAGTAGTCCTACTTACCGAGTGGTATTTTTCATTAAATTAACAAGGTTAGAAAATGGCGCATTCACGGAGGTAGGAAAACAGTAAGAAATAGTAATTATATAAGAGAAGTAATGTGAGAATTAGATTAAATTGACTGTATTAAATGTTATCATGAAAAAGAACAATATTTATTACCATATAAATGGTTTAACACACAACGTTTTTACTTATTTTTATCTATGTTAAAATAGATTATCACCTTCAAATCAAAACTTTAAATCAGAACATGATATATTGTCATAAACTATTAAACTATACCAGTATCTTCTTTAAACAAAAATAACAAATGTAGACAGTTAAATATGTCATACTACTCAGAGTAGAGAACCAACGATTATAAGGCAAGGTAAAGATTCCTTGCAATAACTCCAGAGAAAAAGAACAAAACAGATCTTTTTGGAAGAAATATGCCATTGGTATTTACCTTTTACCAATTCCAAAAAGTTTCAATCCTGGCGTATTTTTTGGGGTGGTTTCAAAATTCTCCGAAATACGGGACAATTGCCGTCCCGGTTAGGAACTCCCCGGGACGCGGGACAATAAAAAAAAATACGGTACTGTCCCGTAAAATCCGGGACGTCTGGCAACCCTGATTCCAGGTTCCTACTTTCATCTGTTTTACTGTTCCGAAGTCTTTAATCTTGTCCTTTTTCTTTGCCTGGTCTTCGCCATGTGAATCCATCCGGATTTTGCTTTGGAGCTTTTGAGTAAAAGTAATGTCCCTTGGATACGCTACCAACATTTTGCAAGGTAAGTTGAGTGAGGGTCTGCCTCATCAGAGCTTCTCAACAACGCTCCTGGCTGTACTAACCCCAGACAGAGGGTTGCCTCTTCCGCCCCATTGGTCGTTGAGGACTTTCTCCCTGTTACCCCGGAGATGGGCCTCATTTCTTTGAGGAACTGTTGCCACTTCCGCTAATGTTGCCGTTCCAAGACTCTGTCTTCCGCCATCATTACCGTTATGGTCTTCTGTGGTCTATCTTTACATTCAGGATATGGCCGCCCAATATGGATACAGACGCAATATCCCTCGTTGTGAACTATTCTTAGTTTTCCTCACCTCTTACTAGGGTTGCCACCTTTCTGTAAGGCTAAGGAGGGACACTTATCGAATATATGCAGATCGCCGATCTTCATACCTAAATTCGTACTTGGAACAATGTATTAATAATAGAAAGATGGAATATATTCATTACAAGGCCAAAAAGCTGTGTAACAGGAACACTAACATTAGAAAAGAAAAGTTTAGCATGATAATATACAAAAAAACCTGGGCAAATTCACGACTTGAAGCTATTTCTTTTTTGATTTGGCAGTTCTAATAGTTCTTTGATCTGTGTCACTCTCACTACATAGTGTTTACAGGTATCTATAACATTTGTAGAAATTATTATTTCACTCTTTATGAGGTCAGCTGAGCACTTGTCTCTGGATTCTGTCCATTTTAGGTTCATGAGAGAAGTCAGAGAACAATCTATCCACAAATGCATTGCTACCGGGAACTAAAGCAGAATTCCTCATATAACTCATCCAAATTAACATTAGGTTCTACATATAACTCAAGAGCTGAGGGTTGGGCGGAGAAACAGGATTTTAAAACATCTTCCGTCTGTAGAGGGTGAGATGTCTGCCAGGAAAATCTCAAATCTTACCAGATGGAGTTGTTTGACTTGCATGCAGCCTTGCTCCCACGTCCCGAGAAGTCGATACTCTGTTATCTTTATCACTTTTGGCTTTTCCTTCTCGTCTCTACTTCATCATCTCCATACTTTTTGTTATTTTCCTGGCTTTCATTCTTTCAGAGTTTAATTCCTGTCTTATTCATCTTTCTATAATTCTGCTTTTCGTTTCTGCTGCATTTTCTCTTTACTTTCTGCTCCTATATTACGCTTATGGTTCCAGATTCTCCCAATTCTTTGCTTCTTCATAGCAATCAAATCATCCTTTCCTCATATATAACTGTCGTTAATCATTTTCTTATTCTTCTCGCTTAAGCAAAACACAAGTATGTCGTCATTTCCGGTATCGTTCTTCCTCTTAATGTTTCGAATGGCTTTTTCCATGTTAGACTTCAAAACAATTGGTCCTTTATCATTTATAACCGTTCAAGTTTTCCAAATCTCAAGGATCCAAGATATAATGTTCCTATTCTCTGATAATATTAATTTGTTTTCTTTCCTTTGTTCGTGTTAGGTCATATCACCCTCTTCTTTGTAATTCCATAATTTCTTTGTCTAGATATTTTCCTTTTGCTTTATCTGTTTCTGTCCTCAACTCATTCTCTATTCTGCATCATTTACTTGTATTACTTCCGAGGTTATCTGGTTTTTTTTCCCTCTATATCAACATGCCTGGTCATAGTGCCCTGTAAAATGCATTCCTTCGTATTCCTGTAACATCTACGTTTAACTTCCTATGAATTTCCTTCTTTCTGCTGTCAGCTCAATGACATCATTTACAGCTTGTAAACTTGTGTCACCAAAAATTAAATCAGGTAAACTGATGTAACACAGTGTCAGATTCAGTTAATAGGCCATATTTCAGAAACTATTGAGTTTGAGACCACGGTTTCTTGAGAAAGTTTGCTCAGCACATGTGTAATTTTAAATAGGTGGGATAACTAGAATATTAACTGAAAGACTTTACAACAAATTTCTCACTTCAAAATTATTCCTTTATTTTTGTCAAAACAAATCTGAAGTCTTACAAATATGCAGTCGTAACCTTTTAAAGTATTTTTCTGTCTTTTTTCAAGAGCAAGAAGTTAATCAATTGAACTTTTTGGATTTTTTTCATTGGTTATAAGCTAGAAGCTATAAGTTTGCCGATTTCAAGTTTCTAGCGCATGTGGAAGTGAGTAAACATAAATGTTAATGAGTTGATGATTTGTCGTAGATGAGAATGACGTCACAGCTATTGAGCCAGCTGTGCTATTTAAACCGTTAATTTGGCGTTACTCCGGTATCGGTCAACCACAATCAATAGCGATTGTCCCATGGAATTATAAGTGTGTATCATTAAATCAGAGAAAGCATATTCGAGTTATCGCACGTAGAACCAGGCGGATAGACATTTTCCCATCCACCATGTTTTCTTAGAAAGTACTTAATGATTTATCATTTATTTTCAAAAACGTTAAATGATCATTAGCACATGAAACCTTCTGTACACATTTCACATGAATAGGAGCAGTAATAAAAAATAAGCATACAAGAGAAGAAGTTGCATAATCAGAGATGCCAAATGCTACGTAATTCCCGTGATTTCTACGATTTTCTTGAATTTCCTAAGGCAATACTGAAATTGTGCTGAATATTATGGATTTTACGAATCCCAATATCTATTTTTAAAATGTTTCATTTCTCCCGCAAACATAAAAAAAAGTTTATGTGTCAGCAGAGTTGCCAACTGTTATCATGAGAAATAGTTTGTAAAAGAAAACATCCGTTGTGTTGGCGACATTGGACACTACAATCTTTGACGTGAGTGTGTGTTAACCAAAGATGTTATATCATAATTGTAGTTATAACATCTTTGGTGTCAACATATTTCCTCTTTTTTATTATCACTGTAATGCCGCTGACCACTGCCGACGCCGGTGCTTGTATAAGTTTTATTGAGTGTTGCAGTGCAAGTAGAATATTGAGGAAATATGTCTTGTCAACGTAAAACCAGTGACGAGTCTGATGGACAAAAACGAACTGCGGCAAATCAACAGTATCGAAAGGAGTATATGGAAAAATTTCCTTGCCTCGGACCTTCAAACATTTCACCGATCACATATTCTGTGAAACCTGTAATTGTGATTTTTCAGTTAAACATGGAAGACCACATGGTAACCACCTTTCAAGGTTGGCATCTCTGCATAATTACCCTGACGTATCATTAAGTATAAGAAATTATTGTAAAATAGAAATTTATCACTTTAATAATACTGCCCAAAGAATCAATAATATTGAGTACATCGTGAAGTGTTGTTAATGGTACTTTATAAGATTGTGTGGGGAATGGGAAATGTCTTTCCATCTGTCTGTCTGTCCATGTATCTGTATGTGTGATAACACAAATACACTTGATCGGATTTTTATGAAACTTGATATAATGTCCATGGGAGGAAGCCTGTTGATATTGGACCAAATTGGATGACCAGTACCGAAATAACGAATAACGGTCACATTTATTATAATATAATATTCATTCTCTGAAAATCCGAAGCATTTTGATTGGGTCGCGGACAGCGGCCGAGTTCCCATAACTAATATAAACAAGACACATTCAGATGTATCAGTTTCTGCAACTAGAAATAATAGGAAATTGCCAATTGTTTATTGATTTGTTAGCTACCTCCTGTTCTCTGCATTGAGCTGCCATCTGTAGCTAAGTATTTCAGGTGATGTATTGCATAATGCTGCTGTGTTCTGACATCATGAGTTCCATAAATCAGTACAACTTCAAGAAGTACAGAAGCTCTTGTTTAGTTAAAAACCAATGATACTGATTACTAGAAAAAACAATATTTACTTCAGAAGCAGGAGATATCTTAGTAAGAGTGTTGTCATACACAAGAAGGTGGTGAGTATGTGATCAATAAGATAGTGTTAACACAGGAGACTAATATTACCAGTGTCAACGCCAATCAGGAGACGAACAACACTGGAGGTTGATATTACTAGTGGTGCCACCAAGCAGATGATCAACACTGGAAGTTGACAATACCAGTGGCAGAAATGAGCACATGATCAACACTGTAGGTTGGTATTACCAGTGGCAGTACCGAGCAGGAGGTGATCAACACTATAGGCAGTTATTAGCAGTGGCAGCACTGAATAGACTGAATAGTTGATATTAGCAGTGTCAGCAAGAAGCAGCAGACGATCAGCACAGGAGGCTGATATTACCAGTGTCACCTCCCAGTAAGAGCAGTCGATTAAGTGGAAGCACTGCCATTGCTGTTAGAACTCCTTTAAAAGTGTCGGACCTAAGCCTTGTGGATGAAAACGATGCTTGAGGATCGACTGCTGTATGCACACCTATTCGATTAGCAGTTGTTGCAGTTATTAATTCTGTTCCGTAGGCAGACATGCAGTGCACAGGTTCAGTTGGCCCTCTGAAAACAAAATTACAACTTTTAGCACGGTCCCTTGACATCCCTATACAAAGAAATCAACTTTTCTAATTAAAAATTGTGATATATATTAATACAAGTAAGAATCAGCTTGAAAAATTTCATGTCATAACCGGGATTTGAACACGGATCTTCAGCTTAACGCGCTGATGCTCTACCATTGAGCTACCATGACAACATGCCAGTCTGACATCAAATTCCTCAACTGATTCAGAAGACAAGGCAAACCACGGGAGGTTTCTCTCCATTGAGAACACACATCCAAATGGCGTCCTACCCTTGTAGGTACTTTGAAGCCTAGTTATTATTTATATACTATTAATTAAGTGGAAGGAAAGGAAATAGACATTAAATCCATGTCTGGGATATTAATTAATACAAGTAAGAATCAGCTTGAAAAATTTTCATGTCATAACCGGGATTTGAACACGGATCTTCAGCTTAACGCGCTGATGCTCTACCATTGAGCTACCATGACAACATGCCAGTCTGACATCAAATTCCTCAACTGATTCAGAAGACAAGGCAAACCACACGAAATTTTTCAAGCTGATTCTTACTTGTATTAATTAATATCCCAGACATGGATTTAATGTCTATTTCCTTTCCTTCCACTTAATTAATGTGATATATATCTTTTTGTTTTTTGTTTTACTGGTCCCTTGAGCATTAAATTATCCAAGATCCAAGTTCGACTGTATTTTACATTGCTTTGAAAAAATTTTAAGTTTAGTAAATCCAGCAGGCATTGCAATTATAACATAAATTGTATAGTAAAACTGCATAGGAATTAGAGTATGATTTAAATTACGTGAAAGATAAAAGTTGATATTTCAAATAGATTTGCAGTTCTAGAAAACACTGCTGAACAAGAAGCTAGGGATGATAGGAATATCGATAAAACCTGAGAAACATTAGGCCCGCTTCAACTGAAACCAAATAAACCGTCGTTCAATGATGAGTGCATGAAATTGGTAAATGCAAGAAAACAGGCAAAACTACAGAATCCGAATGGCACTATGGTCGAAAATCTCAACAATGCCAAACGAGAAACCTCTAGAATCATTAGAACAAAGAAAATAACCTATATGAAAGACAACGTAAATGAATTAGAGGTAAATAGTAAAGACAAAAATGTTAGGGATCTCTACAAGGGAATAAACGAGTTCAAAAAAAGGTTTTCAACGTAGAATAAACATAATTAAGTACAATGATGGCACTATACTCGTGGCTTCGAACAATATTTTGAATAGGTGGGAAAATGTCTTTAATCAATTATTAAATGTACATGGAGATGTCCGAAGTGTAGAAAGTGAAATATTCACAGCAGAGCCGTTGGTTGCTGAACTGACTCTAACAGAAGTAGAAACAGCTATAGGTAAACTAAAAACTAAACAAATCTCCAGGCGTTGACCAAATTCCAGTAAAATTAATTAATGCAGGTGGGGATAGATTAAACTCAGAGATCCATTAACTCATTCTTATGGTTTGGAGAAAGGAGAAATTGCCAAAGGAATGGAAAGAATCTATTATTATACCAATCCATAAAAAGGGAGATAGGGTTGAATGTAATAACTATCAACGAATTTCTCTCTTATCAACATCATACAAAATTTTGTCCAATATATTTCTGTCAAGATTAACCCCATATGCGGACAAAATCAATTGGAGACTATCAATGTGGATTTAGGCAAAATAGATCAACCGCTGATCAAATATTTTGTATTTGTCAAATCTTTATATGTCCAAAGCAATCTTATTATTGTATTCTTCAAGTTCTGCTTTAACCTTCAAGTATCTATATACACATCTATATTTTGCTAACGATTTGTTTCATTCAATTTTATGGCTCATACTAAATTCATGCAGATGATTAATGCCGCAACTTCCAGTGTCCAACATGCACTTCTTACCCTTCATACAGGCTTTGAAATTTTATACGAGGGCTGTCCAGAAAGTAACCTCAGTTTTGAAATAAAACTTAAATCACTGTAAAAACAAAAACTTTATTATATACATCTTAAAATTAAAGTTTTTCTCTATTTTTCAACATGGTCTCCAAACAGATTCAAGAACTTGTCATATCTTTTCAAAGTCTTTGAAAAACCATCTGCATAAAAATCTGCTGCCTGTGAACATAGCCAACCTTTCACGGCGTTTTGAAGCTTGCACAAAATTTGCGATAGCCTAGTTTTTCAGTCACTATCTCATGCAAAAGACTCCAAGATATTTCAGGAAAATGACAGGAAAGTTCCGAGATTGTGAACTGACAATTCTCATGAACTTTTTCATCAACTTTGTTCACTAGGTCATCACTGGCAAGAGAAGGCCGACCGCTCCTGTCTTCATCGTGAATGTTTGTTCTTCCACATTTAATTAATCATACCCAATGATGGACAACACCTTCACTCATAATGTTTGGACCATAAACCGCACATGACTCATGATGGATTTTGGCTGCTGAGTGATGTTTCGCCCAAAGAAATCTTATAACGCCACGCACTCCACACTTGGCGGGATTTTCTATTGCGGCGCACATGGTTTTTTGGTCGTAACTAGCAAACAATGCTACATCTAGCATAGCTAGAAGTGTACTGAACCACTGCACACGCTGATGTCAAAATGGTGGCGCTACCTTCACTACTTCTCGTGCTATGCATAAATGGCGGTTACTTTCTGGATAGCCGTTGTGTAAACATACAAAATCTTTCGACTTCCAAGGTCTTTGTTGTGCCCACGCTCCAAGGCAAGGTAATGGCCACATGCTATAAATTGGATGTTGGAACTGTGTGTTATATCATAGCAATACAAGTACAGGTAAACTACACCAAAAGCAAAGTTTAGTACAAATTTCAACACCCTGTATAATTAATATGTTATATAACATCTCTATGTTAGCTTCCAAAACAATTTAATATTCTATTTACTTACTTGATGTTGAAGTTAAGCTTGCCATCCAAGGCTGACCATGCCGACACTGACTGATCCAAAGACGAACTCACTAAAGTGTTGTCGCTGGCAGCTACCAACTGCAAAACCTCGCCTTCGTGTCCTTTCCACGATGCTAGCACCATTCCAGTTCGGATGTCCAACACAGTGAGAAAACCAGATGACTGTCCAACTGCGACCCAATTGCCACTCGGTGCCAAGGCTATGCAGCGAATCAGTCCCGCAGGACTCAGCGACACCTGGAAATACATTTCAATTGATGTCAGCACTCAATCACTGTATGTTTTATAATAACACCATTATTATTAACAATCGCATGAATTACATTAAATAAATACAAGGGTTGATTTTTTAGTTTTGACGACTATTTTATTTCTTAGCATACGTACATTGTTATAATTTTATAGGCCTTCAATGTAATCACCACATGTTTCCAGCGATGCAGAAGTCTTTGGATCCCATTGACAGTGCCCAATCTGTTGATGCTGCGAAGAGAGAGGTCGGTTGCCTGTAAAACATCCTCACCATATGAAAGTGAATCCCGCAAAGTGGCTCCTTCATCTTCGGGAGTAGATCAAAGTCGCAGGGACTTAAATCTTGAGAGTACAGAGGGTGATAGAGGACCTCCCAGCCCCAGCGACACAACTCCTGCTGTATGCACCCTAGTACTGTCATGCAGAATGACGGGTGGATTATCCATGAAGTGTCGCTGTTTTTTCACTGAGCTGGTCGCAGATTGTTTTGCAAAATACACAGTAGTACTATGCCACTTTCATACAGTTGGAGATGTTTTACACCCATTTTGGAGAGTGTAAAAGTATTTTCAATCTTTCATGAGAAATCAGTTCAGTTGTTAAAATTTACAAGATGCCACCTGTAGAGAAGAAATTTTCGTACAATGCAGATTTTAAGTCAGAAATGATCTACTGATTCCGTTGTGTATGCAATTTTTCCTTTAAATTTCTATCCGAAAACTAAGGTGTGTCTTATGGTGCATAAAATATGGTACTCTCTATTACATTCTTTGCAGGTTAAATTGTCAAGTACATTTTTCCTTTGTCTTATATAACTTATTTTCTCATGAGAAATTGTTATCAAAGCACAAAATGACATTGTATTCTCAGCAATAAGAGTATTATAAAGTTTCAAACCATGTAATTTTCCAGTAGTAGGCCTGCATTTTGTTTCCCCAAAACAAATCATGGTAAGTAGTCAAAGTTAAAATAAAATTTTCCTTTGGTGGATCACACATTTCTTCCTTCTGAAAACTTCACGACGTTTCTGTCCTATCCTCAGGCAACTGTAGAGACCTTGCAACCTGCCAAGAGGAGTACATTCTCTCATTGCCCATGTCCCTACGATCGCTTCCATGATGGTTCACAAACACGCACTTTTCTTTGGTGGAATGCACATGCATAGAATTAAATAGAAAAGAGGTATACCAGGAATATGTATCAATCCACTCCCCAGGAATCTCATAAGGGGATTCCTCAATAACATTCATTGGTGGAAGTGGAATGTGTGGAACATATTTACACCTTTTTAACCTCTTAATAGCCCCTAATCACTCGTCGCCCAGGTCACCATCAAACCTGTTCAGAACAGTCTCTTGGTTCCACCCAATATTCCACGCCTCGCACACTTTCCTCCTGATGGCATCATCTTCAATCTTTACCTGAGGAAGGTCCGGAGATAGGACCGAAATGTTGTGAAGTTTTCAGAAGGAAGAAACATGTGATTGTTTTATTTTAACTTTGACCATGGTGGAAGTCAGGACCGAACATGGAGTCTCTTCTTGAATTGTTACAACGTTTGAAGGAAATAAGTTTTGATCAGTTTTTGTGGTGGTAACATAATGTGATCTTACAAACAAACAAATCAACTGAGGGTGACCTTGAAGATCCAGAATATAAAAATTACATATTTTTGTTTACATATAGATTGTTATTTAGTTGAGAACGTTACCAATAAGACAAACTTATTTATGTACAGATGGATTTCTAAAGAGTCCTTCATAATGTTAAAGGTTACCTGTTCTAAAATATAATTAAAGAAACTCAATGTCTTGAGGAAGTTTGATTCACATGATTGCTGTGAGTGGCCACAATGTCTGCCCTTCTACATTAGATGACATAGCTCTATGATGCCTATTGTTCCCCAGCGACAGAAACTCAGCACATGTCCTATAGCATCCGTCTCGTTGCAACTGAGCTGACGGCAATGAGTTCTGCTGAAAGCTCTGCCTGATACAGATCAAACTCCTGACACATTACGTGGCATTTTTATGGCATTAGTATTTTCGGCTGTACACAGATTCTTCTTTTTGCAAACCCAGAAATTGGTCTTGGGACATTTGGCTAGTTTAAATTCAGATGGTAATTTATTAGTACCCTTATTCCTGTAATAGTCATTGGTGCATAAAAGTAATTCCCTGACATTTAGCTTAATGTAGTTACGCACAACAAGAACAGGTCTCCTTCATACAAGGAACTGAAGATAGCACACCTGGTAGATGATGAAATGCATCTTCCAGTCACCATATAAAGAGACCCATCACTCAACAACAATTAAGAGAGTATAACTCGATCGGTAAGACCTGAGCCAAACAAACGGCTGTGCAGTAGTCTACGATGATGTAATCTAGACCTGCCTCACCTTCATAGCACGTGATGTTCTTTGCTAGTTCATACTTACAGACCATGTAAAAACATTTCAGTTAGCCTCACAGAATTCAATAGTGAAGACCCAACAGCGATATTCTGTGAGTTAAATGCCATTACTTACATAATATTTCATACCTAAAAAAACAAATGCTTTATTTAATTAATTTTTGTTTTGAATATTTAGGGGCTATTATAAACCGCATAGTTTGGAATGAATAGTACAGGATATGCATTCTCTTCTGCCATTACTCCATTGCTACCGGTGGACGATAAGCTATCTGTGCATGTTTAGTTCGGGTCTTACCGATTGAGTTATAACTACAATTCAATTTAATTTAGTGACGACATACTATGTGTGTTAAGTTAGATAATAGAGACAACATTTTACAGTCTCAAGATAGCCATTGCACCAAATACACTTTTATTGTTTGCTGTTTTTTACCAAGGTGGATTGTAGCTACAAATTAAATTTGTTAATGTGAATCAAACAAACACAGACATAGCCCACAACAGTCATCAGTGAAAATACTGTTATACAGTACCAATATACACCGTGTCCGGGAAAGACCTGACGAAAAAGAAATAATTATATATCAGAAACTATTACCGTTACTACCTCAGTATTTTCACACTTAGAAAGACAAACTCAAAAAGTTTTGTTTTGTAGCATCCCGTAGTGCGCATGAGCATGGACATTGTTGTTGCACGAGGAGAAACGAGAAAAAGCTTGTTCTGCGCAGCATGTTCTTATTCTGAGAACTGGGAATGCAAGTTGTGCATAGGCTAAACGTCGTTTCCAAACAGACAAATGCCGAAATCCTCCCGCCCGAAACAGCATCCTTCATTGGCACAAGCAATTTCTGGAGATTGGTAATGTTGAGTCACAGCAGGGAAAGGCAAAGTAATCGCGCATAAACGACAATTGCATTGAAAGGGGGACTGCTTTTGTAAGAAGCCCGATGAAATCCATTCGTGAGGCGGCAAGACAACTGCAAATGCCAAAATCCACAGTCCACAGATGATACGATGCAATAGCACTAGTCACACCGGAGATGCTTTCGCGTGTGTGGCACGAAATTGAGTATCGGGCCACAAATGGTGCTCACATAGAGGCTTATTAAAACTCGTCGTGTTTGTCTTTGTAACCGTGAAAACATCAAATCAATAAATGCAATACTTCCAGATATATATTATTTATTTTTCGTCAGGTCTTTCCCGGACACCCTGTATATCTACTGTTTTATTGCTGAAGCTCTCAAGTGATTTTATAAAGACATTTTGAGCATAAAATAGTGGACATAGGCCTATATGAATACTCTACAATACTGTAAAAAACGCTGTGAATAAAATTTAAAATTTATAATGTTAGTTCTCTTTCAAGCTATGCACTATATTTATTAAAGCAATTTTAAGGAGTATAAGGGAATAAGGTGGACACTTATTTTAAATTTGCTGTATTTAGGTTAAATATAATTTTAACACTTTTCTTTTGAGTTTTGGCAGCATTTCGATACATGCATTAAATGAGGATATATGCAGCCGTAATAGATGATTTTCAGACTATCAAGATTCTTATAATTACTAAAATATCTTAGTAGATGAACTGATTTTGTAATTTTGTTGCATACGTATCCACAATAACACCTACTTCCTCAATACACAGCATTATAGGTCTGTTTGCAAAGCTAAATCATGTACTGTCATGTACTGCGATGCATGCGCACATTTTGAATATGCTGATATATGTCATTGTGCGCATATGTTGTGCAGCAAGATCGACAATATGCGCATGCATCACGGTCCGTGACAATTAGGGATTTACTTTGCGAACAAACCTTATAGCATAGTTGTAAAGACATGCAGATGTGCTTAGGTACCTTTAATTCACTGACAAACGAACAGGACCGAGCATCGAGCAGACGGAGTGTAGCATCGGTCGTAGCAGCCATAAGAGAGGTGCTTGGAGGCGGCATTGCTCGAAGTACAGTGACAGGTGGGTTGCGAACCGAGTCCAGCTGAGATACTACACACCCCATAAATGGATCCCACAGATGGACAACCGAATCACAAGATGCTGCTAGACGCAACGATTCCAGAAATGTTATAGCGAGCACAGTTTTACGATGGCCTGTGTACGTCCACTGACACTGCGACACTGCGCTTCCGTCACCCTGCAAGCACATGGAATCATTGTAAGGACATTTGACTTTCTCTTCTACTCTACCAGTCAATAAACAGTACTATCATTACTCAATATGTAAATACAAAACTCAAATTACTACAGTCAACCCTCGATATAATGCCCCTCTTTACAGTCCCACCCTTGCACTGCACCAATAAAATACATAAGAAACCTCGTTACTGTGTCAATTCATTTAGTGCCAGTGAATATAAGACAAGATGTTTAGAAAATATAGCTTGTAGTGATTTTTTTTTAGGTTGCAGAATTCTTTTAAAACTGGCGTGAATGTCAGGAAGATTATTTAAGAAAGATACTGTATTGTTCAAAAATCTGCAGTAGCGAATAAAGGTCATGACATCAATCGGGATCCAAAATTAATTAAATTTGTTGAAGGCTACAAGGAACTTTCGGTTTGGGAGAGGATATTGATCCACAAACATAAAGAACATCTCATGAACTTCGACATTCCAACAAATGAAGGTCTCATCGCCAAATGCAGCAAACTTCCCTGACAGGGCAACACAAACGTCCAGCCGGCAGTTGGTGTTAACCTGATGATTATGAATGACGATGGTCTTCAAAACTAGTTCAGGTATTTATACAAAAAGTGAGGTATACCTGCTAGACCCAAAAAGCATTTCCAAGAAGTGAGTGTAAATGTAGTGCAGCGGAATGAGGAAGCTGTTTGACAAACAGCCTGCTTGAGGGTGGAGCAGGTAGAAAC
The DNA here is from genome assembly GCA_964059195.1 of Ectobius pallidus. Lineage (NCBI taxonomy): Eukaryota > Metazoa > Arthropoda > Insecta > Blattodea > Ectobiidae > Ectobius > Ectobius pallidus. The sequence continues at coordinate 1,733,907 of CAXKWD010000012.1, forward strand.
ATACAATAAGACATTCCAAACTTTCAGTTCTTTTAGTCCAGTGTCCACTCAGCTGTTAAACACTACACTACAGTTAGTCACTTACATGGACCCCACATGATTTTCAACCCCTTTATGTACTGTAGCACTGGACATATACTGTAATAAATTGAGTTACTGTACAGTATTTTATTTTGTGATAAACTTTTTTATTTGCCTTTTATTTAATTTTTCTTTCTTAATACAGTACAGTACAGTACAGTAAAGTAATACAGCACTGTATTATGTAAGTTTTATTTCAAAAATTATATTTCGTTTTAGTGTCACCCTCGCTTTGTGCCACTAAATGTTAGAGAATGGATGGTGGCATTATATTGAGGGTTGATTATGTTAAAATACATGTATACATGTATACATACTCCAACACCTTATATCATATTCCTAATATAAATTTAAAATTAATTTCTAAATTACTATAAAAACACTGGAAATTACAAAATTACTGAGAGAATCTACTCTTATACAATTCAACGGCCCTAAATAGCATGCTTGCTCGCTAGCCCTCTTCGTGAGACATCGGGTATACTCGGCGATGTTCGTCTCTCGCAGTGTAAACTTTCATGACGAATTAGGAAAACCGTTTCTTTATTATATAAAGCCTAAGTGAAATGAACACAATGAACAAATATTCTAATTTTATTTTTACTTACAATTTTCATAGCTCTGAACCACAAACATTTTTAATAACCTACCAGTGTAATTTTCTTAAAAATCCTGGAGTCAATGAATAATGGCGGGCGAAGCCGGGGGCAACAGCTGTAAAATATTGATGGGTTTATCTCTTGAAATATCGCTGATAATAATAATCCAAACAAACCATTCCTTCCCTTGAAACATTATATAATTTCTGAAAATTACACTGAATTGACCAAATAAAATTCACATCATATTCATGTCAATAAACAGTTGAGAAACAATACGTATTATGTGTCCACAGGTTCTTTGGAACTGCATAATCGATTCTGATATAGTTTTCCCAGGGGGCACTTTCTAATTGTAGAATGTACTCTGAAGCCGGAATTTTAGCTGTTTCATTAATTATTAATGGCTTAGTTTATGAATGATTTGCGTGCAAGTGTTAATAAATATAATGCATTAATAATTATTATACTCTTAATCTTTAATTTTTAAATGAATTATCGTGGGCGAAGGCGCAGGCACCTCCTAGTATAATAGAATTACACTTCATAGTTACTAAAATGAGCAGTGCAGATGACTAGTTTATTACAGATACATAAGTTGGTGATGAAGTAAGGAAACAAAGATAGTCAATTTGTCTACGGTAATTCAGGGGGAACCATGACAACATTTCAAAGAAGATGACACATGACTGAAGAGACTTAAGGGGGCTCATACACCAAGAGACCATGCCCGAGCAGGCATTGCAGTAAAAGTTCAATATCTTCAACACTATTTGCAATAACAAAATGAAATTTTGGACATCGTAAGTATACACTTGGGGCTTGAAATGCGCAGAAAAATTATTATAATGTCACAAATATGAAGGTTGATATTAGAAAATTAATTTTTTCTTTATTTTTCAGCATGCGATAAGGCCTAAGAAACATGATTTCTTAGAAAGGGCCAGTCTGATTGGTGTAATGTTTTCTTTTGTTTTTTTATTCACAGCTGACACTATAATCTAGAGGCAAAACCTTCAATGAATACTGTGGTATGCCTGATACAATTTCAGGGATTTTAAAATTTCAATATCAAATTATTACTAATTTGTTCACATTATGTTCACAAGTGAAATAATTTTGTGATGCAAATACATCAGATTATTTAAGTTTGTCCTCTAGAACACACAAAAATCTATGTGTGTGCAAAATTTCATGCAATTTGGACCATTTCTTTAAGAGATATTGTGTTTTTTGTGTTGAAAATATTAAGTTACGGGAAAATGGCTTTGAAAATTCAACATGCCATTCAACTTGACGCACACACTGGCATTTAAACATATATGTCCAGTAAATGACCGGTTAAATAGAAAAATTATAGGGTATGTTCAGAAAGGTGTGTTCTTTAATATGAGAGTAAAAAAAAAAAAAAAAATTGAAAATTTTGACACAGGTTGGTGTATGAGCCCCCTTAAATTACAAATGAAGCGAACACACATATTATGAACACTTTGTAGACTCTGGGATAAATCAGAGCTCAAGTCTGTACGCAGAACTATGAGGGATTTTATACAGCAGTGGGTAAGGGCAGAGTTTAAGCTTTTAATTGAATGAATCAACAAGTTCACTTTTCTATGCATTTCAATCATAGTGATTATCCCGAGATAAATCTTAATCTATCAGAACAATGAATCACCGAACGGAATTTCTGAGGTCTGGATTTCATTAAACTTCTTTATCAAGATGCTCATATCCTGTAATTATTGCCTGTGATTTCGCTGGATTCAGTTTGAGTCCCAAATTGTGCGTCCATTCGTCAATTGAGGTAAGGTTTGTTCATGCTAGCTATTGCGACATTGATGTTGTTAGTATGGAAAGGTATGTACAGTTGTAAGTCGTCCGTGCAAAGATGTTATTTGCTATGTCGTATACAGTTAGTAATGGCCTGTGGAACTGACAGGCCCAATGTCTTGAGTTTAGCAACAAGTAAGGCAGACAGGGACATCGACTTCCTTGCTTGACAGGCACTGCCGTCAACTCACCAGACCTCTGACTGAACACAACATGGACCGCACTGATGATTTCTCATTGGTTGATTGGTGGAAGTCCCACAACCAATCAGAGGATTCCACACTGCATATAATTGAGAATCGCTAATATAAGGCCATGAGATAAGGATGGCTGATAACTTAATGTGTACGTTCTGCTCTCTCCACTGTATCAAATACCTAACATGATAAAAAGAATGAATGTCCAATGTATAAGTTCTCTTACCTGACTACGCAGCGACCAGAGTTTAACTGTTTTATCTCGACTTCCACTAATGAAACTATTCTCATTATCCAATGCTAGAACCGCTCGAACGCTGTTGGTATGCGCTGAAAATGTTTGTAACTTTATCTGCTTAAAGTTGAAGAGCGTGTCTTTTTCTGATCGTCCTATTTCATGTTCCCAATAGAGAAGCCAATTCCCATGAAGATGCCTGGAAATAAGAATATTACAGAAACTGCACAACACATGTGAGAGGTATCATTACATTCAAATGACAAGCAATTGAATTTGGTATCATAAGGTTATATTGTCAACATCCAAAATGTTAGTTTTGACATACAGCTGTTTTAAAGTGTTGCTAATATGAACTTGGTGAAGCTAGAAGTGTTACAGTGTGTCCATCTGAAAGGTTTTAAAATAAAGGACAGACACCGTGTGGTGGAGGGGGGGGCAAAGCTAAATACAACACATTATATTAATATACCGTTAATAACAAAATGGTACAGTTTGGAGTTTATTTTTATCACTGCTTTCATCTGTAGCAACTGAAAACGGACCTTGAATAAGAGTCTGAACAATCAGCTTAAATTTAAGTTTTTTAACTCATTATCTCTATATATACAAGAGGCTTTGTCCTGACTGACTGACTGACTGACTGACTGACAGGAATCAACGTAGAGCCTAAACTATAACAGGTAGAGACTTGGAATTTTGACAGTACCTTCGTTTCATAATGTAGGTGCTCACTAAGAAAGGATTTTGAATTTTTTTTTATTTTAAATGCCAAAAATCAAATGTTTTTCAAAATACTTAATCCATTTTTACACAGAATTATCCAATCCAAATAACATTTGACATTAAAACATATTGTTGCTAGCGGGTCTCAGATGGCCTTGGAAAAAAAATGAAAGTAGAATAAATTTGACAAATGAGAGAAACAAATGAGAGAACTATCAATATCCACAAAAATAATGCAGTCACATAACTTTCTTTACCCTGGACATAGAGAAAACAATACGAGGTATGGTAATATATATATTATTATATCACAGAATGAAATTCACGAAAATAATGCAGTCACATAACTTCCTCTAGCCTGGAAATAGAGAAAACAATACAAGGTAAGGTAATATGTTTTGGGAAGAGATGTATGAAAATGATATTGTATTTCTGTTTAAATTCATTCCGAAAACGGTTTTATGGTAACATGACAGTGAGAAACAAAATTTTCAGCCACGATAATACAATTTTATGTTACCGGAATTTCTGTTTCTACTTATTAGAACCCCTCCCGGGCTTGCTGTGTACTGTACAAGCGATGGGATGCAAAATTGTACATATAGCCATAAAAGCTATATCAAACATTTTCTTAGGAATAGTTTGAGTGTGATAAGTCGTTCTTCCTACTTCAAATTATAAATACCTATATAAGGACCTAGAATTTAAAAATCTAAAGTCCTTCATAAGTTAATTTCCAATTACAAAATAAAAAACCTGGGCGACGCCGGGCCTTTTAAGCTAGTCTATTAAATAAAGGAAATAGTATATTCTTTTTTTCAAAATGGCCTCCTCTTCACCCCTCACAGCGATTCCGTTCCTCCCACAGTTTTAATTCTTTACTTTTGTAAGCTCATAGAGCTTAGAGCTCATTTATTATAATTTATAGCAAATACTAGTAATAAAGTATTGATACAAGTCACTAGATGGCACTGATGCCAGTTACCAGCAAACAGAATTCTTGGCACACTTGTATCTCTCTATTTACATTTAGATAGAGAAAATGTCCATTATACGCTGTAATGTAATAAGCTAAGGAATAGTTTTGCACATTTATTCCTGTTACTATTAACTGTTATCATTAGATTCAATAATTAATGTTAATTAGCAACAGAAAGCTGTTTTGCCAGCATCGATCAGATATCGATTGCCAGCCTGATAATCGATAATACTCTTACTTGCCCTTATAGCCAGAATAGCGTAGAGCGCTAAGAGCGGACTATCGATTTCTATACTTGCCTTTAAAGACAGTATACTTAAAAGTTATATTACTTTCCATAAGAAATTTATTTATTTCTCCACAAAGGCATATTGTTTAGTAAAACAAATTTTCACATATACTTTCTTGTATGATTCAGAAAGAGTACAGCATGTTATCTTGTTTAATAAAAGCCTGCTTTAGGATGGAAGCATCTAGAAAAGTCCAGATCAGCCTTCCATCGAATTTATGAATGACTCTTTTGTAAGATGATTATGTGAACGCATTTTGTGGCCGTTAGACTTTATTCACTTCTTCATCAACCATTGCTTCGTAAGGGCACAGCCCCAATATAGTAAACAGACCACAAGTCTGCATATTAGTAGTACAGTTACACTACAGCATCTACGAGACTACAGCATGGAAACAACGCAGATACTCATCACATAGCCAGTTTGGAGACTGGAATTGCAGCAGCCCTGGAACGTCGTGGAGCGTAGTTGCAGCCATTGGAGGACTCACTATTGGCCACTGTTCAGGATGATTTACCTTTGACTCAACAGTAACCTCATCATGGAACTACAGCAACAGTAACTGTACTTCCCCTAGTTAACCATAGTCCGGTTAATGCATTCACATTCTCATCAGATGCAGTCACTATACAAGTTAAGTACTACATACAGTTAATATATGGCTAATTTCACAAGAGTCTAGAGGACTCAGCAAATTTGTTTGCATACTAGTAGAAACTGCATTTCTAATTGTCTAGGAGTTTTGGCATCCTTGCAGCTCCCCTTTTCCTCTACGTGCAAGCCAAATATGCTGCCGTAGTAGTTTTACACAAAGTATGGTATAATTCACAAAGACCAAGGAATGGTCTAGCAAATTACTATTATTTCAAGTAATTCAGCATTTATCATTTTGTGGGAGTTTTGGCATACTTGCAACTCCTCTTTTCCTACAAGCAATTTAAAGGAATTGCTGTAGTAATCCTTGAGCAAGATATAGCTCAACAAGTTCAAACTGTACTCAAATAAGTTTATAATAAAATTACCATAGGTTCTTGTTATGAAAATAATATCTCATAAAATAAGCACATAACCTTAGACATTATCCTTAAAAATTTCCAAGTGATATAAAATAAATACTAATAAATACTAAGCATAGCTAGAAGAAAGAAGAGAAGCATCAGTCTACCAAAGCAGTAGAACAAAGTGACAATTCTCATTCTCCATTATTCCTGCTTCCTTCAACATTCCTGCACTTCTAAGCTTGAATATATTCTGGATTATAATCCAGTGGTCCTCCGAAAAATCTTACAGCAAATTCTGTTAGGCACACTAGCCTACAACTTTGAATTTTTATAAGTTTATTTTCTACATTTATAATTGATTGTACACATTATACAATAACATAAGGATACAAAACTCTGTATGTTTTCAGCTTAAATCTGTGTTTAGACATGTTAAAAAAAAGAAAAAGCTTATTCTTTTTAATGGCTTCTTGATAGGCTATATGTACATAAATTGAATACACTATGTAAAAAAGTTCAAGGTACAAAAAAAAATGTATATCATGGTCTACAAGTATGAAAAAGTACATTACAAGTTGGTTACATTTGAAGAACTTAAAAAGATCTCAATGTCACATCTTCAGAAACACATAATGCTTAACCCTTCATAATTCTGGAAACTGTTCTCAACTCGCTGAAAAAAAGGACTTTTGGACACACTGGTGTTAGTTACTTGGATATCAATTAGTGAGTTCTATGTGCCTATAAAGCAATGTAGTAGTATACATAACTCAAAATGGCCATGTTTGGAGTTAGTGACTTCTGCTCTAATGATGACGATATGTTGTAAATACAATTTGTGACTTTGAAATCTCTCCAAGCTGTGTTGTGTGGCTGAGGCTTTTAAAGGTGCTTGGAGTTCTTCACATAAGTCAAAGTATTTTGGCTTAGTTTTTTACTAGTCACTTCCTTAAAATGCCAGTAATTTAGAGGAGCCAAATTGATAATTTAAAAGAAACATATTAAGCCTGCCTTTGCTATGCCAACTCCAGAAATAAAGAGAACATTCTCATCTGGCAAAACAGTCAAGAGATTACCTCCTGTCGATTGTAGTTAAGAGTGGCTACAATATCGGTACATGATCTACAAGCCTCAGCAATGTGAAATTATCTTTATGAAAAAGTCTGGAACAACATTTACACTGATGCCTTGGTTAGATGGGCACCAGTATCTAGAATTGCAATAACACACAGGTTCTGGTTAATGAAGCTATGCATACCTGTTGGTGTTTTCCATCTTTTGGCTGATGAGAGCCATAACGTCTTCGCCTGAAGGAGTTTGTTGTAAGGAAGACACGTCTGCTCTTTGCAAATCAATTCGGTTGCCGACCACGGCCACATTGCTTCCAAAACTCCCAGAACCAGTGATGTTGTCTGGGTGACTCTGACCTCCGGGACTGAGGTAGTCAGAGAGGTAGAGCATGTCGCTGGAACTTGACGACTGCACTTCCTCTTCGTACTCGTGGCACAGGTTTCGAACAAAATCGTGATTCTTAAGACAGGAATCCATGACGCTTTCCCCCAGGAATCTGAAGAACGGAAGGTATGTCATGTGGGCGAGTTGCGCTGTGAACACCTGCTTTAATTCCTCTATTGCCTGAAACAGAATCACTCAAATAACTGTAAATATGCATATTTAAATATTCATGAACCACAGATTATTGTCTCTGTTGGACATTACATGAGAATATTATTGGAGAAAAATTCCTCCGACACTGGGACTTGAACCCAGGACCTTTGGCTATTCTCATGTAATGTCCAACAGAGACAATAATCTGTGGTTCATGAATGCTTATATATCTATCTTAAATGTTAACTGTACAATAACAGTGGGAGCCCGGTCACAAAATTCACTACTTACAAGGGGATGGTACGAACCTTCATGTCGAAACCCACCCTCAAATTTTGTACACATGTAGGTCATCCTAAAATGGAATAGTACACAAAAAATTAGCTGCCAGTTCGAACTGCAGGTCTATGAAAATCACGTCGCAATATCGCGAAAAAAGCATTGTCAGAGCGCCTCATCCCGTCTAGCAGGGAAGCGGTCTGTGGCTGAGGTACAAGGTCTTGAGCGAGGCATGCGGGCAGCTGCTGAATGAGTCACGTTAGCTGTTGCAGTCACAGAACAGAAACTTATTTTTGCAGTAGTCGCTACAAAGATCCAGGAGTAACCAACTAGAGCGCTTCCAAATTTCAAGCTTCAATTTAATGGTCTGACAGTTCAAACTGGCAGCTAATTTTTTGTGTACTATTCCATTTTAGGATGACCTACATGTGTACAAAATTTGAGGGTGGGTTTCGACATGAAGGTTCGTACCATCCCCTTGTTAGTGTGCCTCACAGTACTGCATATGACATAACTTGTCTGTCTGTGAGGTAGACCATTAGGGCGATCAGTCATAGGAGAGAGGTTCCATCCGGCGCTGTGAATTGAACTCTGGCTTAGCTCACTTGGTAGAGCATTGGCGCGAATAGCCAAAGGTCCTGGGTTCAAGTCCCAGTGTCGGAGGAATTTTCCTCCCATAAAATTCTCATGTAAATATGGAGTTTCCTACTCCTTCTACTTCTATTACAATACTGATAACTAAGTGACTTCAATAGTTCAGTAAATTTTA